>CAJNDS010000072.1:0-100000 GCA_905221605.1 Symbiodinium natans
CCGACGAAATTTGCCGCCCTACACAACTTCATAGGCCGTCTGCCACCCCAAACTCCCTAAACCCTAACCCTAAACCCTAAACCCTAAACCCCAAACCCTAAACCCTAAACCCTAAATCCTAAACCTGGAGCTCTGAGAGAAAGAGACGAGGCCTCTTGAGCCTGAGACGCCGCGAGCAATCAAGGGGGTCGAGGGTTTGTTTAGGGTTTAGGGTTTCAGGGTTCGGGGTTTAGGGTTTAGGGTTTAGGGTTTCAGGGTTCAGGGTTCAGGGTTCATGGTTCAGGGTTCAGGGTTCAGGGTTTAGGGTTTTAGGGTTTAGGGTTTAGGGTTTAGGGTTTAGGGTTTAGGGTTTAGGGTTTAGGGTTTAGGGTTTAGGGTTTAGGGTTTAGGGTTTATGGTTACGGGTTTAAGGTTCCCAAAAAAAGGGGCACAGGCTTGAGGCAGAGGGCGTGTGAAGGAACTGATTTTTTCGAGTTTAGGGCCTCGAAGCTGA
Source organism: Symbiodinium natans (assembly GCA_905221605.1). Classification (NCBI taxonomy): domain Eukaryota; class Dinophyceae; order Suessiales; family Symbiodiniaceae; genus Symbiodinium; species Symbiodinium natans. Next base: position 494 of record CAJNDS010000072.1, read on the forward strand.
TCTTCCACCATCTGCCCTTCACGTTCTGCATTCGAAACCCTAAGCCCCGAACGCCTATATCCTTCTGTATCCTAAACCCTAAACCCTAAACCCCAAACCCTAAACCCTAAACCCTAAACCCCGAACACGTGACGTGTGGACTCTGCCTTTAGCATTGCGAGTCCCGACCTCACACTCTGATTTCGGGTTCAGGGTTTAGGGTTTAGGGTTTTGGGAATAGGGTGTAGGGTTTAGGGCCTAGGGTTTTGGGCTTGGAGCTTAGGGCTTCGTACTATGCTAAGTGCAGTTCTGGCCCCGGTGCGTGGAGGATGCCAGGCCGTCTAAGGCTCTAGGCCCTTTCCCTTGGGCGCATTACCCACCCTGAATCCCCGAATCCCCTCAACCCTAAACCCGAAACCCTAAACCCGAAACCCGAAAACCCTAAACCAAAAAACCCTAAACCATACAACCTAAAGCCTCCCCGTGGCGTAGGACGCAACTTTCCCTGCGAATCTCGAAAGCCCTAAACGCGATTTGCGGTGTAGGGTTTCGGGTTGAGGGTTTAGGGTTTAGGGTTTAGGGTTTAGGGTTTGGGGCTTCGGGGATTCCTATAGGCGCCTACAAAACCTAAGCCCCAGAAATCCTAAAGACCCTACAAACACTCTCAGCCCTTACAGCCCTGCCAACCCTTGGCCTCATAAACCTTGTAAGCCTCATACTCGGCCCTTGTTCAGGAACTCCAATCAAGTTGCCATGATAAGGATCCGGTATTGCTTCTCCATAAACCCCAGATTGGTAATTTCATCAAAACCCTGAACCCTAAATCCTAAACCCTAGAACCATAGAACCCTAGAACCCTAAAACCCTAAAACCCTAGAACCCTAGAACCGAGTAGAGACCCTGCCCAGGAACCTAGGATTCACAGGTGGCCACTTTTCGCTTAAGGGGTTTCCAAAAGGAACCTGGCCCCCAACGAGGGGAACAAGGCTACTATCAAGGGGCTAAAGGAGGGACCCTTATAGGCTATGTAAGGTATATATAGGGCTTATACAGCGGAAAAGGATTAAGGGCCCCTTCTAGGGGTCCCTCCTTCGACCCCTGAATACTAAACCCTAAACCCGAGACCCTAAACCCTAAACCCTAAACCCTAAACCCCAAACCCCAAACCCCAAACCCCAAACCCCAAACCCTAAACCCTAAACCCTAAACCCTAAACCCTCCACCCTACGCGAAGGGAACAAGGGTGCTAGAGCCTTCCGTATCCCAGCCTCGAGGGCGAGCTTCGTCGAAGCCGGGGCCGGCAGGGCGAGGGCCGCCTGCTGTTAGGGTTTAGGGTTTAGGGTTTAGGGTTTAGGGTTTGGGGTTTGGGGTTTGGGGTTTGGGGTTTGGGGTTTAGGGTTGAGGGTTTGGGGTTTAGGGTTGAGGGTTGAGGGCTTAGGGTTTAGGGTTTAGGGTTTGGGTTTGGGGTTTGGGGTTTAGGGTTTAGGGTTTGGGGTTTGGGGTTTGGGGTTTAGGGTTGAGGGGAGGAGGTTTCGGGTTTAGGAATTTGGGTTAGGGTTGAGGCTTTAAGGGCTGGGGTTTATGGTTTTGTGACTTCACATTCATATGTTGAATTGCTCCCGAGTTCTAGCAGAAGGCGGAGCTTCGGGGAGTATGGGTAGCCTGACGAACACCAAATGAAGTGAACTCTTAAAAACAGAAAAATATGCACGCGGCCCTCCCTCTGCCTCTCCCTCTCTCCTCTCCCCCCGTGTCCGCCTCTCCCTCTGTCTCTCTCTCTCTTCGCTGGCCTCCCCCCCTCTCCCTCTGTCTCGCTCTCGCTTTCTCTCACGCTCTCTCTCTCTCTCTCTCTCGTTTTCTCTCTCTCTCTCTCTCTTCTTCTTCTTCTTCTTCTTCTGCTGGGCTTCTCTCTCTCTCTCTCTCTCTCTCTCTCTCTCTCTCTGTCTCAGTCTCTCAGCCCTAAACCCTAAAACCCGAGCATCCTGACCCCTTGAAGAAGCAAGTCTGGTGCTGCCGGGCGTCTGGAAGATTGAGGTCAGCCGGGCTGTGAGACTTTACAGTAATATGAGCCCATCTTGAACCCTGAACCCCCGAAGCCCCGAACCCTAAACCGACGAACAGGGTTTAGGGTTTAGGGTTTAGGGTTTGGGGTTTGGGGTTTGGGGATTGGGGTTTAGGGTTTAGGGCTCAGGGCTGAAGATCCGAAACCCTTCGAACCCTGAACCCGAATGCTTCGCCCCACCACCTCACCCATGCGCCTGCCGACTGGCCGCCGCCCCCGAAATTGCGAGCGCGGCCGGGGCATCCTTTGAAGTTCCAAGGGCTTAGGGTTTAGGGTTTGGGGTTTAGGAGTTAGGGTTCCAACGGCTTAGGGTTTAGGGTTTGGGGTTTAGGGTTTAGGGTTTAGGGTTTAGGGTTTAGGGCTTAGGGTTTAGGGTTTAGGGTTTAGGGTTTAGGGTTTAGGGTTTAGGGTTTAGGGTTTAGGGTTTGGGGTTTGGGGTTTAGGGCTTAGGGTTCTCTCGGGCCTCAAGTCCAGGGGCCGAGGGTGCCCCTACTCCTACAGCCGCCCTGGGGCAGTAGGGTAGCTTCCAGGGCCGAGATCCTCTTAGCATCGAAAAGCCCTACACCCTGACAGGTACAACTATGAAGCCTATACACCCTAAACCCTAAACCCTAAACCCTGAACCCTGAACCCTAAACCCTAAACCCTGAACCCCGAACCCCGAACCCTTGACTTCCTTCATCCCCAAGCAAACCCTACTGCTTAGACCCGACAGCCCAGGAGTTGGTCAAAAAAAGGCCTCGATGGCGCAGGCATTGGCGCGCGTTCGGCGCAGCAGCTCCGCCTGGAATGGGGAAACCAGGGTTGCAGGGTTTAGGGTTTCGGGTTTTTGATTTAGGGTTTAGGGTTTAGGATTTAGGGTTTAGGATTTAGGGTTTACGGTTGAGGGTTTCGGGCTTAGGGCTTAGGAAGACCTGCTGCCACCGGAAGTCTTCGATCCTAAGCCCTAAAGGCCTACAAGGTACAACCGCGGGGCGACGGGGTGCAACCAAGTGGGCTGTAGAATCTTGTGTGTAGACAAACCCTAAACCCTAAACCCTAAGCTCTAAGCCCTAAACCCTAAACCCTAAACCCTAACCCTAAACCCCAAACCCCAAACCCCAAACCCCAAACCCCAAACCCTTGCCTCGCGCAAGAGGGTGCAGGGCTTGCAGTTGTCTAGTGTAAAGTTGACACATGTGTGCTGCAGGGTATGGGGTATGGGGTTTAGGGTTTAGGGTTTAGGGTTTAGGGTTTAGGGGTTTAGGGTTTAGGGTATTTAGGGTTTCCTGGTCCGACAATGTCGTGGAAGCACTCCTGTCATATTCACCGGCCGAACATGCCAACTGCTCACGGAGAGAACGGATCTGCCAACATCCTAGACCCTAAACCCTAAACCCTAAACCCTAAACCGTAAACCCCTACCGACAACCCGGGCCTTGACTGCCATTCTCTCCCTGATCGCCTCGAGAACCTGCACGGGCCTCATGCTCGCGGGTGGGCTTTGTGATACTTACACCTTCTCGAATTCAGGGTTCAGGGTTCAGGGTTCAGGGTTCAGGGTTTAGGGTTTAGGGTTTAGGGCTTAGGGCTTCGGGCTTAGGGGTTGAGGGGTCAGGGTTGAGTGCCTTGGTGCGAGGGCTTGCGGTTCAGCGTTGAGAGCTTTAGACTTAAGTAGGGTGCAGGGAGTTGGTTCGAAGGTTCAGGCTTCTTGGATGAGGGCGTTTTTCCGTCAGGGTGAGGGGTTTAGGATTCATGGTGGAGGGCATAGGTCATAGGTTTCAAGTTCAGGTTTAGGGCTGAGGGGTTCCAAAACCAGTCCTACACGAAATGCCAAGCATTCGACCCAGACAAGACAACACCCGAAACCCGAAACTCTTAAACGGAGTACTACATTTAGGGGTTTGCGACGCACGGTTTGGAGTTTACAACAAGGGTCACAACTACACTCAAAAGTGGGGATCAGGGTACTTAGAACCCACGTGCCAACTTATCCTCAAACACAGGATACCATTGTCAGGGAGGGTTCAGGGTTTAGGGTGTTAGAAGTCACAACTGCAGTTCTACATCCCCCAAGTGCTCAACTCGCCCACAACTTCCCTCATAAAGTCCTGGACTATATCAGACCCCGCACCCTGAGCCCTAAGGTTTCGGGCTTAACAAGCGGGATAGGTTGATGGAGTCTAGGGTTGGTCTGGTCACAATGCTTCTTCGTCATCGAGTCTATCTCGAGCAACCCAGCTCTTCCTCGGCAACGTCAGCGATGGATGCGAATCTGTCATTCCGAGCTTCCCACCGCTAAGCTCGGTGTCACCTTGCTTGGCTGTACCGCCCCTGCTATGAGCGTCGGTGGCCTCTTCGACTTGCGCAGGCTTTTGGTCCCCATCGCCTCCATCACCTTCAGCCTCGTTGAGATCCTCCGTGGACCGTGTGCGACTCGTCCATGACGGCCTACAGGGATTGAACTTACACCAGAAACCCTAAACCCTGGAGAGAATTGAGGGTGCGATGTTTGAGGGGAGAAGGATGAATCTTAAAACCCGCCCGGCCCAAGCCCCTAAGCATTTAAATTTAGTACTTAACCTTGAGACTTTCAAACCCTGACACCCTTTCAACCCTGAAACCCTGACACCCTGAAACCTTCAACCCTTAAACCCTGAAACCCTGAAACCCTTATAAACCCTTGAACTCTGACAGCCTGAACCCTTAAACCCTTAAAAACTAAACCCCCGTGAGGTCCCAAAAGCCTAAACCCAAAACCCAAGCCCTAAACCCCTGCCAGGCGCTTGCTGGGAATTCCGACAGCCAGCCAGACTTGTACGAGACCTGTGCGGGCAATGGGCTGTCGGGTTGAAGGCTTAAGGCTTGGGGTTTCGGGTTTAGGGTTTAGGGTTTGGGGTTTAGGGATTAGGGTTTAGGGTTTAAGGGCTGAGAGGGAGAGGGAAGCCGCTGCAGAGGGCTTCTGATACACCCGCGAACCCTGGACGTCTCAAGCCCAAGCCCAGATCGCCAGGTTTATCTAAGGGCCATCTGGGTCCAAGAGCCCTAAAGCCTAAACCCCTAAACCACCCTAAACCACCCTAAACCCTAAACCCTAAACCCTAAACCCTAAACCCTAAACCCTAAACCCTAAACCCTAGACCCTAACCCTAAACCCTAAACCCTAAACCCTAAACCCTAAACCCTAAACCCTAAACCCTAAACCCTAAACCCTAAACCCTACCAACCCTGGTCTCGGTGTACAACCACGATCTTCATGCCTGGATTCGATGCTTCTCAGGTGAGCTTCGCACTTGAGGAGCCCTTTAGAAATTCCAACTTCGACGGTCCCTTTGCAGGAGCCTGCAAGAACAAAAAAAAAACAAGAAACCCCCTTGGCTAGGGGGGTTGAGGGGCTAGAACCAACCCTGAACCCTAAACCCTAAACCCTATACCCTATACCCTATACCCTATACCCTATACCCTAAACCCTAGGCGGGGGTGGCGGGGCTACTTAGCTACGCGAGTGCGATAGGGAGTGCGCCCCCAAATTGAGCAAAAGGCGCACTCCCCGCACACATACACTGATACACACCCTAAACCCTAAACCCTAAACCCCAAATCCTAAACCCTAAACCCTAAACCCTAAACCCTAAACCCTAAACCCTAAACCCTAAACCCTAAACCCTACCAACCCTGGTCTCGGTGTACAACCACGATCTTCATGCCTGGATTCGCTGCTTCTCGGGTGAGCTTCGCACTTGAGGAGCCCTTTAGAAATTCCAACTTCGACGGTCTCTTTGCAGGAGCCTGCAAGAACAAAAAAAAAACAAGAAACCCCCTTGGCTAGGGGGGTTGAGGGGCTAGAACCAACCCTAAACCCTAAACCCTAAACCCTATACCCTATACCCTATACCCTAAACCCTAGGCGGGGGTGGCGGGGCTACTTAGCTACGCGAGTGCGATAGGGAGTGCGCCCCCAAATTGAGCAAAAGGCGCACTCCCCGCACACATACACTGATACACACCCTAAACCCTAAACCCTAAACCCTAAACCCTAAACCCTAAACCCTAAACCCTAAACCCTAGGCGGGGGTGGCGGGGCTACTTAGCTACGCGAGTGCGATAGGGAGTGCTCCCCGCACACATACACTGATACACACCCTAAACCCTAAACCCTAAACCCCAAACCCTAAACCCTAAACCCTAAACCCTAAACCCTAAACCCTAAACCCTGAACCCTGAACCCAGAACCCTGAACCCTACAAACTCTAAACCCTAAACCCTAAACCCTAAGCAGCCCAACAAATCCCACACGCCCGGCCTCCTCCGTTGCCTCCGCAGACTTGAGGATCCTCATCAAGTCACGAAGGGTTTAGGGTTTAGGGTTTAGGGCTTAGGGTTTAGGGGGTTTAAGCGGTTTAGGGTATAGGCCCTTGGTTCAGAACCCTAGATCCTAGACCCTCAACCCTACACCCTAAACTTTGCGAAATGCCCCGAAGCTGCCAAGCCATATCACTCCTGAACCCTGAACCCCGTAAAGCCCAAACCCAAGGAAGCCATCAATCTCAAACCCTAAAACCCTAAAGCCCTAAAACCCTGAACCCCAACAGCCCAAAACCCTATCTAAGCCCTACACACTGAACCCCAACACCTTACAACCTACAACCTACAAGCTACAACCCTAAACCCTAAACCCTAAACCCTAAAACCTTAACCTGCAAAGCCGAGACTTACGGAACCCTCCCCAAGATTAACCCTGTTCGACCTCGGGCGCGTGAGAGGAAAAGGCGCACCCACAGCTTTGGGTTTAGGCTTTGGGGTTGAGGGTTTAGGGTTTGGGGTTTGGGGTTTAGGGGGTTGGGGTCTAAGGAGTTGTAGGGTTTAGGGGCCTTAAGCTTTTAGGGCTTTAGGGTTGAGGGTTCAGGGCTTCTTCGGGCCTCAGGATTTAGCGCCAGGGCCTAAGGTTCTTCGCAGGAAGAATGGGAACTCTTGCGGCTGAGCCACTGTTGCACAGCCTGCAGAAGTGCAAGGCAAGTCGGACCCTAAACCCTAAACCCTAAACCCTAAACACATGGCGGTAAAGCCTGGGACTGCTGCAACGAGCGCCAAGGGCCTTTAAATACAGCGACCTGACATGATGGTTGACACTCAACACCCAAAACCGAACAGGGTTTAGGGCTTAGGGGCTGAATACCCTAGCCCAAAAAAGGTCAATCTTTTATACATAGCCTCGATACTAATCCCAAAACCCCTAAACCCTAAACCCTATACCCTAAACCCTATTCCCTAAACCCTAAACCCTAAACCTGAAACCCTAAACCCCAGTAGCTCCGAGCCCGCAAGGGCCCAAATTTCCCCCTCAAGGCTGCCTGGGTGCCTCCTTTGCTGACAAGGAGACACCCACCTCTGGGTCAAAAAGGCCTTTAGGGTTTTCGCTTCTTGCCCCTACATTCCCTAAACCCTAGGTTTAGGGGTTTAGGGTTTCGGGTTTGGGGTTTTGGGTTTTGGGTTTGGGGTTTGGGGTTGACACGGACTTGAAGTCAATGCGATCAATACAAGTGAGACGGCTGATGCTTTAAGGGGGTTTGGGGCTTGGGGCTTGGGGTTTAGGGTACAGCCGAATCCGGCACCTCATCCTCGATGTCGGTGAACTGATACAGCTGCGACCTGTTCACCTTGGAGTCGGTACACGGCGCGAGTTCAGGTCTTGGGGTGCTTGAACCCCTGAAGCCTGAACCCTAAACCCTAAACCCTAAACCCTGAACCCTGAACCCTGAGCCTCAGGGGCTTTAGGTTTAGAGTTTAGGGTTTAGGGCTCTCCCCGTCTTGCTTGGCTTTAGGGTTTAGGGTTTAGGGTTTAGGGTTTAGGGTTTAGGGTTTAGGGTTTAGGGTTTAGGGTTTAGGGTTTAGGGTTTAGGGTTTAGGGTTCAGGGTCAGGGTTCAGGGTTCAGGGTTCAGGGTTCAGGGTTCAGGGTTCAGGGTTCAGGGTTCAGGGTTCAGGGTTCAGGGTTTAGGGTTTAGGGTTTAGGGTTTAGGGTTTAGGGTTTAGGGTTTAGGGTTTAGGGTTTAGGGTTTAGGGTTTAGGGTTTAGGGTTTAGGGGGGGGGCCTCGGGGGCTTTAGGGGGTTTAGGGGGATGAGGTGGTTTAGGGCTCCTGGGCGGGGCGACTGTGAAACTAACTCAACATGACTCTGCGGACTGCTAGGAAGAGGTACCCGGGTACCATTTCGCGCGCATCCCTGGTAACTAGCCCATAGTACCTCGGGCCTTCCATGAGGGCTACCTTTTTAACTTGTACCCTAAACCCTGACCCTTAAACCCTAGACCGCCTGCCAGTTAAACTCTCAACCCTAGACTCGAGGATTCTAGCGAAGGGTTGGAGGGTTTAGCCCTGAACCCTAAACCCTAAACCCTGAATGCTGAACAAGGTTGGCTTGGGATTCAATAGGAGCTTGAGCTCCAGGCTCTCTTAGGAGACTGGAGTCTGCTTAGGGGGGTTTTAGGGGCCTGTGCTCCTGTCAGGATCAAAAAAGTGTGCTTGCGAAGCCCTGCAAGACCATGCCAGGGTTGCCGCATCTTCGGCGCTCATGTTGCCCTAAACCCTAACCCTAACCCTAAACCCTAAACCCGAAACCCTAAACCCTAACCCTTAGGCGAAGCCCGAAAGTCGAGCCCCAAGCCCGAAACTTTCCCTCAACCCCGACCCCGAAACCGAAACCCCACACCTACGACCCCTAAACTCAACCCTAAACTCCCAAACTCCGAACCTCCTAAAACCTCAACCCTAAGTTCTAAACTCCCGAGCTCCTCAACCCTAAAACCCAAACTCTCTAAACAACCTAAACCCTAAACCCTAAACCCTAAACCCTACGGCCCTGACTTCAGGGCCCGAGCTGGGGGCGTGCGGAAGTGGCAATCCAACGTCGTCACCGGTTCTGTGTCCAACTTCCTGGCTTCGGTTTAGGGTTTAGGGTTTAGGGTTTAGGGTTTAGGGTTTAGGGTTTAGGGTTTAGGGTTTAGGGTTTAGGGTTTAGGGTTTAGGGTTTAGGGTTGAGGGTTCAGGGTTCAGGGTTCAGGGTTCAGGGTTCAGGGTTAGGGTCTAGGGTTTAGGGTTCAGGCTTTAGGGTCTAGGGTTTAGGGTTCAGGCTTCAGAGTTCTAGGGTCTTCGGGGTCTTTAGCGTTTTCGGGCTCTTGGGTCGCTTGGGGTTGAGGGTGTAGGGCTTTAGGACTTTAGCGCTCAAGGCTTGGGGGGTTTTAGGGCTTTAGGGTTATAGGGTTTAGGGTTTCGGGCGTTAGGGCTCTAGGGACTTTTGCGTTGGAGCCTTGAGGGCTTTCGGGCTCTTGGGTCTTTAGGGTTTTGAGTTCCAGTTTCGGGTTTAGGGGTTTGGGTTTTCAAGTTCAGGGTTGGGTGTTCGGTGTTCTTGGGGTTTAGAGTTTAGTCTGTTTACCGTTTGGGGCTGACGGCTGCTGAGGTTTATCCTTAGAAGATTCCACAGTCTCGGGTGTTTAGGGCCTTCTGGCTTGGGGGGCTGGGGTTTAGGTTTAGGGTGTTAGAGTTTAGGCTTTGGGGTTTAGGGGTTGACTACGGCAAAATCAAAAACCAGAACTGGTTCGGAAATCAGGACAAAGGGAAACCATGACGGGAAAATCGAAAACGGGAAAACTGATGATTCGACAACCGGGAAACGGATGATCCGGAAACTCGAAAATGGCAAGCTCGGCAACTGGGAAAGATGTCGTGTCTCGCAGCAAGTCCCCCACCCCCCACCCCACCCCCGCCCTACCCCGCGCCGACCCACTACCTCCCGAGGACGCGCACTTTCTCAGCCCCCACCCCTCCTGCCCCTCCCGCCCTGATATACCCTATGAACCCCAAGGGCCCCATACTTCCGACCCCTTTCAGAGGGTAGGGGGACCACTTTGAGGGGCCATGTAACTGCCCTTAGAGGGAAGCTTTTTGTTGCTGTAGGGTGGGTGGGGATGCAAACTTTGCCCCCCCCCCCCACCCGCCCGGTATCCCTGCCAGGAAAAAGTGAGGCCCCACACTCTCAACTTGGGATGTTCCCCCTTATATGAACAGTCCTTAAATCCTTAAATAGGGATCATAGTACCCCCTACTATAATGCCTTATTAAGGACGGTTAGTATCAGGGGAAACATCCCAACTCTAAACCCACCCCCCGAAGCCCTTGTTGATATTGGCGAGTTGTGCAAAGAAGCCCCCCCCCCCCCACACCCTTCCCAAAAGGAACAATGTAGAATCCAGAGTGGAAGCTTGGTCCTGAACCCTGAACCCTAAACCCCAAAGCGTAAAAAAAGCTGAGGCTCCCGCCCCTGCACCCGCTCGAAGTAGGCGCGCTGCTGGCGGAGCAAACGGTCGCGGAAGTCGATCACCTGGCGTCAGGGTTTAGGGTTTAGCCCCATGAAGCCTAAACCCTAAACCCTAAACCTAAACCCTAAACCCTAAACCCTAAGCTGCAACGACACCTATGAGGTTCCCAGGCTGGGCAGGTTTGATGCCCAATAACCCGGGGGGTGACCCTAAATTACTAAACCCTAAACCCTAAACCCTAAACCCCAAGTCCTCTACACCAAACACCACACCCACCTGCAGCATCCGGCTGTCGCTGGTGCTGCGCGGGTCGTAGCCCAGGCGCACGTAGACCTTGCGGCTTTAGGGTTTAGGGGTTTAGGGGTTTGGGGTTCAGGGGTTCAGGGGTTCAGGGGTTCAGGCGTTCAGGCGTTCAGGCGTTCAGGGGTTCAGGGGTTCAGGGGTTCAGGGGTTCAGGGGTTCAGGGGTTCAGGGGTTCAGGGGTTCAGGGGTTCAGGGGTTCAGGGGTTCAGGGGTTCAGGCGTTGCAGTTATTAGGGTTCAGGGAGCGAAGCCCTAAACCTAAACCCAAAGCCTAGGTTTTACGCAGCTCGGTTTGGGGGTGTGCGCGGAGCTGTTTAGACAAAAGAACGTGTAAGTTCATAGCGCTACCACATACAACTGACTCTTTAAGATGAGGGTTTAGGGTTTGGGTGCTTTAAGGCGTCTTTCCTGCAATTCATCACCTAAACACTGAGCCATAAGCCCCAGACCCTGGCGCGAACATGCTAAAAGACCAGAGACAGAGGAGGGCTGTGTAGGGTTTAGAGTTTAGGGTTTAGGTTTTGGGGTTTGGGGTTTAGGGCTCAGGGTTCAGGAGCCCTTGAATTTGCGCAAGGCCTGTCTCCACGGGCCGTCGCCCCAGAGGAAGGCAGTGAATATGAGGGCCTTCTGCATGGTAGACACCTGGGTGGCTGGAATGAGGGAGGGTTGAGGGTTGGGTTAAGGTTCGCGACTCCTGCCTTGAAGCCTTGCGGTTGAGCCCTTGGGAAGTTTCACAGTTCCACGCTCCGCAATGCACCCAAGGCTACAAAGTAAACCCTACGCCTAGATGTGTCCCTTCAGGGTTGAGGATTCCACAGAGTTCAAGCCAGCAGGTCCAAGGCAGTACGTTTCGGGTTGAGGGTTCAGGGCTTCGGCTTTGGAAATTAACCGGGATTGTAATGTGTAGAAGTCTTGATGATTGAGCCTCTTACCTTCCAGAATTTTCCCAACAACACATTACTTGTTTTCAAACTGTACACTGCACATACTTGCTGCAGGGGACGCCCCTTGACCCTCAACCCCAAACTGGTGGCGTGCGCAGCGGGCCATGCTGCCATCGTGCTGTCTTGCATGTAAGAGGTCCTAAACCCAAGAGTAGCCTAGGAATAAACCGGATTCCCTTTTTCGCTCTGAAAACGAGAGAATAAGGGCCTACTCTGGGGTCCCGAAGTCGCATGGCAGACCAGCCTTGAAACCTCCCGCACTTGGCTCTTTGGCAAGCACGATGTCCGGAGCATCCAAAATCCACGCAAGTGAGGTTCGCAGGAGTGTTCAGGCCGCTTCCGCCTACAAATACGAACGCAGAGAGCTTCGACGGCTCCTTCGCCCTTCGCACCCCAGTGAAGTCAGGAAATGTCTGCCGCTGAGGCGGCCCGGACACTGGCAGACGAGTCTGTCCCAGCCGGGAAGGCCCTAAACAGAAAAACCTCCCCCCAAAACAGAGCCTAAGCCCTAAACCCAAAACGCCCTCCCCAGCAAAAAGCGAAAACACAAACAAATAAACTTGTCACCACTAGGGGCTCCCAAACCCCCCAAAAACCTAAACTGTGCTATGCCGCCAAAGACCTACATCCTCAAAACCCTAATACCCAACCCTCGTATACCGAAGCCCTACACCCTGAACCCTAAAATAAACTCCCGAAGCCCTAAACCTTAAACTCCCGAAGCTTCAAGGCTTAGAGCTTAGGGCTTTCGGAGTATAAGGTCTAGGATTTAAAGGGCATTGGGAGTTGAGGGTTTAGGGTTAAGGTGTTAGGGTTCTCGGGTTCAGGCTTGAGGAAGCAGGGTAGGCCCTCAACCCTTCACCCTAAACCCTGAACCCTAAACCCCAAAACGCAATCCTAAACCCTAAGCCCTAAACCCTAATCTCCCCAGAGCATTTTCTCTCCCAGGCTCCCAGCGCTGGGTGTCATCTTCCTCTCGCGAAGCCGCTCCTTTCGTTTAGGATTTAGGGTTTAGGGTTTAGGGCTTAGGGCCTAGGTTTTAGGTTTTAGGTTTTAGGTTTTAGGTTTTAGGGTTTAGGGTTTAGGGTTTAGGGTTTAGGGTTTAGGGTTTAGGGTTTAGGGTTTAGGGTTTAGGGTTTAGGGTTTAGGGTTTAGGGTTTAGGGTTTAGGGTTTAGGGTTTAGGGTTTAGGGTTTAGGGTTTAGGAAAGTGGGGTTTAGCCACGACCCTGCCTGGCGGTGGGGGAATGAAATGTACGGGTATGCTCACGCCAAAGATAGATGGACCAACATGGAAGTATTATACATAGCCAAGGTTCTGTGCCCTCCGCCTGGGACGCCACCACGGGCAAAAGTTCGTACAGTCGCGCCATCTCGGAACGGAGTTGTCCAACCTCCGCCTCCAGCAGCTGCACGCGCAGGTGGTCAGGCATCCGCTGCGGCAGCGGCTTTAGGGTTTAGGGTTTAGGGTTTAGGGTTTAGGGTTTAGGGTTTAGGGTTTAGGGTTTAGGGTTTAGGGTTTAGGGTTTAGGGTTTAGGGTTTTCCAGCACTTTAGGGCGCTTGTGGGCCTAGCGTTAAGAGTTTTGGGGTTTAGGGATTTAGGGTTTAGGGTCTAGGGTTTAGGGACTTAGGTTTTGGGGGGCAGCACTTGAGGGCTCTTCTTAGGGTGTAGGGTTTAGGAAGGAGCACCGTTGCTTTGGTATCCGAGGCCCCCGCTCGTTCCGCTCAGACCGAGCATGTGGTTTAGGGTTTACGGTTTAGGGTTTAGGGTTTAGGGTTTAGGGTTAGAAATTAATTAGGGCTTATAGGTTGTGAAGTCGGCTTTTGGGCTCAGTGTAGGACATGTTCCTACTTCACTGAGCATGAGGAAGAGTAGTGGAGAAGTGCTAAAAAAGTTTATGTACACGAAGCTTCGCATGAACCTAGACTGCCATCAGCAGCCATGCCTCAAACACACGCACCTCATCCAGACATGCGCAAGACACATGTAGAACCTGAGGGCTTAAGGCTAAGGGTTTCGGGTTGAGGGTTCGGGCTTACAACTACCGTAGATGCCCCTTCATAAGAGAACCTGAATACAGCCTTAAGTGTACGCACAAAGTCTTCTTACAAGTACAGCGTTACTGGTGTGGATCAGGGTGGCAAAGGTTCGCCCAAAGCCCGAAACACCAGATGCCCAAAGCCCCTCCTCCAGTGGCCCACGGAGCCACATCGGCCGCTCCTGGGGCAAAACCCTAAACCCCCCCCCCCGAAACCTCCTAAACCCCGAAAACGACCACAATTCCACGGCAGACCCCTGGCAACCCCAAACCCCTACAACCCTAAATCCTTTAGGGAAACGAAACGTTGAGGGCCTGTGGGATCGGACCCCATAAACCGGTCGCACTTTTGCGGCAGAAAGATGCTGCCTTCTCAATGAGCCGATGAGGGAACCCTTGAAAATGACCTTAAGGGTTTGTTGGGGGTAAAAAAGGGCTACTTAGGTGTATAGGGACTATATAAGGTATATATAAAGGCCCTTAAGCCTAACTGCAAGCCGTCGAACCACTAAACCCTGCACGCAACACATTGCCCCAGCGCCCTAAACTTTCGCTTGGCACGGGAATGTTGAGGTTTCCGAAACTGATCCCCTCAACCGGAAAGCTCTAACCACCCAAACCTCCCAGGCCACCCAAACACGATCTACAGGATTCTTAAGGGAGGGGGTTCATGGGTGCACAGGTACCTAGGGACCCTTAGAGAGCCTTAGGGGGCAGTGGGGACTTTTAGGGACCCTTGGGTTACATACACCCCTTAAAACCCCCTTAAGAACTATATAATTTGGGTTTAGGGCTTAGGGTTTAGGATTGAAGGTTTAGTTTAGGGTTTAGGGCTCTTAAACGGTTGAAGGCATCCGGCCCTGGCGATATGCACCGAAGCCCCTTCTCGCCCCCCATCGGTCCGCGAAGAGGGCGCGGATCACCTCTGCCTCGAGCCCTAAACCCTAAACCCTGGACCCTAAACAATACACCCTAAACCCTAAACCCCAAACCCCAAACCCTAAACCCTAAACCCTAAACCCTAAATCACGAACCCGAACCCTAAACCCTAAATCACAAACCCGAACCTTAAATCCTAAACCCTAAAGAGCGGCTGGGGTGGGGGGGGAGGGTGGGGGGAAGGCTCCTACCGTTGATGGAGGACATCTTGCACCGCTTTACATGGCATTGACCGTTGATCCTCGGAAGTGCCGTGGGTTCTAATGACAACCACCACCTCGGTGTCCAGCATCGTCAATATGAAAAGGGGTGCGGGTCATGCTCATGTGTCGCGTCACTTGAAATTAATTAGGTGGTGCAAGATTTCCTCCATCAACCGTAGCATTGCTTCTGAGAGAAAAGACGAAGCGAATGAACGGGACAAAAGCACGCGTCTTTCACTGCGTTCTCTCCTTGTAATTTCTCCCTTATTATTTACTTCTTTCTTGTTCTCTGTTTTACTTCTATCCCTGGCTAAGAAAAAGAATACAATGTGCCCGGCTTAGCATATAATATTAATAGTGTTCCCGTGCTCTAATATTCTATGATTAAATCGCGCGGGGGTTTCGTTCACATAATTATATATAATGTAATTCACGCGTCTTTGCATTCCTTGTAATTACATAAAAATTGTGTTCTCTTCACTTTTAGAAGCTTCTGGGACGGTCTCAAAGTACTGGAACAAGAGTGCAGTTGTTAAGGCTTTTAGTACTGCAACCCCTGGCTCACAGACTCATTCACACCCAGATGCAGGAGATGACAGGGCAAAGGAGGTTCTTCCTACCAGAGCTGTGAACCAGACCTTGAATCCAGAGAACGAATCATGGGCGCTCTTTCACTGTGCTCTTTTGCTTACTATATTCGGGCTTCCACAGTAGGGCTTAGGCTCCTTGCTTTTGGGGCTTACGGAGCCGAGGGCCCACCCTAAACCCTAAACCCTGAACCCGAAACCCTCAACCTACACCCCTTTTTTGACTTTTAAACCCTTTAGGCCCACTCTTTAGACCCTTTAAGCTAACCCTTGAAGCCCTTTAAACCCCTCAACCTCTGTTAAGCCCTGTAGAAGCCGCTGAACCCTTTCAAAGCCCTTTGACCTTTCAACCCCTTAACCCATAAAGCCCGTTAAACCCTTTAAACACCCTTTTAAAACAAATGGAACCTTTTAAAACCCTAACCCTAAACCCTAAACCCTAAACCCTAAACCCTAAACCCTAAACCCTAAACCCTAAACCCTAAACCCCCCAAAGGCGAAGGGATCGGATCTTGGAGCCCGGCTACTTCCAACTCGTCGGGCCTCATCTGCTCCTGCGCCGGCTAGGGCTTGAGGGTCTGGGGTTTCGGGTTTAGGGTTTAGGGTTTGGGGTTTGGGGTTTAGGGTTTAGGGGTTTAGGGGTTTTTCGGGTTTGGGGTTTGGGGCTTAGGGTTTGGGGTTTGGGGTTTGGGGTTTAGGGTTTAAGGGTTTTTCGGGTTTGGGGTTTCGGGTTTAGGGTTTGGGGTTTGGGGTTTGGGGTTTAGGGTTTAGGGGTTTAGGGGTTTTTCGGGTTTGGGGTTTGGGGCTTAGGGTTTGGGGTTTGGGGTTTGGGGTTTAGGGTTTAGGGTTTTTCGGGTTTGGGGTTTCGGGTTTAGGGTTTGGGGTTTGGGGTTTGGGGTTTAGGGTTTAGGGGTTTTTCGGGTTTGGGGTTTCGGGTTTAGGGTTTGGGGTTTGCGGTTTGGGTTTTAGGGTTTAGGGGTTTAGGGGTTTTTCGGGTTTGGGGTTTGGGGCTTAGGGTTTGGGGTTTGGGGTTTAGGGTTTAGGGGTTTTTCGGGTTTGGGGTTTCGGGTTTAGGGTTTGGGGTTTGGGGTTTGGGGTTTAGGGTTTAGGGGTTTATGGGTTTTTCGGGTTTGGGGTTTGGGGCTTAGGGTTTGGGGTTTGGGGTTTGGGGTTTAGGGTTTAGGGGTTTTTCGGGTTTGGGGTTTCGGGTTTAGGGTTTGGGGTTTGGGGTTTAGGGTTTAGGGGTTTAGGCCCATTGGATGTGCAGGTGTTCGCTGCTTCAACGACCGGACGGTGAGTGCTCCTGCCATCGTGGAGGGCTGCTCGGATAGTCTATTTAGGATATATGGGGTTAGGGGCAACTTTTTGGTTATTTGGCCAGTGGTACTTAGTAAATGCACTTAGTGATAAGGGAAATTAGGGCAGTTAGGGTTTGCGGGAGGGACCTTCTGTTATAAGTTGGAAGCTTATTGAAGGAAGGACCTGCAAGGGCGGAACGGACAGGGTCTAGGGTCTAGGCTCTAGGCTCTAGGGTCTAGGGTCTAGGGTCTAGGGTCGAGGGTTTAGGGTTTAGGGTTTAGGGCTTAGGGTTTAGGGTTTAGGGTTTAGGGTTTAGGGTTTAGGGTTTAGGGTTTAGGGTTTAGGGTCAGGGCATCCCAACCTGTAAGCTCTTTCATCGCTGCGGCGTGGCGAGATCATGGTCTGGCTTGAGACTCCAAGACCACTCTGCACCCTGAACTCCTGAACACTGCCACCCTCAGCGTTAAAGCCCAAAGCCCTCAAAAAGTGCCCTAAACCCTAAACCCTAAACCCTAAACCCTCAACCCTAAACCCTAAACCCTAAACCCCAAACGAGGCACGTGCCTTGGCTTTGGCGGGCGGCTCGGAGGGCACTGGGGGCGCGTCCGCGAACTTCACGACATGCACCTGGGATTTAGGGTTTACGGTTTAGGGTTTGAGGGGGTTGAGAGGGTTGAGGGGGTGGTTGAGGGGGTGGTTGAGGGGGTGGTTGAGGGGGTTGAGGTTGAGGGGGTTGAGGGGGTTGAGAGGGTTGAGGGTTGAGGAGCTTAGGCTTATCTACTCCTCAACTCTAAACCCGCAAACTCAAAGCTCGTAGCCCTAAGCCCTCAACCCAAACCCTAAACCGCGTGATAAGGTGCCTGAAGTGGTTCCTTAACAGCAACCGATCAAGGCCTTAGGATTCAGGGTCAAGGTTCAGGGTTCAGGGCTTAGGGCTTTGGATTTAGGGGGTTCAGGGTCGAGGGCTTGAGAAATCAGGGTCTAGGATTTAGAGGGTTTAAGCCGTTTAGGTCGGAAAGGAGCAGTAGCTTTCCAAAGTCTGAAACCTCCAAACCCTGAACCCTGAAACCTCAAACCCTAAACCCTAAACCCTGAAACCCCAAACCCCAAATCCCTAAACCCTAAACCCTGAACCGTAAACCCCAAACCCTAAACCCTAAAACCCTTACCACCAAACCCTAAAACCTGAAACCCTAAACCCTAACCTCAAACCCTACACGACCCTAAACCCCAAACCCTAAGCCCTAACCCCTAACCCCTAACACGGCAAGCCGGAGTTCGAAACCCGAAAGCCCTCTCTCACGCCTAAACCCTATAAACCCTAAACCCGGATACTATTTTTTAGACATGTCCAAAATATAGAACCCTAAGCTCTCAACCCTAAACCCGAAAACCGGAAATCCCAAACAGCTCAGCGCGGGCGCCCCGATCCAGGCCCGGTTGATCTTTGTCTCGCCCGTGCCCGAGACGTTCTTGAGCTGACCAACCACATGGAGGGTTTAGGGTTTAGGGCTCAAAGTTTAGGGTTTCAGGGAGCTTGGGAAGTTGCTCAGGGCTCATGGTTTAGGGTTTAGGGTTCAGGGTCTAGGGTTTAGGGTTTAGGGCTCAGAGTTCAGGGTTCAGTGCTTAGGAGTTGGGGTTCGGGTTTGGCACTTGGATTTGGGGGTTTCTCGGTTTGGCACTAGGGTTCGCAACTCAGCCAGCTATGGAGCTCTCATGCCCTGCATGAACTCAAGCTCGACCCAGAATGGGGTTTAGGGTTTTGGGTTTCGGGTTTCGGGTTTGGGGTGCAGCACTGGTCAGCTGAACGCAGTGTGGAGACATGCCCACCCCAAGGCCACCCATACACAACCCACCACAACTCACCACAACTCACATCGAGCCAACCGAAACCAGAAGCCGCCAGGCCGGTCATTCTCAACTTCGGCTTCCGTTGGGTTGGAAGCTTCCAGGGCTTCCCCCGAGCAGGTTTCCGGGAGCTTTGTGGGCATGCCATAAACGGCTTCTAAAGGGGAGGGCGCTTGCGCATCGAGAGCGGAAATCTCCGGTTTTGGGAAGTCGGCGACTTCAGGGGTGTGCCTGCAGGCTCCGCAGCCCACAGAGCCTGCCCGGGTCTCGCTGAGCGATCGACTGCGCCCGCCTACCCAGAAGAAGGGGTGGCGGACGGGTTTCGGGTTGAGGGTTTAGGGTAAAGGTTGTAATGGCTACTAAGGGGGGGGGAACCTAAATGACTCTGAATCCACAAAGGCATCGCCCTCCGATTTGGGGTTTACGATTTGGGGTTTAGGGTTTAGGGTTTAGGGTTTAGGGTTTAGGGTTTAGGGTTTAGGGTTTAGGGTTTAGGGTTTAGGGTTTAGGGTTTAGGGTTTAGGTTCATGGTTTAAGGCAGTTTACGGTTTGGGGAAGTTCAGGGTTGGGGGTTGAGGGCTCCGAGGGAAACGAAAGTCAACACAAAAACAATCGCCCACGCGCCTGCTTGGCCTTGTGCCGGCGCAGGAAAGGGTTGTCCTGGCCGCGAAGCGCCCCTAGGGTTTAGAGTTTCGGGCACAAGGTCTTGGGTTGAGGGTTTCGGGCTTAAGGCCCTAAACCCTAAGCCCTAAACGGGTTCGTAGGGCAGAGGGCTCTAATCACCCTATACCCTAAAACCTAAACCCTAAACCCTCAACCCCATCGCAAGGCAGCCTTCTGCATCGAGGGTCCTCAAAGTCGTAGGAGAGCGGCGTGTCGACCCTGTCTTCAAAGCGCCCGTTTAGGCTTTAGGGCTTCGGGTTTCAAGGTCTCCGGTTTAGGGCGTAGGGCTTAGGGTTTAGGGTTCAGCATCCCAAATTCAAGCATTCACCAGTCAAGCAGCTTGTCAAGTGACGGAGAAATACCCACCCGCCCATTGGGTCCCACAACATTAGGAAACCATCCAACTTCACATTTCAAGCCAGCCTTCCTTTCAACCCGCAATGCCCAAGGCCCAAAGACCCTAAACCCTAAAGCCCAAGGCCAAGTAACAGTAGCCCCTAAAGCCTGAAGCCCAAGGCCCGTGGCCCTTAAACCCGAAAGCCTAAGGCCCAATAGGCCCTACGCCCAACGCCCCTAAATCCGAAAGCCCAAGGCCCAGCCAAAAAAAAAAAACGACCCTTGCCCACCAAGAAATGGCCCTTGCCCACGAAGAGATGGCCCTTGCCCACGAAGAAATGGCCCTTCTCCACGAAAAAATAAAGGCCCTTGCCCAGGAATTCTTTGCCACTTTTGGCCTTGCCCGCACCAAATTCGGGCCCTTGCCCTTGCCCACGAAGAAATGGCCCTTGCCCACGAAGGCCCTTGCCCACGAAGAGATGGCCCTTGCCCACAAAGAAATGGCCCTTGTTCACGAATGGGTTAAGGGTTTTAATATAGAAAGTGAAGAGAGGTTTACGGTGTAGGGTTTGGAGGTTTAGGGTTCGAAGGGTTGGCTTGAGGGTTTCGCTTTGGGGCTTGAGGGTTGTGAGGATCAGAGTTTAGGGTTTTAGGGCCTAATTAGGGTTCAGGTTTGGGGCTTAGGGTACAGGGATTATGGTTTCGGGCTTCGGGCGCTTTAGGGGTGAGGGCTTCGTGCACAGTGAGGCTCAGGTGTCTGGGGGTTTAAGGGTCTAGGGTCTAGGGTTTAGGGTTTAGGGTTTAGGGTTTAGGGTCTAGGGTCTAGGGTCTAGGGTCTACGGTTTAGGGTTTAGGGTTTAGGATTTTGGCTTGGCTGCAAGACGGATGCTTTCAAACAATGATGGCAGCCCCCTGGAAGCCCCTGAACCACCCAACACTAGACTCAGGAAGTCATCGGCGTCAATCTAACTCATGGGGTTTAGAGTTTAGGGTTTAGGGTTTAGGGTTTAGGGGTTTAGGGTTTAGGGTTTAGGGTTTAGGGTTTAGGGTTTAGGGTTTAGGGTTTAGGGTTTAGGGTTTAGGGTTTAGGGTTTAGGGTTTAGGGTTGGGTTTAGGGTTTAGGGTTTAGGGTTTAGGGTTGCCGGGTTTCTGCTCTACAAGGAGCTTGTTGCGTATGCAAGTAGAATGCCCCTATACCCTAAACCCGTTTTGCGGCATCACAAAGGGCCCATGATGCAGATCCCTACTTAGCCCTGAACCCCAGGAACCAAAAAAGGACAACCCCGGTCAGGGTGGCTTTTGCCATCTAAAGGGATCTGATAAAGGGCACTTTGCCCTTAACTTTGTGGGAACCCTGAAGTGCAACCACTCTAGAACAAAAGAGAACCCCCCAAATGAGACATAGGGTACGAGACCCGAAACCCTAAACCCCAAACCCCAAACCCCAAACCCTAAACCCTAAACCCTAGACCCTAGACCCTAAACCCTAAACCCGAACACAACTTCTTGCCTCGTGAAGTAGGCCGGCGGCATAAAGGGCGCCATGTGCGAGGTGTCCCCCAGCAGCTCCTGGCTTCGACTTCTTCCAGGCGTCAGGGTTTAGGGTTGAGGCTTTAGGGTTTAGGGGTAAGGGTTTAGGGTTTAGGTTTAGGGGTTAGGGTTTAGGCTTTAGGGTTTAGGGGCAAGGGTTTAGGGTTTAGGGTTTAGGGTCTAGGGTCTAGGGTTTAGGGTTTAGGGCTAGGGTTTAGCGTTTAGGGTTTTAGGGTTTGGGATTTGGGGTTGTTAGGGCGCAGCGTGTTGGATGGGTTTGAGGAGGTCGGGGGGTCGGTGCACAATTTTTTCGTGGAGGACCGCGCCACCCGCATAGCGTAAACAGGCGGTTCAGCACAGGGGGGTAGGGGCGCCCTCAGCGTTCACCCCCCCCACCCACCCCCCCCCCCCCCACCTGTCTTTTTGGCTTGAGCTTGTCCTGGTGCTACCCCCTAGCCCCCCCCAAACGTTTCACAGAACTCTGCCGAGCAGGCTGGGATGATCTTCGAACCATGCGACCGGGTTTAGACCTCTCAACCATGCTCCAGCGGGGTCGGCGGCCGCAGGCTCTTAATTTAGGGTTTAGGGTTTAGCGTCTGGGGTTTAGCGTCTAGGGTTTGGGGTTTGGGGTTTAGGGTTTAGGGTGCAGGGTGTAGGGTTGGGGCCTGACCGTAGACGTTAACCTGTCGATCCCCGCTTCCGTGTTTCCGGGCCCACAATATGTTCTGCAATAAACCCTACATCCTGCACCCCAAACCCCAAACCCTAAGAAAAACAAACTCAACCCAAGCCTGGAAAAGCCCTGCCCTGAAAATCCCGTTCGGGATCGTGCGCCTTCTCGATGGAGCCCATTACCGGCTTCTCCTGCAGGGGTTCAGGGGTTCAGGGGTTCAGGGGTTCAGGGGTTCAGGGGTTCAAGGGTTCAGGGGTTCAGGGGTTCAGGGGTTCAGGGGTTCAGGGGTTCAGGGGTTCAGGGGTTCAGGGGTTCAGGGGTTCAGGGGTTCAGGGGTTCAGGGCTTCAGGGCTTCAGGGCTTCAGGGCTTCAGGGCTTCAGGGCTTCAGGGTTTCAAGGTCTCAGGAGGGTGTAGGGTCTAAGGTTTGGGGGTTTGGGGCTGAGGGTTGTGGGGTGCAGATATTCGGGCTTGGGACCCTCACTCATCCCAAGCCCAAGCCTAGCCTATACCGAGGTATGAAGAGGTGCCGTGCTGCAGGAGTGTGGGGCACAGCATTGAGGGATCTTGGGTTCAGGGGTTCAGGGCTTAGGGTTGAGGTTTTAGAGTTCAAGCGTTTAGGGTTTAGGGCTTAGGGTTGAGGGTTTAGGGCTGAGGGTTGAGGGTGTAGAGTTGAGGGTTGCAGCCTCCAAGTGTTGCGGATTAGAGTATGAGGGTTTAGGGTCTAGGGTCTAGGGTTTAGGGTTTAGGGTTTAAGGTTTAAGGTTTAGGGTTTAGGGCTTAGGGCCTAGGGTTTAGGGGCCGCACATCCTAAACGTCCTCAACCCCACAACCCTAAAAACCCTAAACCCAAGACCACCGACCACCACAACGGCCGGGCGTCCCCGTGCTTCAGCATCGCGCCGGGCACGAAGAGGAAGTCCGCTAACACCTGCCACGGTTTCTAGGTGTAGGGTTTAGGGT
This sequence comes from Symbiodinium natans, assembly GCA_905221605.1. Lineage (NCBI taxonomy): Eukaryota > Dinophyceae > Suessiales > Symbiodiniaceae > Symbiodinium > Symbiodinium natans. Next base: position 23,149 of record CAJNDS010000072.1, read on the forward strand.
TTAGGGTTTAGGGTTTAGGGTTTAGGGTTTGGGGTTTGGGGTTTGGGGTTTGGGGTTTGGGGTTTGGGGTTTGGGGTTTGGGGTTTGGGGTTTGGGGTTTGGGGTTTAGGGTTTAGGGTTTAGGATCGGGCCGCATACCGTTATTAAGCCCTGAACCCTAGAAACTCAAGTGTCGGGGACCATGAACCCTAAACCCTGAAACCCTGGACGATAGCGCCTTCATCCTAAACCCTAAACCCAGGGCTCGACTCCCATACTTTTAGGGGTAGGCTGGAAGTCTGGAATCTAGGGCTTGCAATCAAGGCGGTTCAGGACCCAGGTTTGCCTCCGAAACAAGAGGGGTTTAGAGTTTAGGGTTTAGGATTTGAGCGCTAAACCTCACACCCGGACCCGAGGGCCCCTGAACCTAGTAGCGCCAAGTCCAGAAGTCCACAAGGAAGAGGGCTCATTTCCACGGCGCGCACTCGGTGCATATGCAGCCAGTTCTCTAAACCACGGTCCCGTCTTGGGTTTAGGCTTTAGGGCTTGGGGTTTAGGGTTTAGGGTTTAGGGTTTGTAGCCTCCGACGATTAAGAGTACCCGAAAAAACGGGACCATGATCTAGAGTATCCTACATGCGTAGGCTGTGTGTCTTGTGCTCTGCACATCCGGCTGACTGATCGCGCTAAGGGTTACACGGACACGGACACCGAAATGCAGGGTTCAGAACCCCTGAGCAAAATTTGACATGGGGTTTGCGTTAGGGGGTTAAGGTTTGAGGTTTGAGGTTTAGGGTTAGGGTTGAGGGTTTAGGGTTTAGGGTTCAAGGTTCAGGGCTCAGGGTTTAGGGTTTAGAGTTTAGGGTTCAGGGTTCAGGGTTCAGGGTTCAGGGTTCAGGGTTCAGGGTGCAGGGTTTAGGGTTTAGGGTCCAAGGCCCTGAACCCCAACAGGCTGTGTCCCAGAGGTGAAACGCCCGAGCCCAACGGGGCCCAGACAATGGACGCTCAGGGAAGCCCCCGAGCAGCAGCTGAGGGTTTAGGGTTTAGGGTTTAGGGTTCAGGGTTCAGGGTTCAGGGTTCAGGGTTTAGGGTTTAGGGTTTAGGGTTTAGGGCTTCGGGGCTCAGGGGGCTAGGGGTTTTGGGGTGTACGGTTGTGGTTTAGAAAGATTCGGGTAGTTTAGTAGAACCGACAAATCCCGACCCCAGATGCGTTATTGAGGCTTTCAGCATGAGCGCTCTGAGATGCGCCCTATGGCCTTTCTTAGGAGAACAGGGTCTGGGGTTAAGGGTTTAGGGTTCAGGGTTCAGGGTTCAAGGTTCAGGGTTGAGTGTTTTACTTGGCGGCATTTTCTGGGTACATCGTAGTATAAGGGCCCGAAACCAAGGGCCATGCTTGAGCAACCTAGACACATCTGGGTTCAGGATTTTCTAGTAAACCTTAAACCTACAGATCAAAACTAGGGGCCCTTTCGGGGCTCTAAAAACAACAAAAAAACATCCTCATCAGGGTACCGCCGAAAATGCCCAATACTAAACCTTAAACCCTACACCAGCAAAAAAACTTGAGAAGCGGACTTGCTTGAGCATCCAAGTAAGCGATTCAGAAGTGAGCAGTTTTGCGCGTCCCCGGATGTGCGATTCAGCCGAGCCTGGCAGGGAAGGACATGGCACAAAAGAAATGCCCTTAATCCCGCTACCCTATGATACCCTTAGTCAACCACCTATGACACCTGTATATACGCATATATATGTATATATATCTATATACATACATATAAATATGTGTGTATGTGTGTAAAAACAGTTTATGTGTGTATATATACACACACCCACCTCCCAAGCCCCTATGAGTCTATAAGAGTTCCGCCCTGCGTTCCTTGAAAGTCTCTCTCTATACCCTCAAAACCTAAACCCCTAAACCCCTAAACCCCTAAACCCCTAAACCCTTAAACCCCTAAACCCCTAAACCCCTAAACCCCTAAACCCCTGAACCCTAAACCCTAAACCCTGAACCCTAAACCCCTGAACCCTAACCCCCTAAAACCTAAACCTTAAACCCTGAACCCTAAGCCCATATCCCTAAACCCTAAACCCTAAACCCCAAACCCCAAACCCTTAAAAAGGGGTGGAGATCCCAGCTGGCCTTGACAAAGCTGCGCAGTGCGAATCCTCGGTGACGGTTTAGGGCCTGTTTAGGGGTTAATGTTTAGGGATTAAGGTGTAGGGCTTAGGATTTGGGGCTTAGGGCTTAGGTTTAGGGATTAGGGTTTAGGGTTTAGGGTCTAGGGATTGGTAGGACTGGGTGCATGAGGCCCTCATCGATCGGATCATCGTTGCTCCGGTCGCCAGCATTTTACTTCGTTTTTGGAGGTGGTGGCACAAGTCTAGGAGCACAAGATTTCGAAGTGGTACTGGGTCTCGCCTTTGGCTTCGGAGTTTGAAACGCGCGTGGAAGTCGAGGGTTCATAGCTGGCATCTTCTTCACCACCACCTCCTCTTCCCCTTTCTCCTCTTTTTTCCTTGCTCCTTCTGTTCTTTGTCTCGTAGAAAACCACATTTCACTCTCTTTGAATCTTGTCGCCATGAACAGTGTCTCTTCGTAGTCCTTGACCGTCGTTGCTAGTACCCTCAAGAGGCTTTGGGAGATAGGTAGGAGGGCCTGACGCGTAATCCCTGCCTGGCCGGCCTGAGATCGTGGACGCGTAATCAACCAGGCCCAAAGTTCAAACCCTAACCCCTCAAAAGCCCCGAAACGTAAAGCACGAACAGAAACAATAGCCCGGAACCCTAAAGGCCCCCAAAGCCTTCAACACCCTGTGCTCGGGGCCCAAACAACAATGACAGCCAAGGCATCTTTGGTTCAGGGTTGAGGGTTAGGGTTGAGGGTTAGGGTTGAGGGTTGAGGGTTGAGGGTTGAGGGTTGACGGTTGAGGGTTGAGGGTTGAGGGTTGAGGGTTGAGGGCTGAGGGTTGAAGGTTGAGGGTTGAGGGTTGAGGGTTGAGGGTTGAGGGTTGAGGGTTGAGGGTTTAGAGTTTAGGGTTCAGAGTGTAAGTTTTTACCAGCAAACATTGTTGTAAACCCGATAGATCTCAAGGACCCTAAAAGCCACACAGGCCTGTAAAACCCCTAACTAAAGCCCCTAAAGCCCCTAAAACCCCTAAAGCCCTGAAACCCCGCAAATTCCCTTCAACCCCTAAAGCTCCTAAACCTAAAGCCCCTACACCGCACACCCTAAACCCCAAGAGCCCGCAAAACCCCTAAACCGCTGAAGACCCTACACCCTAAACCCAAAACCCTACACCCGACACCCTACACCCTAAACCCTAAAACCTAAACCCTAAACCCTAACCCCAAGCCAGGCCACTGCCAGGGCGTGGAGCTCTGCTAGGGCAGGCAGCCCCGGCCTGCAAGGGCTACGGACTGAGGGCCTGAGTCTCATGTAGGGATTAGGGGTTTAGGGTTTAGGGTTTGGGGGTTTAGGGGTTTGGGTTTGGGGCTAGGGGTTAGAGGTTTAGGGTATAGGGCTAAGGTGTAGGGGCTTGAGGTCTAGGGTCTAGGGATTTCAGGCTTAGGTTTAGGGTTCAGGGTCGAGGGGTTTAGGGTTGAGGGGTGTAGGGTTTAGGGGTTTTAGGTTGGCTCTGGGGGTTTTAGGCGTTTAGGAGTTGGGGGTTTAGGGCTTATGGTCTGATTAAGGGTTTACAGTTTACAGATTTAAGGTATGATTGGCTTTTGTTTTTATCTTCTTTTCTGGGCTGGGCTCAAAACTGCAACCCCAAAATTTCCACGGCCACGGCATCATACTTCCCATAGCCTTGCGGCTGCACAAAGCAGACCGGATCAGGAATCGTGGAAAGCTTTGTAGGCCAGGCGTTCGGCCATTGCACAAAGGGCACCTCTCAGCCGCCGTGTGGGTAGCTTCAGCACGAAGGCGAGATAAAGGGAGGCACGGAGGCTATCATCAACGGCGCTCGCAAAGGCCAGTTCAGCAGCTGCTACATCTGTCGCACATGTCTCCTGCACCAGGCGCTCCTCTGCACGCAACGTAGCTTCGACCTCTGCGTCCAGCCCAGCCGTGTCCAGGCCGTCCACCAAGGACTGCGTCAGCTCCAGCAGGCGGATTAGATCGTTCATGTCGCTGTCGAAGTCGCCCCCTGCAAGCTTGGAGTTTGCAAAGCCATTGCTGAGACAATGACCACGTTGTCGCGGACATGGGTGAGGGTCGCAGGTAGGCTGACAGCTTCCCACACTTCTAGATATCAAGGGACCTGACTAAAACCGCCTCACGGCTACTGCCCCAGTATGCACCTTTCCTCCTTGCACCACGACGCACTGTTTGTCAGCAAGGCCCCGTAATGAACCCAAAACCCCTCAATCCACAACAAGCCGAGAGAAACCCGAATAAAAAAAAACTCTGAGCCGAGCATAGCACCAGGAAGAAAGCACTCCAAAGAACCCCAAACTCCAAAACCAGCTTACGTTGTTAAGGGTAGGTTTAAGGGTTTAGGGTTTGGGGCTTGGGGTTTGGGGCTTGGGGCCGAACACCCTATGTACCGAGTGGAACCTGCGTGGCGTGACGCTTGACTTAAACCCTAAACCGTAAACCCTCTGACCATGGCAGTTTCCACATGCGAGCGGCAAACCCGCCCAACTCATCAACCTGGCCGCTCTCCGTTGCTAGAGCCAAAGAAGAACTCCCAAACTGGGGGGGGGGGGGCGGGAGGAGTGGTGGGGGTGGGTGGGGGTGGGTGGGGGTGGTGGGGGTGGTGGGGGTGGTGGGGGTGGTGGGGGTGGTGAAACCTCAACCCTCAAACCCTCAAACCCTCAAACCCTCAAACCCTCAAACCCTCAAACCCTCACATCCTAAACCCTAAACCCCAAACCCTCAAGCCCTAAACCCTTGAACCCTAAGCCCTAAACCAGAACCAACATCAGGCCCCGCACCCAGAAGCACTTCGGTTCGGCCGGGCGCTACTGTGGCCTTGAAGGGTTGAAGAATTGAGGGTTTGGGGTTTGGGGTTTGGGGTTTGGGGTTTCGGGTGTAGGGGGTGTAGGGGGTGTAGGGGGTGTGGGGGGTGTGGGGGGTGTAGGGGGTGTAGGGGGTGTAGGGCGTGTAGGCGGTGTAGGGGCTTAGGCTCGTAGGCTTGTCTTGCCGGCGTCAGGGTTGCGGGGCTTCAGGAGGTTTTGTAGTATCCTTTCCGGGTAGCCCCAACACCCGACAAGGCCTGAAACCACAACAACCTGAACCCGAAACCCTAAACCCTGAACCCTGGCGTGTAGGGCTTGCAGGGTATCGCGGCTTAGAGGCGTTGCGGCTTCAACCAGAAGATCGGTGAAGCCGAGTTGAGGGTTCAGGTTTCGGGCTTAGGGTTTTAGGGTGTAGGGTTGAGAGTTTAAGGTTCAGGGTTGAGGGTTTAAGGATTAGGGTTTAGGGTTTAGGGTTTAAGGTATAGGGTTTAGGGTTTAGGGTTTAGGGTTTAGGGTTCCCGAACCCTGAACCAAACACTGAACGAAACACGACTCGTGGCGCAGAAGCTGAGTCGCTGAACGGCACCAGTCTCAAACTGTGGGGATATCAGGTTCCCCCCCCCTGTGGCTCTGCGGGTGATGGTTGGTTGCGGTTGGGGGTGAATTTTCGGATCCCTAAACCCTAAACCCTAAACCCGAAACCCCAAACCCTAAACCCCAAACCCCAAACCCTAAACCCTAAACCCCGAACCCTAGACCCCAAACCCTAAACCCTGAAACCCCAAACCCTAAACCCTAAACCCCAAACCCCAAACCCTAAACCCCGACCCTAAACCCCAAGCCCTAAACCCTAAACCCTAAGCCCTAAACCCCAAACCCTAAACCCTAAACCCCAAACCCTAAACCCCAAACCCCAAACCCTAAACCCCAAACCCCAAGCCCTAAACCCTAAACCCCAAGCCCTAAACCCTAAACCCTAAACCCTAAACCCCAAACCCTAAACCCTGAAGTCGCAGGATGCCACAGGCTGAGTCTTCCGCTCCCGCAGCTCGAAGAGCTGCTGTGGGCGGATGGGAGCTCGACCTGCCGCGGTTTGAGCGTTTAGGGTTTAGGGTTCAGGGTTTAAGGTTTAGGGTTTCGGGTTTAGGGTTTAGGGTTTAGGGTTTAGGGTTTAGGGTTTAGGGTTTAGGGTTTAGGGTTTCGGGTTTCGGGTTTAGGGTTTAGGGTTTAGGGTTTAGGGTTTAGGGGTTTAGGGTTTAGGGTTTAGGGTTTGGGGCTACAAAGGCCCTAAATATGGGCGCTCTTCACTGAGGATCCCTTCTCTCATGCTCCTTAGGGAAGATAAGCGGGGGGGGGTTTGAATTTAGGGTTTAGGGTTTCGGGTTCTCCGGCTAAGGGACCTTGATACGGGGCCCTGCAACTCCCCCTAGAGAGCTTGGGGGTGCTTAGGGTTTAGGGTTCGGGTTTAGGGTTCAGGGGCTCAGGGTTTAGGGCTTTAGGCTTCAACCCTCTCAGAAAAAATCCGTAGTGCCGCAACCCAGAAATCCCTCAAGCCCTAGACAGCACCTGAAGGACCTCAACCCTTCGCGTGCCTGGCAGGTGCCACCCGGGACGGACACCAGGCGTCGTGTGGGTCGCGGGGGCGGCCGGGGCGTGCGACTGGGCAACTGGCTTTTCCGGTTTAGGTTAGGGTTTTGGGTTTACCGCAACCCTTAAACCCTACATCTTGGGATGTCCCCCCCTTATACTACTTCAGGGATTATAACAGGGGTACGATAATCCCCATTAAGGGCGGGTTGTGTAAGGGGGAACATCGCAACCTACATCAGCTACCCTTGTGGGGTTTGCGTGCAGGGTTGGGGTGGTACGCAGCAGCTGCCTCCGACACCCGCCGGCATGGTAGATGCTCGGCCAGATACCCTGGCCTGTTCTTTTGGGGACCAGCCCCTACACCCCAAACCTAAACCCTACCTAAACCCTGAACCCAAAAGCCTAAACCCCAAACCCGAAACCCTAAACCGCACCGAACCTGGGCTCCTTTGGCAGGTTCAGATTGTCAAAAGCCTCTTGGGCTTGGGGTTCTCCAAGCGGCAGAAAGTCAGGGCGGTAGGCTGAAGCCACCAGCGGCCGTAATCGCTAGGGTTGAGTGCAAATTCCAAGGCTTACCCCCAAAAACCCCAAACCCTAAACCCTACTCCCTTATCCCAAAACCCTAAACCCTAAACCCGAGGTTTCCTTCCGCAGGAATGCCTGGGCTGCGCCGGGGCAGACGGCTGCTGCAGCACCATCTTGGCCTGGGTCTAGGTTGCCACGCCCCTACCAAGTGGGAAGACATAGAGCTTGAGGTTAGGGCTTAGGGGTTTAGGGTTTAGGGCTTAGGGCTCAGGGCTTAGGGCTTAGGGCTTAGGGCTTAGGGCTTAGGGCTTAGGGCTTAGGGCTTAGGGCTTAGGGCTTAGGGCTTAGGGTTTAGGTTTAGGGTTTAAGGCTTCGGGTTTCAGGATGGTTGCCTTCCTGGGCGTAACTCTGCAGCTTAGACCCCAGATAGAGCACTTATAGGAGGCTTGAGGTTCAGGGCTGGCCTTATGGCTGAGTACAGGGTCTCGGGGCTTGACTTAAAGCTGATGGGTTTTTTTCGGGCGTTTGGGGTTCTTGGGGCTTTCGCACTCGAAGCACCCGCAAAAACCAAACTTAAACCCTAAACCCTAAACCCTAAACCCTGAAGCCTGAACCCTGAACCCTGAACCCTGAACCCCAAACCTAAACCCTAAACCCTAAACCCCAAACCCCAAACCCAATCCCCAAAACCCCCAATCCCCCGAAGCAGGGCTGGGGGCCCTTGCCGAGCGAAGCTCCCGATGGAGCTCGGAGCCTGCGGCTCAAGTTTCAGGGTAAAGGGTTTGGGGTTTAGGGTTTAGGGTTTAGGGTTTAGGGTTTAGGGTTCAGAGTTCAGGGTTTAGGGTTTAGGGTTTAGGGTTTAGGGTTTAGGGCTTGGGGTTTAGGAGCCAGGGTTTCGGCTTAGGGATTCGGGTTTACGCTGAGGGATTAGGGTTTAAGGCTTAGGCCCTAAGGCTTAGGGCTTCAGGCTTAGGGCTTCGGGCTTAGGCTTAGGGCTTAGGGTTTAGGGTTTAGGGTTTGGGAGGGCTCAGGTTTTTAGGGTGAAAGCACGGCGGGGTCTCGGGCTTTGGGGCTTTAGGGTTTACATAGGTCTTCACGGTTTGGGGGCTTCGGGGTTTAGGGTGGAGGGCAGATTGCAGGGCCTCTAAACGTCTGACCCCCCCGAAGCTGCAGATCACATTATCCACCCCAAGCCCTCTGAAACGCCACACCCTTAGGTTTAGGGCTTAGGGTTTGGGATTTGGGTTTAGGGTTTGGGGTTTAGGGAAAGGTTTATGGCTGGTACGATTGCTACAGGGTGTTGGGGATGGTCTGCCAGTGAAGCCTTGAGGTGTGCCACCACGAAGGCTTCTTCGGGCAGTTTTTTTCGGGTTTCGGTTGGGGTTTGGGGTTTGGCGCTTGGGGTTCAGGGTTTAGGGTTTGGGGTTTGGGGTTTGGGGTTTGGGGCTGGGGGTTTGGGGTTTAGGGTTTAGGGTTTGGGGTTTGGGGCTTAGGGTTTCTGGCGCACTGCTTCGATCCGGAGATGCCCCCGAAAGACTCGGCCGAACTTGAGGCATTTCGGGTGCCAAACTGCCAAGCACTACCAAACCTTAAACCCCAAACCATAAACCCTTAACCCTAAACCCTTAGGGTTTAGTACCCTAAACCCTAAACCCTAAACCCTCAACCCTAAACCCTAAACCCTAAACCCTAACCCCTAAACCCCTAAACCCCTAAACCCCTAAACCCCTAAACCCCAAACTAATCAGCAAACTGTGACAAAACAGAAAGCCCCAACCCGACACACAAAGCCACCCGTCGAGGGCCGGGCGGTGTCGCTCCAGAAGGTTGGCCAAACGCTGCCTCTGAAACATTAGGGTTTAGGGTTTAGGGCTTAGGGCTTAGGGTTTAGGGTTTAGGGTGTAGGGTGTAGGGTTTAGGGTTTAGGGCAGGGTTTAGGGTTTAGGGCAGGGTTTAGGGTTTAGGGTTTACGGTTTAGGGTTTAGAGCTTAGGGTTTAGGGTTTAGAGGTAGGGTTTAGGGTTTAGGATGTGGCCTTGGGGCTTTTAAGGCTCTTTTATTTTGGGCTAGAGGCTGCGGGCTTAAAATCCCTGAGCCCCTGCGCCCCAAACCCCCAAGCGCTAGAACCCTAAACCCCAAATCCCAAACCCTAAACCCTAATGCTTGCAAAGAGCTCTTTCAAGCAAACAGTTGCCGCGGGCTGCCATGATGCCGAAAGAGTGTGGGAGAAGAAGCCAAAAGTGCCCTCCACCGAGCACGCCAAACCCGTGTAAAGGGGCGCAGGCTGGGCGGGACGCTCATCAAGAGCGCACACAAAGGCTCAGTTTGAAGAGCCTTTCGTCTTGAGCGTATGTTACACTTACATGAAACCGCAGGATCACAGCCGGCACAAGCTTCAGGGAGTGATATCGCAGATATCGACAAGGTTATGCCGTCTCGGTAAGAATTTCCCCCCCTCGAGCCTGAACCCTGAACCCTGAACTTTGAGCCCTGAACCCTGAACCCTAAAACCTGAACCCTAAACCATCCCTGACCCCAGAGAGCCAAAGAGAGCCAAGTGGCAGCGTCGCGGCTGCCCCTGGGGCCGGAGAAGGCGATGCCTTCCCGAAAGGGGTCAGGGCACAAGCTGTTTAGGGTTTAGGGTTTCGGGTCTAGGGTTTCGGGTTTAGGGTTTAGGGTTTCGGGTTTAGGGTTTAGGGTTCAAGGTTTAGGGTGTAGTTGGGGCTTCGGGCGGTTGAGGTGTCTTCGATCTGGGAATTTGAGGCTAAGGGTGGCTGGGTGCCGAAGTGGAAACCCGCAAAACCCTCAACCCCAAACCTCCCTAGAACCCTAAACCTAAGACGTCAAGCCCTAAACCCTCAAACCCCAAACCCTAATTTAACACCAAACACCTAAACTCAAATTCTAAACCCTGAACCCTGAACCCTAAACCTCTCTCTCAAATGTAATTTAAATGTTGGGGAATTGCTGGGCAAGGTCATTTGTTAGTGGGCAAGGTCATTTTTTTACTGGGCAAGGTCATTTTATATACTGGGCAAGGTCGTTCTACAAGCGAAATTATTTCTTAATGTTATGGGATTCTTTGGGCGGGTGGGTACTTTTCTGCTTGGACTTGAGATGCTGAACCCTAAACCCTAAACCCCAAAGACCACAAGGGAGCCTCGCGCACGGGCCCAACCCGGAGCGACTTTGGGGCGAGGCCTTGCGAACGAAGCGAGGAGCCCGGTTGGGGGGGCCTATAGGTCCCATTTTTATAGTTTAGGGTTCAGGGTTTAGGGTTTAGGGTTAGGGTTTAGGGTTTATGTTTTCGGGTTTAGGGTTTAGGGTTTCGGGTTTTCGGGTTGAGTGCTTCGTCAGGTGTTGACTGACCTCAAGAACCCAAACACCGACCTCGTTGTAGGTTACTTCTATAGAAATATCTTGTAGGATCGCTGCGTAACCTACACCAAAGCAGGCTTTCGGCTCTCAAAGTTCAGGAGGGCTTTCAGGGTTTTCAGGGTTTTCAGGCGGAATGTGGGGCTTGGGTTACGCGGTCAAGGGCTTGCGGTCTAAGCATTCATGGATCGAGCCTTGTAGGAGCGACATGCGAGGTCCTTGGGGGTTTAGGTGGTTTAGGGTTTTTGGGAGCTTTTCACCTAAACCCAGAACCCTAAACCCTGGAAGCCCTAAACCCGAAAGCCCACAAGCCCTAAACCCTAAAAGCTAAGCCCCAAACCCTAAACCCTGTGAAAGCGCACTCTCTTGAGCCAGGAACGACCGATCTCGGCAAGGACCTTTCGGCTCAGGCCAGCAAAAGAGCCTTGGCGCTCGCCCCAGGTGGGGCTCCCCTTTTGCGCTTTGTAACTGGTAGCGGAGCACTGTATGTGCTCCAGGGTGCCTAGGACTAGGCGTAGGGATAGCTAGGTAGCTGCCATGAGCGGTGGAGATGACAGACAGTCGAATCTCAAGCACTTCAATGGCGAAGAGGGTGACCAGGGTGATGTTGGCAAACAGCTTCGGAAGTTCAAGAACTGGTGCCAAGCCAAAATGGCAACCATGAAAGACTTCGCAGCGAAGCAGCAAGGCCCCTTCGTATACACACTCTTGGATGGGAAGGCGCTAGATGCAGTAGAGCATTTGACGCTGACAGACCTGCAGAAGGAAGATGGCGCAGAGCAAATCTGGAGACTTTTGCAGAATCGCTTCCCAGAGAAAGAGACAGCCGATCAGATGGGAGAGGCTCTTGGTGAGGCCGAAGGAGCAAGAATCAATGCAGCAATGGACGGCCAGGGTACAGGAGGTGTTTCGCAAATGCGAAGTCAGAGCCTCAGTTTCGTTTCCAGATGCTGCCAAGGGATGGATTGCTCTTCACTGCGCAGGACTGACCGAAGAACAACGAGCCATCGTCAAAGCAAAGAGTCAAGGAAAGCTTGAGATAGCTGAAGTCTCTGCTGCTCTTCGTTCGTGTTTTCCGACGTGGCGTGCATCGGCGAGGGCAAAGAGGCCAGTCAACGCCCTTGTCGTTGAGCCAGAATGGGAGGAGGAAGAGCCCAACGCGACTCAGAATCACGACACTTTTGCTGATGTTGAAGCGTTCTTGGCGGAGCATCAGGCGACGCTCCCCGAGGACGATGTGGCCGTTGACGAGGACGAAGCGGCCGAGGCACTAGCAGTGTCGTGGAAGGAGCGCAGGCAGGAGATTAACAAGCTCCAGCAGAGCAGGAAGTTCGGCTCCATCGGCAACGTCAAGAAGTCCTTCAGAGTTGAGATAGAAGAGCTCAAGAGAAGAACGAGATGCAGGAAGTGTGGCAAGATAGGCCACTGGGCCCGGGAGTGCAGATCCCAGGGTAAAGGTGGTCAAGGGCGTGGCGGCCGATCAGATCAGCCTGGCTCTTCGTCATACGCGACAGAGGTGAATTACGTGCAAGTGGAGGCTGAGGGCGAGACACTCTTTGACCACGAGATCTCCTTTGTGGGCGCGGTGGAAGTGCTAGCAACCGGCGAGGAGAACGCTGACCAGACGGAGGCCTTGGAAGCAGGGCTGGTGTCGTCTCCAGGATATGGCGTGGTGGACTCTGGCTGCGGTCGAACGGTGATCGGCGTCCAGACTCTTGAGGCCCTGAAGGAGCTCCTCAAGACCAAGACAAATCTGCCAGTCCAAGAGTATGCTGCACACAGCTCCTTTCGTTTTGGGAACGGGGCTACCGAGGACAGTAGCATGTCAGTGCGAATTCCCGTCGGCATTGGAGGCCGCGCCGGTGTGGTGGATGCGGCAGTGATCTCGGGCAAAGCGCCGCTCTTGCTGGGCCGCCCCACGCTTGAGCGCTTGCGAGTGCAGTTAGACTTCGGGGCCAAGACCATGTGCTTCTTGGGTGAGGCCACCGCGATTCCTATGTGCACGAATCAAGCTGGACAGCTCCTCATCAACTTGCTGTCTTTCCCGGCCCAGGTGCCTAGGTCGAACCCTGAGGTCTCGGAAGAGTTAGAATGCCCTAAACATGCCAAGAACCCTAAAGACCCCAGCTTTAAGCCCAAAGAACCTCAACAAGCAGCCGTGGAGGTCGCCGAAGCCGAGGTGACACAGATGAACTCCAAGCCCCAAAAGAAGAAGCGAACCCTCAAACCCAAGGAGTGCCGCAGCTTGATGTCCCAACTCCACAAGCAAGACGTCCGTCAGGCATCACAAATCGCTGTGGCAGAGCTCTTTTCTGAGCCATGCCTGTCCAAGATCGCGCAAGATCAAGGTGCCAAAGGGATTGCTTTCGATATGAAACAGGGCTGTGACCTCACTGATCCCGTCGTTCAGAAGGAGGTAGAACACCTCCTAGACCAAGCCTGTCCCTACTTGCTCACTGCATCCCCTCCTTGTACGCATTGGGGCGGGTGGGACCACTTGAACAGGCGAGTCCGCACCCCTGTGGAACGTGCTCGTCTGATCCGCGCAGCTCGGGGTCAGGTGCGCTTCTGTGTTCGACAGGTTCTTAGGCAAGTCAAGCGGGGTGGGGAGTTCATGTTCAAGCATCCTTTAGGGTCAGCAGTGTGGAAAATGCCTGAAATAGTCAGCCTGAAGCGAAAATTTGGGTTCACCACAATTGACATGTGCGCTCATAGTGTGAAGTATCCTGAAACACAGAAGCCCGTCAGACACTGCACTGGGTTGATCTGTTCGAAACCGGATGTGTTCCGACAGCTTGTTCACCGGTGCCCCGGCGACCATGAGCACACGCAAGCCCAGGGCAAGTCTGTGAACTCGTGTGCGCTCACGGTGCAGTGCGCTCCAGACTTCAACCGTGCAGTTTGGAAGTCCTTGGGTCCGTGTGTTCAGGAAAGCCTGCTGGCAGAAAGCCAGCTTGATTGGCACGCCCTTGGTTGTGAATGCTTGGCTGGCGATGTCGCTGCGCCGGCAAATGACGCCGAAGGCCCGGCGCAAGCGGAGGCTGCGCCACCAGCTCAGGATCCTGAGGGGGATAGGAGGATAGACAATGCCCTTAAGAAGCTCCATTGTAACTTGGGACACCCAGCCTCAAGAGAGCTTGTCAGGGTCCTGAAGCACAGCAATGCCTCAGCGCGCGCCATCGAACGGGCAGCGCAGCTTCAGTGCCCGGTCTGCGCCAATCATCAGAGACCGTCTGCCCCGCTTCCGGCCAACACATCCCGCAACTTAGAGTTTAATGACAGGGTTGGTCTGGATGTTAAGTACCTTACGGGTTGGAGACAGGGTCAGAAGATAGCGTGCGTCAATCTCATAGACTATGCCACCTCTCTTCAAATAATGGTTCCTCTAGGTCGGCGTGAGACGGGTGCACTGTTGCAGTCTGCCCTGAGAGATCGCTGGATTGATTGGGCTGGACCGCCTCGCACTCTCATCCTCGACCCAGCTAGACCTAATTTAGGGGAGGTTTTCAGTGACTTCTGTTCAGGGCAGGGCGTGGATATTGAACAAACGGCAGCCGAGGCACATTGGCAACTAGGCAAAGTGGAGCGTCATGGCCAGTGGTTTAGCAGGATTCTGGATCGTGTTTTGGATGAGTCAAAGCCAGAGGATGAAGAAGCCTGGAAGACCTGCCTTGTCCAGACTCAAGCCGCGAAAAACTCGTTGCTGTCTGAAGCAGGGGCCAGTCCTTTCCAAATGGTTTTTGGGCGAAACCCCAGAATCCCGAGTGACCTCCTCCAAGATGCTCCCCATGTAGCTGCCTCTGATGCCATAGAACATGACACCGTCCTGAATCGAGCCAATGCCGTCAGACAAGCGGCCCGTCGCGCTTTCTTGCAGTGTCAGGATGACAAGGCTTTACGAGCGGCCCTTCGGGCTAGGCCTAGGGTTGCTAAAGAGTTTAAGTCTGGTGACTGGGTGTACTATTGGCGCACTCAAAAGTCTATTGGAGGGGTTCGCATTGAGGGTGGTAGATGGTATGGTGCCGCAATGGTCTTAGGAAGCATTGGGAAGAACCTCATTGTAGCCCATAAGAAGAGCATCCTCAGGTGTGCGCCCGAGCAGCTCCGTGCTGCGATGCCGGAAGAGTCAGTGGTGGCTGACTTCCCTGACAATGAGCTGTTGGGCATTAAGAATCTGCTAGAACGCGGGCAATTCCCCAAGAGCCAGTTCATTGACTTAGTCCCTCACGACCTTCCTCCTGCCATAGACGAAGATACATGTAGGCCAGCCCCAGAGGTTCCTCGCAACGCAGCTCAGTGTCTGGAAGAAGCCAACCGTGCATCCAATTCGCCGGCGGTTGTGGAGCAACCTCCCGCTCCGGACGGTTCTGCTGGACCAGCTTCAGCTGACACTCGTGACCCACATCCCTCGCGCCACGCTAGGGTTGACCATAGCGGTTCAGGTTACGGTCCGGTTAGACGGGTTACTGGGAAGTCACCGCCTGACATGATCCTCCACAGGCCGTCGGCCATGCGTGAGGATGATTTTGTCGAACTCATGCAAGAAGTGGTTCCCCGAATACTCCAAGAGTTTCCAGCTGGAGCCCGTCTTGAGCCAGCTAGGGCGTCCACAGATGTCTGTCCCGAGCCTGCGGCGGAACGTGCTAGCCCACGCGGTACCAGCCAGAAGAGATCGGCCAGCGAAACTCCTCCGGGGGTTGAGCCTGAAGCAAGGGTTGCTAGAGTTGAGTCAGACTCAGACGAGGCCCTCAGTGTTGAGGCTCTCTTCTGCGAGGTCCGCGATGACCAGCACAACAGCCACATCGAAGCACTCATGGCTGCCTTTTTGCAAAAACGCACGCAGAAGGAGCTCCCGCCCACTGGAAATGATGCCACTATCCAGGCCAAGGTGGATGAGGCTAAGGCTTTAGAATGGGAGACTGTAGCGGGTAAACAAGCTGTGCGTGTGTGGACGGGAGCCAAGGCGAAGGAGATACGGGCCAGGCATGCTGACCGCTTTGTTGGTAGTCGCTTTGTCATAGTGAATAAAACCGACGAAGATGGCAGTCGCATCAAGGCGCGCCTTTGCCTGCAAGGTCATTTGGATCCGGATTTCCATACGAAAATCCAATCCGGTCTGTGTCACAGCCCGACGTTGAGCCAATTGGGCAAGGCCGTGCTCCTGCAACTGTTGGTCACAAACCACTGGGTCATGAATCTCGGCGATATAAAAGGCGCTTTTCTCGAGGCAGGTCCCTTGCCCGAACGGTTCCGACCGTTATACGCGCATCAGCCCCCCGGCGGAGTTCCGGGTCTGCCGCCCGACGCTGTTATCGAAATTACTGGCAACCTCTATGGGTCTAACGATGCGCCATTTCAGTGATACCAAACCTTCGATGCCGAAGCTCGCGCCGCGGGCTTCCGTACAAGTGCCTTTGACAGCTGCCTCTATTTCTTTTATGATTCAGGGGGGGTTTTGTGCGGCACTTTAGGAGCGCACGTAGACGATACCATTACGGGGGGGGCTGGGCGTGCGTACGATGAGGCCATAGCGCGCCTCAAACGGCGTTTTCCATACAGAAAATGGCGCGTGGGCAACGGGGAGTTCTGCGGGGTGCTATATTCTCAGGACCCGAACACCTTTGAAATATCGTACCAACAAGCAGAGTATGCCAGACACTTGCGTCCCATAGCCATGACCAAAGAAAGGCGAGCTCAGCGAGAAGAGTTTGCGACAGCAAGAGAGCTGTCCGCGCTCAGAGCCGTGAACGGCGCAGCCAATTGGTTAAGCAGTCAGTCTAGGCCGGACCTTTCTGTCCAGACATCTTTCTCTCAGCAGTGTTTTCCCAGTCCTCGGGTCAAAGACTTGTTGTTTGCAAACCAGTTGGTGCACCGAGCTCGGCAGCATGCTGATGTTTCAGTGACAGTGAAGGACATACCGCTGTCTCAACTCGCCGTCGCCGTGCATTCTGATGCCGGATTCGCCAATGCCGGAGGCAATCGCACTCAAGCAGGGTACATAGTAGCTTTCGTGGATAGGCGGTTAGACGCAGATCAAGAGGTGCCATGGACACCGTTTGCTTGGAGAAGTTACCGACTGCCCAGAGTCGTTGCCTCAACTTTGGCTGGAGAGGCCCAAGCCTTCGCTACGGCCACAGGTGTCGCAGAATGGGTGAGCCTCATGCTAGTCGAAGCACAGCATGGCAAGTTTGATCTCCGTTCCCTTGCTGAATTCTCCAGACAGATTCCTATCATCGCAATCACGGACTGCAAAAGTCTGTATGATGCTGCCCACTCTGTGTCATCGCCCTCCAAGCTGGATGATAAAAGGGTCGCTATAGATATGGCCATCATTAAGCAGGGTGTTGAACGTACAGGGATGAGCATCAGATGGTGTCCGACAGAGCTCATGTTAGCTGACTCCTTGACAAAAGACCAATCAGATCCGGCTGACTTGCTGAGGGCTGCTTTGATGCATGGCCGCTACCAACTGTCAGACGAAGCCGCCGTCCTAGCTCAGAAGAAACAGCAGAGAGAAGCAAGAGCTAGCCGGCAGCAGATGCATCAAGCCACTAAGCGGTCGTCAAGCTGAGCTTGTAGTTCGAAGCCGGTGTCCGTGCAAGCGTGTGTGTTGGTGATTCTCTGGAATCCTTAATTAGGGGTTTAAGCAGGGTTTTGCGCCTGTTTTCCTTTTGCTGTAGGCTGCCCGCCTTTCTGTGAAACACAACGGCGCGAAGCGTAGTCTCTCATAGCGTTAATGTTGGTCCTCGAGTGCTTCCTGGCTCCTTAATGTTTTGGTGTTTTCCTGTTCAGTGTGCCCAGCAATCTGTCAAATATGCAGTCCTCCTCAGCTGCCTCGTCATCGGCGGCCAACAGCGTGGAGCAGCAGCTCCAACAAGCTGTCGCAAGGGCCCACGAACAGGGCCGAGCGGATGAGGTTCTTCAGATGATCAATGCCAGCTTCTCTCAGGTCCACTCGGATGTGCAAGGTGTGAATGACTCGTCAAAGCGTCTTCGTGACACCGAGCATCCAGAATGGGAGTTGGCTACGTGCCCTGAGGCATCCCAGCAGCCACGGCCCATGCAGACTGCGGGGCAGGGATACCGCCGCTCCACGCAGGAGCTCAGTCAGGCACCGATGCCATCGCTCCCTTCTGCTGCAGCCCCAGTGGGACCGCCCAGAGGCATGCTTCCTGATGGCATTGAGACTCAACAACGGTGGGGACAGACCATCTGCGAGTTGCCGAAGGTCAAGAGCCGTGGCGCCTCCTATGCTGAGTTGGTCTCCGCCTCACACACAGACGAAAGCCTCAAGGGCTATTTGAAGGGCTACATCATGCGCTATTCTGGTCCTAGTCCCAAAGTCCGGGACTTCCGCAAGTATCTCGAGTACATCCGTTATGACGACATCCAGGCTGTGTACTACCCGGGTGCTCCTGAGATCAGCCGCCGCTTCAAGCAGTAGAAAGTGAACAGCTTGTGCAGACTGTCATGTGACTATGAAAGCCCCGAGCCCGGAGCGGCTAGGGCAGATTCCTTTTCGAGCGACTCGGGGTAGTCGCCAAACGAATACTTTAAAGATTGAGAATAGAGGGAGTGTGAAAGCGCACTCTCTTGAGCCAGGAACGACCGATCTCGGCAAGGACCTTTCGGCTCAGGCCAGCAAAAGAGCCTTGGCGCTCGCCCCAGGTGGGGCTCCCCTTTTGCGCTTTGTAAACCCTAAACCCTAAACCCTAAACCCTAAACCCTGAACTCTAAGCCCTGAACCCTAAAGACCCTACACCCTAAACTTTAAGCCCTAAACCCACGCTCCAACCCTAAACCCTAAACCCTAAACCCTAAACCCTAAACCCTAAACCCGAGTCCGGCCTGCCCGCGGTAGCTGCACGAGCCGGGCGACCGGCTCAACGAGGTGGCTGGGCTCCGACGCGGCCATGGCGTCGCTAGAATCGGGTTGAGAGGGGTTTGGGGTTGAGGGTTGAGGGTTGGGGGTTGAGGATTTAGGGTTTAGGATTTAGGGTTTAGGGTTTAGGGGGTTTGGGGTTTAGGGTTTAGGGTTTAGGGTTTAGGGTTTAGGGTTTAGGGTTTAGGGTTTAGGGTTTAGGGTTTAGGGTTTAGGGTTTAGGGTTTAGGGTTTAGGGTTTAGGGTTTAGAAGGGTAAGAAAAGGAATTGTAATCAGAGTAGGAAGAATGATAAGAATGGGTATGGTGGTTCCCTTGGGTTTTTATGTAAACAACAAGCGCGAAACGTCACTCATTTCTACCAACATGCAGTGGCAGGACGATCGGATCACATGCAGCCGTTGCGAATGCCCAGTCCATTCAAGCCCTTCATCTGCGGACCCGCAAACCCTATCCCTTTGCCTCACTCCCCAGGCCTAGGGTTTAGGGTTTGGGGTTTAGGGTTTAGGGTTCAGGGTTTAGGGTTTCGGGTTTAGGGTTTAAGGTTCAACCCGAGTACTCAGGTGGCCCAGTAGCCGTCTAGCGGGAGAAAGTACCGCGAGGCTTCCTGGGATTTCAACCCTCCTTCCGTGGACGGCCTCCGGGCGAAAGGCAGCGCAGACCCGTGCCAAAGGCTGGCAGTCCTATTTCGAGGCTTCGAGGGTTTAGGGTTTAGGGTTTAGGCTTGAGTGTTTAGGGTTTAGGGGGGTTTAGGGTTTGGTGGTGAAGGCTTCGATTTGTGGAGCTCTATGTAGGGGCTTCTATAAAATGGTGCTCCCTTTTCGGGTTCTTGATTTGGTACGGCCCCTTAAATGTAGGGCAGATTTGCGGCACCCGAAACATGCTTGCCAGATTGCAGACAGGCCATGTGCGCCCAGACGTCCTGGAAAAGTGACGACAGTTTTGCATTTCGCGAGCCCGCACATCCCAAAGCGAGCGACCACAGACGTCAAAGAGGGCGATTGTCGTCCAAAACGCGAGCCTCGTGAAGAAAAGCCATGGTCCGCAGTGGGCCGCCCGACCCCGCGCACACCGCCCTCGCGCTCACGCCACGGCCACAACGACCTAGCTCCTAATCTTCGGCACGTTGGAAGCCTATTGCGTTGACACAAAAAAATGGGGACACAAAGTGCTGTGAATCAAGAGAGCCCACCAGCATGAAACAGGTTCGAGGGCTCAGCATCCAATCCCTACTTGGAGGTTCATGGTACTTTTAACCAATTCTAACTGTACTTTTAACCCACTTATAAGCCCCTTACGTGCCCTAATATGGTCATATAAGTACAGCCATTGGTTCTAGAATTGGTTAATAAGTACCATGAACCTCCAAGTAGGAGCCTGAAACCCTGAAGCCCAAGAATCCTAAAACCCAACCGTAGAACCTCTAGACCGCTAAGGCCCATACTAGCCGCTAAATCCCTAAACCCCTAGACCGCACAACCCTACTTGGAGGTTCATGGTACTTATTAACCAATTATAACTGTACTTGCGCAACTGTACTTATAACCATATTAGGGCAGCTTATAAGTACAGTTATAAGTACAGTTATGATTGGTTAATAAGTACCCTGAACCTCCAAGTAGAATCCTAATACCCTACAAACCTGGAATCCTGAAACCTCAGAATCCCAAAAACCTTGATTCCTAAAGCCCTCCTCCGAGCCCAGAACCCAAAACCCACCAGCTGATGGTTGGGTGTTGAAGGGCTTGGCTCTTAAACCCTAAACCCTAAGCCCTAAACCCTAAGCCCTACACCCTAAACCCTAACCCTACCAGTGACTCCCAAACCCTGCCATACATAGCTGTTAACCCCAACCTGAAAATAGGAGGCAAATGGAGCCCCAGGTAAACCCTAAACCCTTCCAGTCCTAGACCTCAGACCCTGTATTATCGTTCCATCCGGGCGGTCCCAAGTACCGTCTTCACGCTTGCGCAAGCGAAGGACAAGGTCGGACCTGGGGGATGGCATGGTTTCGGGTTTTGGGTTTGGGGGGGTTTTTGGTTTAGGGCTTCGAGTTTAAGGGGTTCGGGGTCAGGGGTTGGGGGGGCTAGGGGGGCTAGTAGGGTTTAGAGGTTTAGGGGGCTTCGGGTTGCTTTCCAGGTGCAGAAGGTCTAGCAAAGCCCTTCGGGGTTCTAGGCTCTTCGGGCGTTCACGGTGTTCATGTTGATAAGAATTCAAATCCTACACCCTGCACCACAAGCCCCGAACTGTGAACAGCACCTAACTCCGCCTGCGGGTTTTCGGGCCCGTGGGCCTTGCCGCAGTTCCTGGTCTGTCTTCTTCAGTTGTTGGGGCTTGCGGTTCAGGGCTGTAAACAGGAAAATATGTGTATGTATATACATATATATATATATATATATGTATATTGTATTGATTTATTTTTTTCTATTCTGTTGTTTGTATATTTTGATAATTATATACGATTTATACCTGCATGTATGTATGATATGTCATGTGGTAAAAAGTAATACCCAAAATATGATATACCTTCATGGAAGAGTATGATATATATATATATATATATATATATATATATATATATATATATATATTGTGCATATATGCAAAAGTACACCTGGCATTGGGATCGCCAAAAAGCTGGACCGTAAACCCTCTACCCGTGAATTTTCTCATAGGGGCCCTCTCAGCCCGACCCCTCAAAAAGCCTCCTAGGGTAGTTACATTGTCGCCCTTAAAAGAAGACACGTTATATACCCCTTATCTACCCTATACAAAATAAGGGCCCATACAGCAGAACCTTTTAAAGAGGTAAATCCGAATCCTATGATATTTCCGACAGCGCTTTCTGTACTCTTTAGATCTCAAGTCCTCAGGCTTGAAGGCCCAGGCAGAATTTCTGGGCTCCCTGCGTGCGGTAGCGCTTCAGGGGGAGGGGAGCCTGGCGGCTTGGGCCCCCACGGATCCAACCTTCCACCCCCAAACTACGTGTGGGACGCAGAAGGGTTAGGACAGCAGCTTCTCTACTGAAGGAGTATGTCCCAGTCCAACTTCAAACCCACCAAGAGGCCCCCACCAAGACCATCCAGCACTGGCGGCGGACGAGGTCCCAAAACGGGATGCGCAGTGGAGGGATTGAGCATCACGCGCCTGCACGCGCCTGCTTCGAGGGGGGCTTCAGGCACAGTGCGCATCTTGGAGTTTCAACTCACCCCTGTCGTCTGCCAGCGTTGTGCCCGTGTGCGTTCCGTGGACGGTTCTGCCTCGGCACCATGCGCGCTTTGGTACCAAGCGCACCATTGCTTCTCGGCATCGCAAACATGGGGAGGACGCGCTGTTCCACCCTCGCCCTCAACAATAGCCCGTCAGGGACTCTTTTCATGCAGGGTGCGACTCATGAGGGCGCTACCAGCCTTCTTTCGCAGCCAGCGGCTTTGTAAGGTCAGCAACAGCTTTTACAAGATGTCTGGGCCCCTCAGAAGCCTTCTCAACCCCAAACCCTACATCCGCAAGCCCCTGAGCACCAAAAACAAACCCGAAACCCCTAACATCCCAAAACTCCCCAAGAAACCCATAAAACCCTACTACACCCTAAACCCGAAACCCTAACCACCCGAAAAACCCTAAAAACCCTAAACCCTAGTACCCAAACCTCCCGATCTACACTCCCTGAACCTGCGGCTTCCCCAAAACCCAAACCCTCCTCAACTCCCCCAAACTTCCCAAACCCTAAGCTCCCTAAACCCTAACCTTCGACCTAAACCTTAAACTGCCTAAGCTCCCTTCGCTCACTTGTCCACTCCTTATTTATGTTGTAACTCACTCTCTTCCCCATACGAATACTGTTGGGAACAAGGGAGCGCGGTTGATATTAGATCCTTGGGGCAACGCCAACCTTTACTTTGAGACAGGATGTTGGAAGAGGTTCTTGAAGGTTTCTATACTCCCCTTTGAACCTTAATGAAAATAATATGTTTAATATCCTCTTGGGTTTTATATAAACAAAAATTTGGGGAAAAACGTCCCTAGGTTTGACTCTGGGGCTGGAATCTTTAATAAGTTTGTTACCGCTGGCTTGTTGGTTCCGGTCTTTGCACTAGATAGGCTTCCGAAACTTCCTACGCCCCCTAAACCTCCTAAACTCCCTAAGCGCCCTGAACCCTAAACCCTAAACCCTAAACCCTAAACCCTAAACTGCCAAAACTTCCTAAACTCCCGAAAAGCCCTACTGAACGCCGAGCCTGGTACTGGTAGTTTCGGCAAAGGCGCAGCCGGAGCCTCGTTTAGGGTTTAGGGTTTAGGGTTTCGGGTTTCGGGTTTAGGGTTTAGGGTTGAGGCTTTAGGGTTTAGGGTTTAGGGTTTAGGGTTTAGGGTTTAGGGTTCAGGGCGCTTCGTTGAAGGGGGCGTGCTGATGAAGCACCCGCTCGCCCCGATTCGTGTATTCCCGCCCTTGCGGGTTCAGGGTCCCCTGGCACTCTGATCGTGCTAATGTTTATCATTCGTGTTGACAGCGAGGCAGGCTACAAGGAAGGCTCTGCGCGACCTCGATGACTGCCTCTTTCTGTTAGTCATCAGTTACTTGGCCGCAGCCTCGTTGGGGGGGAGGGGCAGGTTCGCCACGCTCCTTCAGAAGCTTTTGCATGCTGTCTCTGGTAGGGTGAAAAGACCCTCTGACTTGGCTGACGTTTTAGGAGTCGACAAGCCCTAAAGCCGCCCCAGAGTTTTCCCATGTCTTCAGAAAAGGCGCGCGTCTTAGGGACAAGAGACAAAGCATCTCGCTCTGTTTTTTTCGGGTGCGCTCTCCTCCCAAGACCTGTCAGGGACTCCAACGTATGCTGGTGGCGGGCAGGTCTGCAGACTGGCGCGAGCTCACGAAGCTCGCTTCTACCCTTACCCCACCAAATCAACCCGAAACCTGCAACACCCCGAAACCCCGAAACCCCGAATCCCCGAAACCCCGAAACTCCGAAACCCCGAATCCCCGAAAGGCGGAACTCCGAAACCCCGAAACCCCGAAACCCCGAATCCCCGAAACCCCGAAACCCTACCGTGTGCCTGGCTTGCGCTTTGGCCTTCAGTGCCTCTGCGACCGCGGCGCGCCCGCCGACGGCCGCCTTGGTGCGATAGCTTCGGGCATGAGTTGTGAGGGTTTCTGGTGCAGGGCCTACGGCTCCACAGAGAAAAGAAGCTCGTGGAGGCTCGAAAGCTTTGTAATACCCCTGAACCCTAAACCCTAAACCCTAAACCCTGAACCCTAAACACTAAACCCTAAACCCTAAACCCTGAACCCTAAACCCTAAACCCTAAACCCTGAACCCTGTTCAGCCTCCGCTGCCTCTGAACGGACGAAGCCAAGTGGCCACGGCCTCTTCGAGGTCACCCACGCGGCCTGGCACCTTGCACTTGGCCACAAGGAAGGAGTCGGGTTTAGGGTTTAGGATTAGGGTTTAGGGTTTAGGGTTTAGGGTTTAGGGTTTAGGGTTTAGGGTTTGGGGTTTAGCGTTTAGGGTTTAGGGTTTTGGGTTTCGGGTTTAGGGTTTAGGGCTGAGGGGCATGAGCCCACCTCGACGACACTGAAGCTGGGCAGGAGCGCTCCTGCCTGGACAGGGTTTGGGGCTCAGGGTTACGGGTTAACGGTTTAGGGCTTAAGGTACCCCTAAACCCTAAACCCTAAACCCTAAACCCTAAACCCTAAACCCTAAACCCTAAACCCTGAACCCTGAACCCTGAACCCTAAACCTAAGTGAAGTGGGAGACTAGGTTTCGGGCTTTCAGGCTCTCGGTCCAGGATGGCGCCGAAACGCTAGACCCTCCCCTAGGTCGGCCCTTCCAGCCCTCTGCGAAGATATTCTGAACAAGATCCTCTTCGAACCCATAAGGGTGTAGCATTTTAGGGTCGGGGGTTTGGGGTTTACGTGAAAATGTGAAATCATGCGAGGTCCTACCTAGGAGCTGCACCGCAAACCACCCGGCGCCATCGCACACAAGAGCAAAACTAAAGGGAGCGAACCATCCGCGGACAAGAAGCCCCAAACAATGAAACCGCCGAACGAATCTCCGCAACGTGTTGAGGGTTTGGGGTTTAGGGTTTCATGCCCTGCCTGTTCACCAGCGCCGCCCTCTGCTTCGCCGACATCACTCATGCCTGCCGGGTCCCAACCTCAAAGCATAAACCCTGACCCCCGTTTCGAGGGTGATTCCAGAGGCTTGGCAACGCAGTCTTAAGGCTTAAGGCCTTCATCCTTGGTGCCTTTAGGAGGAAGGCGTCCAGTCAGAGTTCTTTGTAGACAGTGTGGAGGTTTCACAAAGGGAGGCCAGTGTGCTTTTGAGCAAGGCGCGCCTGCCCAGCAGCCTTTTTCTCCATCCTGGCTTCTTCAGCCTTGCTGTGTTTGCGTTGACCATGAGAGATCCTGGCTCCCAGGATCTGAGCTTCATCACGAATCCTGGCAGGTGGACGGTGGAGTGCCAGAGTAGCTTTGGCCCAACGCCCTTTGGCAACCACCTGTGTTTTGCTGGCACTCTCTTTGAGAGCAACTCAGAAAGGTCCCAGTGTGCCGTTCTTGGAAGCACTGTTGAACCCCGTCCCATCGCGAAGCCCATTTCATTAGAATCTGTCGTCCATGTGGATACACAACTCCCCATGAGCCCTTCAAGTAAGGTTTGGGTACGAACCCTAAAACCCTGAACCCCTAACCCTAAACCCCCAACCAAACCCTAAACCCAAGAAATAACTTGGTTGCCCAGTAACCATAGCATAATGAGGGTACCCTTTATGGGGTTGGTTACGTCATAAGGAAACCTTGAACCATAAAAAGGGCAAAAGGGTACCACAGCCCATGCGCAGGAAACGCCCGCGCCCAAAATAGAACCAAAAAGCATTCTGAAAGCGCCTGGAAAGGTCTAAACCCCGAAGTAACCCAGGAATACCCGAACCCAAAACCCTAAACCCGTTTGGTTTAAAGGGCTTACAAGGGAACCTCAACCAAGAAATGGGAATGAGGCCCTACTCTGGGTCCTCATGGTTCTTCCACGTTTGGGTCTGTCTGGGGTTATAGGGGTTTGGGTTTCGGGTTTTGGGTTTCTGGGCTCTGGGGCTTCTTGGGGGGGAATTGAGGCTTCAGGATTTAAGGCTCAATAGTTTGGGGACTTAGTGCTTAAGGCTTCGGGGGCCCATACTACGGTGCAGATACGAACCCAAACGACGAAGTAAAGCAGCTGTGGCGTAAAGTCAAACGCTCACTTCCCTGAAGTATGGTCCCTTTTCGGGGCGCCCCTAAATATTTGGGGTCGCCTCAGAATAGTGACCCCCAAAAGGCAAAATGGTTTTTGGTGATCGGCTGCTTCATTTCGGGTTGCCTGGGTTCCCAGAGCCCTAAACCTTAAGTCACCCTAAACCCTAAACCCTAAACCCAAAACCCCTAAACCCTAAACCCTAAACCGGCCTTAAGCCCGAAAGCTTTGCCTCCCAGGGCACAGAGGGTGCCAAGGCCATAGGCTTGGGAGCTGCATTCGGTTGAGGCTTAGGGCTGTAGAGCGTTAGAATGCTGGGCTAAGGGCTCTTCACTTCTATTTGCTTAAGGATCCCCCTCAAAAAAAAAGATAATTCCTCCTATAGTGCCCTTATAAGGAATAATATTTCGTGTTTTGGGGGATTCTTAAGCAAATAGCGGTTAAGGGTAGGGCAGTCGGGCACTATAGGGTGTAGGGTTCAGGGCCGACTTGCCCCTTCTCTTGCATCTGGCTTGTGAGCCCAAGCCGGCAGCGCATAGAAGATGCGTCTCTCGGGTTTTAGGGTTTAGGGTTTGGGATTTGGGGTTTAGGGTTTAGGGCTTAGGGCTTAGGGCTTAGGGCTTAGGGCTTAGGGCTCTTCGGCTTGGGGCTGTGGGTTGAAGGTTTCGGGTTCAGGGCTCAGGGTTTCATCTCAGAGTCGTTACATGGTTCCGAATATGGGCCCTGAATTGGGGAGCCCTTCAATACGTCCTATACACCAAGGGCACATACTTCACAACCCTCAAAAGAACATTAGGGACCATATTCATGGACCATGTAACTGCCCTCAGATTTAAGCCGGTCAATCATGGGATTGACTCGTACCCCTAAGGATGTCATACCCGTAAGAGGTCCCCTTAATATGCTCCTAATATGGCCCTTGTATTCCCTTAGAGGTAAAAAGGGTCCCCAAACCCAAGGGCGCAACCTTAGAGCCCCACACCCCGCCTATTTAGGCGCATGGCACCGTCCAGCCCCCACCCGAGCGTTAAATCTATCTTAAGATCCCAGTCCCAATACTAGGACAATCCATACGCCTAGCTAGGCAAGGGGGGTCTTGTAGAATTTGGTTCAAGGTTTAGGGTTTAGGGTAAAGCGTTTGCTTTAGCTTCTTGGAGCCTCCATTCATGTTATACTTGCAACGTGAATATAAAATATAACTGCTTATGGACTATACTTTCATTATAATAATATTTTGTTGGGAACAGCAAGTGAAATCATACTCTGCTTCAATCTCCTGAGTGTTTGTTTTCCTCCAGTTCTTTGCGTGTTTAGGTTTTTCGTCTAAATACTTAGTATCGCTACTGCCTCCTGAATTCCAGACAATTCAATGTGCTCAATCATGTTTGATTACTGTTAACTGTTCCTGATCTTCTTCAACTTTGTCAGCAGAATCTTAATCAGCCAAAGTATTGGAATACACCAGTTCAACTTTCGCCACTCGGCAATTTTCAGGAAGTAATCTATTTCGCTTCTCTTCAGGTTGTATTTGTTTGACAATGTATTTGGTTTGTGTTTTTGTATGTGTTCAAGTTTGTGAATCCATTGTCCCTGCTAGACTATATAGGTGTTATTTCTTTAAAGTTATTTCCTCAAAAGCAGGATACTCTTAAGGTTTTCACATCTGATTCACTATATGCATCAAAAATCAACGAATATCTTACATATTTTTATTATTGTGATTTTTACATCTCTTCATAATGTGAGATTATGCAGAGGTGCTTGCGTTCCCTTGAGATCGAACAAAACTAATTACGAATTGGTATCATTTCCGCACTCTTATTGTGTGCTTATGAATCTGTTCCTCACACAAGAGCCATGGGACCTGATTTTTCTAGATGTCGCGAATGTTCGCGGTCTCTGACGAGCGTCTGGGCAGGGTCGTTATACGACTGTCAAATTACTGTAGAAACCCGTACTTACATAACCGCCATCCTTTTTGAATTGTTATTCAACATAGTGGCATCTTTGTCTGTCCTTTCAACATCCTCCTCCACTTTCCTAACCTCTCTTCTGGGGCAGGCTTCTTGATCCGCACCCAGTAGACACCGTATCAACACCTTCGCTATCTCGTGAGTTAGTTCTAAATGTGTCGTTTCCATGGGGCGTTTCCTCTCCCGATCTTCCAAGAAGTCCTGTCTTCAATGACTGTTTTACCTTGGTTGTTTTTATCTTAGTTTCTTTGCGACAAGCTTCTTTCTACATTTGCAAGGTCAACAGTTTAAATGATCTGTGTTTAAGTGGAAGCCACCTTCGTTTGAATCCTTCTGTTTCTCACTCACTAGCCTCTCTTGGATTTGGGACTTCTCATCCTTGCGGCTTTGGGCCTCAACCCCTCAGGCCCTTAATCTCCCTGCAACATGAACTCCAAAACCTTCCATTAAGGGGTAAAAGGAGGAACCCCGAGAATGGACCCTTAATCTTATTCCCCTATCTAACCCCCATATACACCTTATAGAGTCCTTATGTTCCTAAGGAGCCCCTAAATAACCCCAAAATAAAACCTAAGGTCCCTTACAAGGGTCCCTCCTTTAGTCCCTTGATTCCAGCTCCCAGGGTTTAGGGTTTCGGGGTCCAGGGCTTAAATCTACGCTTCTGGCCCGGCCGCACATCTCGCACCCAAGAGCCCCGAAGTCCCAAACTCTAAACCCTAAACCCTAAACCCTAAACCTATAGAGCCCGCAACCGTAGAATCCTAACACCCTGCACCCTGGAGCCCTACAGCCCAAAAGCTTTCAAGGATCCTAAACCCCACACCCTGAACCCTAAACACTGAACCCTAAACCCTAAACCCTACACCCTAAACCTTAAACCCTAAACCCTACACCCTAAACCCTAAACCCTAAACCCTAAATCCTAGACCCTAAACCCTGAACCCTAAACCCCAACCCCTAAACGCTAAACCCCTAAACCCTGGAAAGCTGTGGCCTTGAAAGCCTTCTGGCCCCTACATCCAAAACCCGAAAGCTGGCTGTAGGGTTTAGGGTTTAGGGTTTAGGGTTTAGGGTTTAGGGTTAGGGGTTCAGGGTTTAGGGTTTAGGGTTTAGGGTTTAGGGCTTAGGGCTTAGGGCTTAGGGTTTCGGGTCTGCTATCCTAAGGATGTGCGACTAAGATTCCTCCCCGGCACCCCGAAGCTCACAAAAGGATCCAGGATCAGCAACCCTAAACCCTAAACCCTAAACCCTAAACCCGAAACCCTAAATCCCTAAACCCTAAACCCTAAACCCTCTTTTGCGCCCCTGCCTCTTCCACACACCGGCTCGTCATCGGAGCGGCAGATTCAGGGGTGCAGGGGGGGTTCCCCGAGACCCTGGCCCTAACAGCCTAAGCAAAGAAACTATTTTGAAGGTTTGGGTTTAGGGTTTAGGGTTTAGGGTTTAGGGTTTAGGGTTTAGGGTTTAGGGTTTAGGGTTTAGGGTTTAGGGTTTAGGGTTTAGGGCTTAGGGTTTAGGGTTTAGGGTTTAGGGTTTAGGGATTTAGGGATTTAGGGATTTAGGGATTTAGGGATTGAGGGATTGAGGGACTTAGGGGTTTAGCCGCTTAGGGCTCAAGGCAGGCTTTCCGGCTCAGGGGCTGTGGGTGCTCTAAGTGCTTCGGGACTTGAAATCACGAAGCTACCCACTGACCAAAAACCTAAACCCGAAACCCCTCAACCCTAAACCCTAACCCTAAACCTTAAACCCCTCAACCCTACACCCTAAACCCGAAACCCTAAACCCTAAACCCCTCAACCCTAAACCCTAGTCCTAAACCCTAAACCCTAAACCCGAAACCGCAGTCCCAAAGCACTGAAAGCACCCGAAGGCCTCCGCAGTCAAGCCTGCCCTAGTCTCCGAAGCCATACGGTAGCTCTTGGCCGGAGGCAGGCTAACCCTTAACAACTGTAGTCCTAAATCCGTAAACTTCTAGACTCCTCATCTCCAAACTCCAAACCCTAACCCGAAACCCTAAACCCACCCAAAACCCGAAACCACTAAACCGCTAAACCCTAAACCCTAAACCCTAAACCCTCTGAACCCTAAACCCTAAACCCTCTGAACCCTAAACCGCTGAACCCTAAACCCTAAACGCTAAAGCCGAACAACAAGCTTTTGGAGTGCACGCTCCTCAGAGTTGGCTACGGGAGCGGCGGCTCCTGATCGGTTTAGGGCTTAGGGCTTAGGGTTTAGGGTTTAGGGTTTAGGGCTTAGGGCTTAGGGCTTAGGGCTTCGGGCTTAGGGCTTCGGGCTTAGGGCTTAGAGCTTAGAGCTTAGGGTTTAGGGTTTGGGGTTTGGGGTTTGGGGTTTAGGGCTTAGGGCTTAGGGCTTAGGGCTTAAGGTTTAGAGCTTAGGGTTTGGGGTTTGGGGTTTGGGGTTTGGGGTTTGGGGTTTAGGGTTTAGGGTGTAGGGTTGGCTTTGAAGAAACATGAAGCCCCAAGCCCCTGAAAGCCCCGAACAACTCTTCAAAACTGCAAAAGCCCCTCAATCCCCCCTTTGAGACACTTATCAAAGAGTCCCAGGGCACTGCAACCTACGTGCTTGAGCTCTCAGAAACCCGAAACCCTGAAGCCTAAACACTAAAACCCTAAACCCTAAACCCAACTCTCCCCCAAGCCCTGGCCCTGAACTGACATGCAAGCATCCCGAAGTCCTAATCAACTCTGACACCTTAAGCCCCAAAAAAAGCCGTTAAGGTTGTTTAGGGTTTAGGGTTCAGGGTTTAAGGCCTTATGGTTCTTAGGGCTTACGGCTTACCATGTCGTTGGGGACTGGGCCAGCGCTACAGTAGCCTGTCCTGCTCGAATCGAAGGCATCTGCCTGGCAACATATGAGATTTTACTAACATTAAACCCTAAACCCTAAACCCTAAACGTTCCCAGCGTGCGTAATGCCGCGCCTGTTGAATCCGCCTGTCTTGGAAAATAATCAATGCGTTAAGCTCTCAACCCTTGCACCCTTGAACCCCCGGATCCGAACCCATGGGCTTGGTTGAAGATTCCGGGTGGAGAGAGGTTTAGGGTTCAGGGTTCAGGGTTTAGGGTTTAGGGTTTCGGGTTTAGGGTTTAGGGTCTAGCGGTTCGAGGGTTTTAGGTTTAAGGTTTAGGGTTCTAGGATTTAAGGTTTTAGGCCTCCACCCCGGTGGGACATTGTGTTGAGCTTCTCAGGTTTGGGTTTGAGGGGCCTGGAGGTGCAAAACCAAGGTTTAGGGTTTAGGGTTTAGGGTTTAGGGTTTTGGGTTTAGGGTTTAGGGTTTAGGGCTTAGGGTTTAGGGTTCAGGGTTTAGGGACCTATACCCTGCGGAAGCACTCTTGTTCGGGTTCCAGCCTGTTCGTTCGAGGTCTACCCGAGAAAGGTAGGTTGTAGGGGGGTCCGGGTAGAGGGTCCCGAGGTAACCCTCGAATCTCAAGCCTAAACCCTAAACCCTAAACCCTAAACCCTAAACCCTAAACCCTAAACCCTAAACCCTAAACCCGGGAAGCCTCGAGCATGGCCTGGCCCTCAGGATTAGCATGCGTGGCAAGGCTCCCTTCGCCAGCCACTTGGGGGCTCGGGGTTTTCTTCAGGGATTTTAAAGCTTTTAGAGGGCTTTTCGGGCTTTTAGGGCTTTTAGGGCTTTTAGGGGTCTTCAGGGTTCTAAACCCAGCACCTCTAAACCTCTAAACCTCTAAACCTCTAAACCTCTAAACCTCTAAACCTCTAAACCTCTAAACCTCTAAACCTCTAAACCCTCTAAACCTCCGAACCTCCGAAGACTAAGTCCTAAACCCTAAACCCCTAAACCCCTAAACCCCTAAACCCCTAAACCCCTAAACCCCTAAACCCCTAAACCCCCAAAAGGCCAGGCGCCGGCCTCGTGCTGCATGGCCACCAGCGCTGGTAGCAGCCAGGCGCAGGCCTTGAGCTCCTCCGCTGTAGGGACAGGTTGGGCTGTTCGTTTCGGGTTGTTTAGGGTTTAGGGTTTAGGGTTTAGGGTTAAGGCTTAAGGTCCAGGGTTTAGGGTTTAGGGTTTAGGGTTTGGGGTGTGGGGTGTGGGGTGTGGGGTGTGGGGTGTGGGGTGTGGGGTGTGGGGTGTGGGGTGTGGGGTTTCGTTTTCCCTCAACCCTAAGCCTTCGTTGCATGAAGTGCGTTCGGGTCTTCACATTCAGATCAACCCTGTATCCCTCTCCCACCCGTCGCCCCGCTCCCGCGAACAGGGACCTCGGTGGCAGGGCCAAGAGAAACGTGAGCCAGGGGTGCCCTAAACAGTCAACCACAAGCCCTGGGACTGGGGATGCTCCCCCTTCTACTCACCATCCTTTAATGGATCCTGAATAGGGATTATAGTAGAGGGGGGGGGGTAAGGACTGCAGCATAAGGGGGAATATCTCGGGACCCTAAACCAGGAAAACATACCTGACCAGGTTTTCAGATCGTGCAACAGCCAGAATGGGGGGGGAGAGAAGAGCTCGGGGCTAAGGGTTTAAGATCCGGCTGTCGAGGTCAACCTCACACCCTAAACCCTAAACCCTAAA
The DNA here is from genome assembly GCA_905221605.1 of Symbiodinium natans. Lineage (NCBI taxonomy): Eukaryota > Dinophyceae > Suessiales > Symbiodiniaceae > Symbiodinium > Symbiodinium natans. The sequence continues at coordinate 55,218 of CAJNDS010000072.1, forward strand.
CCCTAAACCCTAAACCCCAAACCCATCAAGCTCCACGAGTTTGGTGTGGAGGCCGCGGAAGACATTGTTTGCCCATTCTGGTCATGTCTCTATATACATTGTGGTCCCTTTTGGGAGGATCCCCAAAAGGGGCCAGATTTAGAGAACTGAAAGATTAGGGCTTAGGGGTTTCGGGTTGGAGGTGGGAGGCTTGGGGCTTAGGTATGATGAGATCTTGAGTGCTTGATCGCTTCGAGCCGCCTCCCAACCTATGCCTGATGGGTTTAACATGCATTCGCCAAGCATGATCGTACACGGGTGGAACGAAACCCGAAACCCTACAAGAGCTCGAAGAAGCCTTACTGAAGGGATAGAAGGACCCGTGGAAGGGACACCCTTCATGTTCTTCCCCTATATAACCCCTATATATAGCCTGGATCTAAACCCTAAACCCTAAACCGTAAACTCTGAACCCTATACCTAGAGCTTGCATCGGGGCGTTCACCGCCCGAACCCTAGACTCTTAAACCTCGAATCCCCCCATCCCGAGGCCCCCAACCTAACTTTTAGGGTTTAGGGTTCAGGGTTTAGGGTTTAGGGTTTGGGGTTTAGGGTTTAGGGTGTAGGGCTTAGGGTTTAGGATTTAGGGTTTAGGGTTTAGGGTTCAGGGTTTCGCCCCTCCACCGCTGTCCTGCAGGCCCGCGCGCTCCTGCCCAAGGGCTTAGGGTTTAGGGTAGGGTTTAGGGTTTAAAGTTTAGGTTTTAGGGTTTAGGGTTTAGGGTTTAGGGTTTAGGGTCCCTGGCGGAGGGAACACTCCCCCCCCCCCTCCTCTCCTGACACCGGGGAGGAGAGGGGGGGGGGGTGGGGGGCCGGCTTCATGGAGGACCGCGCCATCTGCACGATGTGAACACATCTCAGCCCCCACCCCCCTGCACCCCCCCCCACCCCCACCCCCCCGCCCCCCCTTCCCCCCCCCCACCCCCCACACTCCCCCGGTTTTGGGTTTAATTCAGGGTTTGGAGCTTACAGTTTAGGTTAGGGACCACAGCACAGATTTCGCTGGACACAGCAGGAAACTACAATTCAACCCGGCACCCCCGACACACGTCCCCGCACAATTTTTTCATGGAGTATGGCTCCGAAGGGCCTATGTTGCAACCTTACGCCAACCACTCCAACAGTTCGAAGCCAACACGGCCTCAAACCCCCGAACCCTGGTTTGAGGGTTGAGAGGTTTCGGGCCTCTTGGGTCGGCGGCCTGAGCCGGAGGCTCCTAAATTCAGGGTTTAGGGTTTAGGGCTTTGTTCGGGTCTCGGGCTTAGGAAACCCAAACCCTAGGCCCCAGACCCTACTTTTGCCAATCCGGAGTCGAGGCCCCTAATGCCGATCCCGACCCACACTTGACGCTATAGGCCTTACAGGGCTTGGGGCTTTAAGGTTTACGGTTTAGGGTTTAGGGTTTAGGGTTTAGGGTTTGGGGTTTGGGGTTTGGGGTTTGGGGTTAGGGTTTTGGGTTGTGTTTTGTGTCTCAGAAACTGGAACCTTAAACCTCAAAACGGCAAAACCCCTAAAACCCGAAACCTTGGACTGAGTTGTGCATGAAGCCCTATGAAAACTATCTATGGATAGGGTTCCCGTATGCGGAAAGAAGGAAACTTAAAAACTCTCCCAAAGCACAAGCCAGTAACCATAAGCCCGGTAACTCTAAACCCTAAACCCTAAACCCTGAACCCTAAACCCTAAGCCCTGAATCCTAAACCCTAAACCCTAAACCCTAAAGACCGTCAAGCCGGAAACAATCATAACTGGGCCCCGGCCCGGCAACCTCAACGCGACGCGGACAGACCCCAAGTTTCAAGAGGCCTCCCTTACTAAACCCCGAAACTCCCAAATCCCTGCACCCTGAATCCTAAATCCGTAAACCCTGACCTCCTCAACCCCTACGTCCTAAACCCTGTACTCCTAAACCCTAGCCCAAAACCCTCGCCCAAAACCCTAGCCCTAAACCCTAGCCCTAAACCCTAAACCGAGCTCGACCTCAAGAGGCGCAGTGAGCTTCATCGTGAGATGAAGCCTGGGCTCAGGTACTTGCTAAGCCACATTGCCATTCGGGTTAGGGTTTAGGGTTTAGGGTTTGGGGTTTAGGGTTTAGGGTTTAGGGTGTCGGGTTTAGGGTTTAGGGTTTAAGGTGTAAGGGTTTAGGGTTTAGGGTTCAGGGTTGAGGGTTTAGGGCGTAGGGTTAGGTTTTAGGGTTGAGGGCTTAGGGCCTAGGACTTAGGGCTTCTTGTCATTTCTGATTATGAAATAGTGCACGGCCCATTCATACTGTTTTTTGCCATGCAGTATTAGGATATTGTGTATACGCATGCCACTTTTTCAATATGGAGTTTCGGGTACGCATCAAAAGCCCAATTTGCTGTTCATATCTTTCAATTGGGCAAATTGCATGGTCGTTTAGTGGTTATAAAAAATTATCGTGGCTCCACGACAGAAACGGTACAGGCCGCACGAAGCCTACTAATGGTTGGGCGCTCTTCATGCGCTGACTTCGTTCCCTGCGCAGAATCATGCGCTAAATGAGTCTTTTGCTCGTTCATTACATGTTTAGGGTTTTGCGCTTCGTGTTTCGGGAGCTTCGAGGCGCTCTACTTTGACAATCGGGAACCTACAAGGCAACAAGGGAAGAGTGAGGGAAGCATGGGAGCCTCACGAGCTGCACCCAAACCCTAAATCCTCCCACCCAGAAAACCCTAAACCCTAAACCCTAAACCCTAAACCCTCTCCGTGCGCCCCACGCTTCCTCAGGCGCCCGTCGCGCCTTCGCAGCATTGCAGGAGGTTAGAGCTTCGGGCTCAGGGTTAGGCGGACGTGTATGTTGTAGCTATAAAGGTTGCTTTTTGGGTCTCTTTTAAAGCACAGTATGTGTGTTGGCATACGCAGACAACTCTACATCTACATGTGCGAATGTGTATGGATGTATACATGCCGTACCCTAAATCCCCCAAAGGATCCCAAAAAAAAACAAAGCCCCACCAAACCCCAAACCCTACTACAACCCCGAAACCCCCAACCTTAAACCCTGAACCCTAGACCTCAACCCCCAAGAATCCCAAAGCCCCACCAAGACCCCACAAACCCTGAACCCTAAGCCCCAAACCCTAAACCTTCCGGGGCAGGAGTCTGCAGATTGGCGAACACCCACGCCAAACCCCTACCTCGAGCCTAACCCCTTATAAAGGCATCCTTTTCTGAAACCCTAAACCCGAAACCCGAAACACCAACGAACGGTTGAGGTTGCAGGGTTCTCGGCGTTGGGCCTCCCGGGCGCGGCGAATAGCGTTGTAGAGGGCCGCCCCCTCAAAGGGGAGGAGGACCTCTGACGTTGACTGTTTGGGGGTTGGGGGGTTTGGGGTTTAGGGTTTAGGGTTTAGGGTTTAGGGTTTAGGGTTTAGGGTTTAGGGTCTCGGGCTAAACCCTGAACCCAAAAACCCCCAAAGCCCCAAGCCCTGAATCTTGGACCTAGGCCGGTTTGGGGTTTGGGGTTTAGGCGGAAGTTTCTCGGCTTCGCGGCGGCTGGTCCTAAAGGAAGGGGCGGAGGCGCGAAGCCCAATAATCCCTATATGAGCCGGAGATGTAACATCGGTACGGAGCAACCCTAAACCCTAAACCCTAAACCCTAAACCCTAAACCCTATACCCTCACCGAAGAAGACACTCAAGCAAGCCGACCCGAAAAACTTGGTGTCGGGGGGGGGGGGGGAGGGAAGGGACTGTACATAAATTCTTCAAGGCCACCCTTAGAGAATGTGTGCTTCACACGAGGACTCCCTTCAAACATCCTTGAAGATGCCCTGATGCCCTTTTAGGAAGAGGACTTCCCATACCAAGCAGGGGCTCTGGCAAGGTGCGCTGTCATTGCGGCCCTGCATCCTTGACCCTGCTGCCCTAAGCTTCCTTTACGTCCCCCCTTAACCCCCTAAACCCAGAACTCCCCCTCCCAACCCCTAAACCCTAAAACCTAAACCCTAAACCCTAAACCCGAAACCCTGAACCCTGAACCCTAAACCCTGAACCCTAAACCCTAAACCCCAAGCTCTTGGCCCCTGCCTCCCTTCCTGCGGCCGTAGCTTTGCGGCCGCCCGTCTCGCCAAGGAGCATTAGCAAAAGGCCTGGCGGCAGCTCGGAGGTCTCAGCCTAATATAGGGGGTTGGAGTATTTAGGGTTTTAGGTTTTAGGGTTTAGGGTTTAGGGTTTAGGGTTTAGGGTTTAGGGTTTAGGGTTTAGGTTTTTTGTTCAGGGTTTAGGGTTTAGACTCATAGTTTTCCCTGATGGTCCCTTGGTAACGAAAATAGAATAACCCCCAAAAACCCTATTCTAATTATTCAGGCCCCGATGTTCGACTCGGAGCCCCCAAACCCTTGCATCCTCGCGCCCTGCGTCCTGTGTCCCGAATTCTCGACCCCCTGAACCTTGCGCCCGGCCCCAAAACCCAAAACATCCCGTTCCATCTCGTAACCCTAAACCCTAAACCCTAAACCCTAAACCCCAAACCCTAAACCCTAAACCCTAAACCCTAAACCCCTAAACCCTAAACCCTAAACCCTCCTAGTAAACCCTGTGAATTTCCTTTTTTTTATTGTCTGCCGAGGCCCGAGATACCGCATTCTGGGGGCGGGGCTTTCGAAAAGAGCTCAGGCTTGCGTTGAGGGTCTTAAGGTCTTAGGGTTTAGGGGTTTAGGGGTTTAGGGTTTAGGGGTTTAGGGTTTAGGGTTTAGGGTTTAGGGTTTGGGGTTTGGGGTTTAGGGTTTAGGGTTTAGGGTTTAGGGTTTAGGGTTTAGGGTTTAGGGTTTAGGGTTTAGGGACCTAGGGGGGCTTTTAAGGTTTAGGGTTGAGGGTTTGAGGGTTTCAAACCCTAGACGAAGCTTAAGGTTTTGAGAAGGGTGAGTGTAATTTAGGGCTTCGGGATGCTTACCCCTGAACCCTGAACCCTAAACCCTAAACCCTAAACCCTAAACCCTTTGGGACCCTCAAAGCCCAGTGCTTTAAGCCGCCGAGGTGCAGCAGCCGAGTCCGTACCTTGGGGCGGAAGCACTGACGCGGGGTTTTGGAGTCCCCTAAAGCCCTAAACCCTAAACAATAGCCCTGAACCCTAAACCCTAAACCCTAAACCCTAAACCCTAAACCCTAAACCCTAAACCCTAAACCCTAGCCCTAAACCCTAAACCCTAAGCCCTAAGCCCTGAGCCACAAGCCCTGAACCCCCCTAAATTTCAGGTATTCCGGGCTTCGGGAGGCGGTTGCTGGACTTCGGAGCAGGGGAGTCTCAGGCCTCAGGGTTGCGACACATCTGTTTAGGGTTTAGGGTTTAGGGTTGAGGGTTGAGGGTTTAGGGTTTAGGGTTGAAGGTTTAGGGTTTAGGGCTTAGGGTTTAGGGTTTGGGGTTTAAGGTTTAGGGTTTAGGGTTTAAGGTTTTTGGTTTAGGGCTTGGGGGTGAGGTTTGGAGTTCTACCACCCGGAGCACAATGCCGACAGCAGCCCCCCGAAACTAAACTCATGAACCACAGGGTTTCGGTTAGGACTTGGGCTTTGGGCCTCGGGATTTGGGTGTCTTCCACGCGCTCCATTTTTAACCGCCGTGAAGCGGATCGGTAAGCTTCAGCCGATGTGAGGAACTCCCGCATCTCCATGGAACCCTTAAACCCTTAAACCCTTAAACCCTTAAACCCTAAACCCTAAACCCTAAACCCTAACCCCTAAACCCTAAACCCTAAACCCTAAACCCTAAACCGTGGTTGAGGGTTTGGGGTTTCGGGCAACCCACAACCTAAAGCCGGAGCCAATAGCTCTCTGGAGGGCAATCGAAGCCGCAAAGGCGGCTAGAAATGTGCCGTGGATGATCTAATCCTGGGCTCTTGGTTTAGGGTTTAGGGATTGGGGTTGGGGGTTTAGGGTACAGGGTTCAGGGTTCAGGGTTTAGGGTTTAGGGTTTAGGGTTTATAGGTTTAGGGTTTATAGGTTTAGGGTTTAGGGTTTAGGGTTTAGGGATTTAAGGGCTACTTAGGTACATAGGGACTATATAAGGTAGATATAGGGGTTATACAATATAGGGGGGTTCTTGCCCAAAGGGCTTGGGATTTGGGGAAGGGTGGCTACTTTGATGAAAGGGATCTTAGCTCCTGACCCTCGCAGAAAGGGACCAAATACTCCCACGAGCAGTCCTCACTCCTGAGCCTAAACCCTGAACCCTAGGCCCCTAAGCCCCTAAACCCTAAACCCTAAACCCTAAACCCCACTTTGGAGCCAAGTGTCAACGCGCCCCCAACTGCATTTTGAGCCGGCACCCAGCCCCGGCGCGAGCCGCACTCCGCTTCGGCTTCCGCAGACTCCAGCCGGTTCCTTGGCTTAGGGCTTAGGGTGTAGGGTTTAGGGTTTAGGGTTTCGGGTTTAGGGTTTAGAGTTTAGGGTTTAGGGTTTGGGGTTTGGGGTTTAGGGTTTAGGGTTTAGGATTTAGGGGGTTGAGGGGATTCAGGTTGACTCCTTGTGGTGATGGGGCATACTTGCGCTCAGGGGGTAAGTGGGTCACAGGGGAGGGATTTCAATCCCTTTCTTTAAAACTTCAGGATGCTCATGGGCTCTTATCGACAGAACCACCGGCGAAAAATGCTATGTTTCTTGAACACGGTCTAGCTTCAGAAAGGTTCGTCGCACCACCACATCGGTGCTGGCCGACGCGAAGCAGGGCTTCTTCATGTGCGGGGCTCGCACCTGGAAACGAGCAGCAGGGGCCTCGCCAATCCTCGGGGCCGAAACTCCTCCGTTCAGGCGCCGGTAGGCCCGCTGCTGCCGGTGGAATGCCGGCTCGAGGTGCTGCCTGCAGCTCGACCACTCCAGCGTGCGTACGGCAACTTGATATGGTACCAATGCCCTTCCATTCAACTCCGAATAGAGCCTGAGCTGGATATCGAGCCGCCGCAGGAACTCTTCGAGGTAGAGATAGAAAGTGAACTCTTGGTCAGTCCACCTTGTCCAGCAGGAACCGATCCCGTCGTCATCCGTGACAACCACCCAGCCGCTCTCCTCCGGTCGGCTCTGCGTTGGCATGGCCCCAGGGCGAACCGGAAGCAGTGGCGCTCCGCGGTTACAGTTGCGGAGGTGTAGAATGGTGTAGTATGATTTGTCCTTAGGACCCAGTGGATTAGAGGTACTTTGGGGCCAAAACCGAACAAACAGGGAAAATCGCTTCTCTTCGGTGCACTCTCGAGTCGGCCCAGCCGTGAACCCCAACCCCCCTAACCTTAAACCCAAGCCCTCACACTAAACTCTCCCTTAAGCACCCTTCCCCTACGCAAGAGCTTGGGAGGCTTGTGGAGAAGCCCTAAACCTGAGCCCTGAACCCTAAACCCTAAACCCAAATTGCAAGCGTCCACTTCCAGAAGCCTTGGCAGATCGCTAGACTGCAGGTGCTTCTCGAAGCGATCCTTCTCCAGCTTGGCCAGCCGAGAGAGGTGCCCCGTGGCCCACACCTTGTTAGGGTTTAGGGTTTAGGGTTTAAGGTTTAGGATTTAGGGTTTAGGGTTTAGGGTTTAGGGTTTAGGGTTTAGGGTTTAGGGTCTAGGGTTCACGGTTTAGGGCATGCAGTGAAAGGGCGATCGTGACATGCGATGATCAGCCATGGCCCGATAGTGGAGGGCCATCTAACATCTTTATCCCACCCAACGCCGTCTCAGGCGGTAAAACCACCCAAACCACTTCCAATAAACTTCTTCCGTTCCAGAGGGTCTGGCGTCGGGGCGTAGGGTCTCAGAACGTCAGGTCAGATTTCCCTGGGCTCAGGTGGTACCCCTGCTTTCAAGGCCGGGCATCTAGAAGCTGAGCAAAACGTGCTCCGGTACGGGGCCCATGGGTCGGCTTGCGCAATCGAGGTCGAGGGGCTTCAGCGCCACCCCCCCCCCCCCCCCCCCGGCCGTAGGGTTTAGGGCATAGGGTTCAGGGTTATGGCTTCAGGGCTTTAAGGCTTTACAGAAAGCTCCAAAAAGTTGGAACATCCTTATCCCCATACCCCACAAGGTATATTAAGGGGGATCCCGGCTCTGATGATCCTTAAACCATGTTCCAACTTTGTGAAGTTCACTGTAGGGCTTTAGGGGTTCGGGGCTCCGAAAACTATAGACTCCATAAGCCCGAAAACACTCCATAGACTGCCAGAAGCCCCTTACCCCCCAACCCTCGTCAAAGCCCGGGCACTGGATATGTGGCAAAGGGGAGGAACATGACATTAGACCTTGGCTCGGGAGTTGAAGGGGTTGAGGGGTTCAGGGGTTCAGGGGTTCAGGGGTGGAGAGGTGGAGAGGGTTTAGGGTTGAGGGTTTGAGGTCCCTGGCTGCCAAGGTCAACTGCTACGGAGGGCCCCAAGGCTGCCGTGGAGCACGATCACCTTCTGAGGCTCAGGATGTGGATGGACCGTCAGGGCATAGGCTCGGACCGGGCCCACCTGAAACAGAGCGGTGTGGCGCCTGCCCAGCGGCAGCACCAGCATGGCAGCCATGCCAGGCTCGGGGATGTCGCTCCGCACGATCATGCGTGCAAAGTAGGCGTCCCACTCCGGCTCCTCTGGCTGGTTCTTAGTAGGGAATGAGGGAATGAGTATCCTACATAATCCCTGAAAGGGTATATATAGCGCCCTCAGTCCCTACTAAGAACCAGTGGTCCTTCGGCGCGCCCGCGGAGGCCCCCTCGTGAAGGCAGGAGGGGCTTTCGAGGATCTGGCGCATGGAGCACACGCGCAGGGGCTCCTTCGCATCCTCCTGGCGGATGCGGACAATGGCATCCCCGGGGCTGACTTGCTCTTGCCACTCCTGGGCTGCAGAGCGGAAACCGAATCTTGTTCCTATAGCCCCCAAAAACCCTAAACCCTAAACCCTGAACCTATATGTCAAGTTCTTCAACATTAGCCCAGACTCTGCATGGAGAAAGCCTGTCATGCTCGCGATGGGCTTGCTGAGGGCTTCCTGGGCGAGGGAGGCCCTGAATCCTCGTAAGGCTTCTTATTCTGAGTTCAGGGTGTAGGGTTTAGGGTTTGCTTCTGCTTTTTGTTCTGATTACTGTTATTGATCTTGTTTGCTTAGGGTTTCGGGAGCAAAGTGTTTAAAGGATTGAAGGTGTAATTGCTTTGGGGTTTCAAGGATCAAAGGAACCCTAAACCCTAAACGCTAAACCCTAAACCCTAAACCGACACAGGTAAGATGGAGAATGGTGCCGAAGGCCAGTTCCAGCTTCCGGCCGAGTGAGCCTCACTGCTTCTGTGGGGTTTAGGGTTTAAGGTTTAGGGTTTTAGGGGTTGGGGTTTAGGGTTTAGGGTCTAGGGTTTAGGGTTTAAGGTTTAGGGTTTAAGGTCTAGGGTTTAGGGTTTAGGGTTTGGGTTTAGGGTTTGGGGTTTGGGGTTTGGGGTTTGGGGTTTGGGGTTTGGGGTTTGGGGTTTGGGGTTTGGGGTTTAGGGTTTAGGGTTTAGGGTTTAGGGTTTCAATACAAAAGAAGGCGTAGCATCACATAAGCATGGATTCCCTACTACGGACCGGGTGGCAAGGAAGATGCCGGCAGCGCCGTGCTCACGACAAACTGCAGCCGGGTCATGCAGGATCCACCTAAAAAGCGGTGCAGTCCGCTTGACACAATCAAAAATAAACCCTAAACCCAGAAACCCTAAACCCGAAAAACCCGAAAACCCCTAAAACCCCCTAAACCCCCCTAAAACCCCCTAAAAGCCCCTAAAGACCCTAAAACGCCTAAAACCCCTAAATCCCCTGAAACCCCTGAAACCCATAAATCCCCTAAAACCCCTAAAACCCATAAATCCCAGCCACCGAAGAGAAGCCGCAAAGGCGGCCCTGGTTACCCCTTCAGACGAGCATCCGAAACCCTAAACCCTAACCCTAAACCCTAAACCCTAAACCCAGCCACATGTGGAGAACTTGTAGCAGATGCGGCCATCGTGCTCCCAGCGGCCGTCAGCAAACATCTCTTGAACGTTCATCCAGCCACGGGTGTCCTTAGGGTTTAGGGTTTAGGGTTTGGGGTTTGGGGTTTGGGGTTTGGGGTTTAGGGTTAGGGTTTAGGGTTTAGGGTTTAGGGTTTTGGCTTTGGGTTTGGGGTTTAGGGTTCTGGGTGTTGGGCTGGGGGGGAATCTTATGGAACCATCTGCTGCTCTAGCCTTTCGGGAAAGACCCTGAGATCGTGCCTTGCCAGTTCGCTGTAAGCTCCCTGAGCCGGGGAGGGTTGAGGGTTCAGGGCTTAGGGATTAGAACTGAAGGTTGAGGAGGCTGGAAGGGTGAACTTCAGGGTTAGGGTCTCAGGTTCAAAGTTTGGGGCTGGTCCAGCTGTTGGGCCGTTGAAAGCCGAGACTCCGTCGCCTCCACGATGTTGATGAAGAAGTCTTCGATGTCGATGTAGGGGGTCAGCTCATCAAGCGCAGCCGTGCCAGCCATGCTGACGCTGCGGAATCCGACGCCCTAAGCCCTAAGCCCTAAACCCTAAACCCTAAACCCTAAACCCCCTCCCAACCCCTACACCCCTGAAGCTCTGAAGGGTCTGGGGCCCTGGAAAGGGTCTGAGCTGAGGGCTGGGGGCTAAGAAGGCATCCCTTTGGAGCCCCCCCTTCCCCTTAAAAGCCCTAAACAGTAAACCCCAAACCCTAGCCCTAAACCCTAAACCCTAAACCCTAAACCCCCTTCAAGCCCTGTCCTCGAAGGCCTTCGTGTTTTGGCGCTTAAGGGCACCCAGAAGCCCCGAAATCCTATAGTTCAGAGCGAAGTCAGGGTTGAAGTACGAGGGGCTTGAGTTCCAGGGTTTAGGGTTTAGGGCTAGGGTTTAGGATTTAGGGTTTAGGGTTTCGGGTTTAGGGGGACTGGGGGAGTTCATGACCCTGTGTGCCGCAGGAGGTTGACAAACAAAGAAGGCAGCGGCTGAGTGGCGGAGATACCACGACATGCCCCCAAAACATTCTGGGGCCCTTAATAAATAAGATAGGGTTTAGGGTCTAGGGTCTAGGGTCTAGGGTTTAGGATTTAGGGTTTGGGGTTTGGGGTTTCGGGTTTCGGGCTTAGGGTTTAGGGTTTAGGGTTACTATGTATACTTATACAGAGGCCATAAGAGCATGCGATGAGCAGCTATGCCGACCCCTAAGTACCGGAATGAGCTGCTGTGTGAATATGAAACAGCAGGGGAGAGCTAAGGGGCTTGGGGAAGGGGAACTGCACACCTCAACATGGCTCCGACGCATGGTGATGGCGGGCTCGCCCCGAAAAAATTCCACACCCTAAACCCTAAACCCTAAACCCTAAACCCTAAACCCTAAACCCTAAACCCTAAACCCTAAACCCTTCCACCCTTGCACCCTGAACATTCTTCAACCCTTCAGCCCCTTCAGCCCACACCTTCGACATTAAAAACGAGTACAACGATGACGACTGCTTCTCTGTTACTCTGACTACTTGGAGGTTCATGGTACCTACTAACCAATCATAACTGCACATATGACCCACTTATAAGCCCCCTTAAGTGCCCTAATATGGTCGTGAGTACAGCTATAAGTACAGTTATCAGGGCGGTTGTCAACATTATGGTCCCTTTTTGGATCCCTATCATAATACGGCACCTAATATTTAGGGCACCCCAAAAGGGTTTAGGGTTTTAGGGTTTAGGGATTAGGGATTAGGGATTAGGGTTTAGGGTTTAGGCTTTAGGGTTTCGGGTTTAGGGTTTAGGGTTTAGGGAACCACCCTTATGGACCTCCAAGTATACCATGCTTACTACCAGCTGGTACCCTTGCTACTGCAGCTTCCTCGGCATGGCCCTAAACCCTAAACCCTAAACCCTAAACCCTAAACCCTAAACCCTAAACCCTAAACCCTAAACCCTAGGAGGCCCTGACACCTTTCAAGCCTGAGACAAGATGCCAGTCCCTGGAGGCCAACCTCCGTGCTCGTGCCAGGCGAGCCTGGAGGCCGAAAGAGTTGTTTAGGGTTTAGGGTTTAGAGTTTAGGGTTTAGGGTTGAGGGTTTAGGGGTTTAGGGTTTAGGGTTTAGGGTTTAGGGTTTCGGGTTTAGGGTTGGATTCAGAGCTTCAAGTCTAGGACTTAGGGGGTTTGGAAAAATTTGAACTTACTGCTCGAGATGTATCCCTCTGGAACAGGCAAGCCCAACACCTCAACAAGTGGAAAGGACTCCGCAGCGCTGCAAACCCTAAAACGCTAAACCCCCCCGCTCCCACGTTGCGCGACGCCCCCTTTAAAAACACAACAGCTCCCCGAAACAACCCCTACAGCCTAAACCCTAAACCCTAAACCCGAAACCCGAAACCCTAAACCCGAAACCCCAGACCCCTAACCACACCTCCGCGGCCGAAAGGTCCACCGGCGTGGCGCAGCGGAGGAAACTCTCCGCCGCCATGAAGGCAGGTGTTCCTTCGAGGTGTTTAGGGTTTGGGGTTCAGGGTTTAGGGTTTAGGGTTTGGGGTTTGGGGTTTGGGGTTTAGGGTTTAGGGTCAGGGTTTATGGTTCAGGGCTTAAGGTTTTGGCTTTGGGGTTTAGGGCTTAGGCTTTTAAGGCTTGGAGCTTGGGGTCAGGGTGGCTGTGGCGGACCCCTACCTCGCTACCCCTTAAACAAACCCCAAGACCTACTCACGAGCTCCGGACAATCAAACCCCCACAAGACCCCTGAGCCCGCTACCTAAGAGGCTTACTACTTCTCAGGTAATTTGAAAATCAGGTACCCTATTGCATCCCTTAGAACAGGGCAAAATCTGGGGATACAAGTTGCCTAATTCCCAAATACCCTACTGAACCCTACAGTAAACCCTAAACCCCTAAACCCTAAACCCTAAACCCTACTGAGAACGAGGAAGCTTTGGCCCTAGGCCTTCCAGCGGTGTCGGTATGCCACCCAGGGCCATGTCAATCCCGTGCTTTGGGCGCTCCTGTGACCACCAGTCTAGGTTTTGAGGGTTTTGAGGGTTTGGAACCCTAAACCCTAAACCCTGAACCCTAAACGCTAAACCCTAAACCCTAAACCCGGTTTTGAGGGCTTCGAAGGTTTTGGAGGTTTTGATGAGCGTTTGAGGGTTTGGGTGACCGCGGCTTACTTTCGTGTCCGTCTCAACCCGAAAATCCATAAGTCTCCAAGCCTTGGAGAGCTGTCAACTCCTGAGCGCAACGCTGAGAGGATGCCGGTGCCCCCCCCCCCCCCGGTAACCTAAGTCATAGCCCCCCCAAATCGCCAAAACCTCGCCGAAACCCGTAAGCCCCAGAGACCCCCCCTGAGCCCTAAACCCTAAATCCTAAATCCTAAATCCTAGACCCTAAACCTAAGTCCGCACAACCAGCCGCCTCCTCCGAGTGGTGCATGGAGCCGGCCAGCCCGAAGTCGGCCAGCTTGGCCACACCCTCCTGGGTTTGGGGTTTATGGTTTGGGGTTTGGGATCTAGGGTTTGGGATTTAGGGTTTAGGGTTGAGGTTTGAGGGTTGAGGGTTTAGGGTTGACGGTTGAGGGTTTAGGGTTTAGGGTTTGCGGCTTGGGGTTTAGGGTCTAGGGTTTAGGACGCTTTAAGGTTTACGGTTTGGGGCTTCGGGTTTACGCTTACGTCTTCGGGTTTTGTGTTTTGAAGGTTGAAAAAGGTTGAGGAGCGCTCTAGGGCAGTATCTTTAGGGTTACTGTACCACGGACAACAAACAACGAACCCCTTAACCGCTGTGGAGCCAAGGCTCTGTCCTACATACCACAGGTACATAACATGTGTATGTTTGGTGTGTCCCAAAATTCAGGTTGAGGGTTTAAGGTTTAGCGTTTTCGTGTTCCCATACAAAGGGGCTTGTACCTTTATCTGTGGCAAACAAACACTACGCCAACTTTGAAGGAATACAGTATACTTTGAAGGAATACAGTATACTAAACTTTGAAACCCACAGAAATGCTACACCTTGACGCACGTGCCCCCCCCCAAAAAAAAAAAAAACCTTGAACCTCAGACGTCCTGAAATCGAAAGACACCTCAAGCCCATGCAAACCCCTACTGCCATAACAAAAAAAGCTCGAAACACCTAAGAAAGCCAAAAACGCGATTTCAAGACATAGTGTACGTTGAGCAGGATGCCCGGGGAGGGGGGGGGATTCAATCGACCTGAAGCCGAAGCCGAATTAGTGAAGCTGCACGCTGAAGGTGACGCCGCATTGTCAGACGCCGCATTGCGGGGTGACGCCGACTTGTGTCGAATTGTAAGCTGAACTACCCCGTGGTGCCGAATTGGGAAGCCGATTTCCCCCCTGGCGCCGAACTGTGAAGCCAACCCTCTGACGCCGCCCGCGTCGGCTCCAACAGGACGGCATGAGGGGAGTCCATTTGGGGTTTCTAGAAGCTGCGGCTGGGGTCGAGGAGAATCTCGCACACAGTTCTTGCGGAAGCTGCTTCAAGGGGTCAATGCGACTTCGCATGCTTCTGTGTGCCTGCCCCAGCCTTGTCCCCGCAACGCGGCTTTGCAATGTGACTTCCCTTCTGATTTGGCTTCGCAACGCGTCTTAGCCCCCTGATTTGGCCTTGCAACGAGTCTTCCCCCCTGGTTCGGCTTCGCAATGCGCCTGTGCTTGCCCATGCGTCTTCGCCTTCCAAGGCGTCTTCGCCTTCCAAGGCGTCTTCGCCTCCTAATTCGGCTTTGCCGACTGGGCCCGTTAAGAAGTCATTCGGATTCGCAAAGCAGCTTCGGCTTCAGGTCGATTCAACCCCTACCGCCCCCCCCCCCCCCCCCCCCCCCCCCCCCCCGCCCAACCGCAATGCAAGGAAACAAACCCCAAAGCCCGTGCCTTCTGGGAATCAGAATCCTCGGTAACCTGCCACGAGCATGTGCCCTCTTAAGAGGGTTTAGGGGGGTTTAGGGTGGAGGTTTCGAGCTGCGGGTTTCGAGAGGACGGACAGGGGACAGGGGCCGAGGCAGGGGTCTCTTCGGGGTGTTAGGGCTTAGGGGCTGAGGGTTGATTGAGCCTAAACCCTAAACCCTAAGCCCTAAACCCTAAAAGCTAAACCCTAAACCCTAAACCTTGAGGTGCTTTGGGGTTTTGGGGTTTGGGGCTTTGGGGTTGTTGAGGCAAGTGAGTGCATCTTTCAGAGGGCGTTGGAGGATCCTTTGGGGCTAAGGCTTTTGGGGCGGTTGGGGACCCTAAACCCTAAACCCCAAACCATAAACCCTAAACCCTAAACCCTAAACCCTAAACCCTAAACCCTAAACCCTAAACCCTAAACCCTAACCAAACTCTAAACCCTAAACCTTCTTGGGGTCTCAGGATCGGGAAGCAGAGCCTGTGAAGGCAGAGCGCCTCACGGGAGAGAGCAATGCGCAGTTCCACCATTTCGGCGCCTCCCTTTCCCCAAAACCTGAAACAACCCTAAACCCTATAACCCTAAACCCAAACAGGAGGGTTTAGGGTTTAGGGCTTAGGGGTTTAGGGTGTAGGGTTCAGGGTTTACCGGAGGACTTGGCCGATCTCTCTGGAATGACCAGTTCTTCAAGCAGTCGTCCTTCTTTGGGGAGAAACCCTTGGAATGTTCCCCTAAACCCTAAACCCTAAATCCCTCATAGCAATTATCGCACCCCCTATTCCAATCCCTATTCAGGCCTGTGAGTATAAGGGGGAACATCCCAAGGCAACCCTCAATATTTGGGGCCAACAAAGGGCCACCGCTTGGAGTGCTGACCATATCGCTTCTGAACAGAGTTGGGGTTCAGGGTTTAGGGCTTAGGGTTTAGGGTTTCCGGTTTGGGGTTTAGGGGGGGCTCCGTTTTAGGCCAGCCCAGCAACCGTACTACAACAAGGGTACCCTTTTACTTCACAAGGGGACCCCAGAACCAAAAAGAAAAAGAGGGCAAAAAGGGCACCACTGGGCTTCTTTTGAGGCACCGTAGTCCCGGGCCTAAACCCTAAACCCTAAACCCTAAACCCTAAACCCCAAACCCCAAACCCCAAACCCTAAACCCTAAACCCTAAACCCCAAACTAGGGCCCTGTAAGTCCCCAGAGCTTCATTCCGCTCTCGCGTGCGACTTCCATGCTGGGGGCACCAAGACATTCTCCGGCTTCAAGTCGCGGAAAACAATCTCCTGCAGGAGGGTTTGGGGCTTAGGGTTTAGGGGTTTAGGGTTTAGGGTTTAGGGTTTAGGGTTTAGGGTCCTGCAGGAGGGGGGTCTGTGTTTCGAGTTTTCGGGTTGAGGGTTCAGGGCTGGAGGCTTGAAGGTCTAGGGTCTAAGGTTTAAGGGCTTAGGGTTGAAGGCTGTAAGATTGCGGGCTTTTGGAGTTCAGGGTTGAAGGTCTGAAGGGTTTTGGCTTCTAGGAGTTCAGGGTTGGAAGGTTGGTTTTGGGCTGCGGACTTTGGGTTCTGGGTTTTGGGTCTGGGGTTTTGAAATGGGCTTTGGGTTTTGGATGTTGGGTTTTGGGCGGTGGGCTTTGGGTTTTGGGCTTTGGGGTTTTGGGTTTTGGTTTTGCGCTGTGGGACCCCTGACAACTGAAGATTCCCGAAGCCCAACTGTACGATCCTGGCCGTGCAGGTACTCCAGTGCCAAGGTTATGCAAGCTGTGTACCTGAGGGCTTATGGGGCTTGGGGTTTAGTTTAGGGTTTGCGGTTTGGGGTTTAGGGTTTCGGGTTTGGGGTTTAGGGTGTAGGGTTTACTGTCTAGGGTCAGAAGGCTTGTAGGTCTTGCAAAGGTGTACCTGAGCCAATAGCTTGAGGTGTCCTTGTGTGGGGCTTTAGGAGGTTGGAGGGGAGACCACTGGGCTACCAAGACAAAGGGTTCTGAAGTATGAGCCCTAGGGTTATATAGGGGGAATATAAGGGATATATTTATATGTATAATATATATAGAGAGAGAGTTATTTATATTTATATTTAACTACTTATTTACATTTATTTACTTTTGTTTATGTACATATCGTCAGGTTCCCCAACCAAAGTCTCGAGAATACGGGATCATGTAACCGCCCTGAGCACCTCAAGCCTGGAAACCTGAAGCCCTGAACCCCTGAACCGCTGCACCCCTAAGCCCTGAAGGCCCTGAAGGCCCTGAAGGCCCGGAAGCCCGGAAGCCCGGAAATGGCTACAGGCCCTCAAACCAGCCTAAACCCCAAACCCTAGACCCTAAACCCTAAACCCTAAACCTAAACCCTAAACCCTAAACCCTAAACCCTCAACCTAAACCTAAACCTAAACCCTAAACCCGGAACCCTGAACCCTGAACCTCTGGGCCCTGGGACCGCGCAGCCGAACTGGGATGAAGGCCCTCACGGCCGCTCCGGAGAATGCGATCCTCTTTTGGGCTTGGGGTTTAGGCCGTAGAGGGTTTAGGGTTTAGGGTTTAGGGTTTAGGGTTTAGGGTTTAGGGTTTAGGGTTTAGGGTTTAGGGTTTAGGGTTTAGGGTTTAGGGTTTAGGGTTAGGTTTAGGGTTTAGGGTTTAGGGTTTAGGGTTTAGGGTTTAGGGTTTAGGGTTTAGGGTTTAGGGTTTAGGGTTTAGGGTTTAGGGTTTAGGGTTTAGGTTTAGGGTTTAGGGTTTAGGGTTCAGCATCTCAAGTTCGAGCATTTACTAGGCCAGCAGTGTGTGTAGGCAACGGCTAAACACCAGCCCGTGAGGCCCTGAAACCCTAAACACCAGGCCGTGTGGCCTTGAAACCCTAAACAAAGTGGTCGGAGGGGCCGAAATGGATCAAATTCTCCAATTGGTGCTGAACAATGGGGGGGTCAAAGGGTCGGAGGGGCCGAAATGGATCAATTGGTGCTGAACAATGGGGGGGTCAAAGGGGTCAGAGGGGTCGACATGGATCAAATTCTCCAGTTGGTGTTGAACAATGGGGGGGTCAAAGGGGTCCAAAGGGGTCAGAGGGGTCGAAATGGATCAAATTCTCCAATTGGTGCTGAACGATGGGGGTGCCAAGGGGGTCGGAGGGGTCGAAATGGATCAAACTCTCCAATTGGTGCTGAACAATGGGGGGGTCAAAGGGGTCGGAGGGGCCGAAATGGATCAAATTCTCCAATTGGTGCTGAACAACGGGGGGGTGAAAAAAAAAATGGATCAAATTCTCCAATTGGTGTTTAACATTTAGGGTTATATGGTAGAGAGGTTTAGGGTTTGGGGTTTTGGGGGGGGGGGGTTGGGGGTTTTGGGGTTAGGCTGTAGGAGGTTTAGGGTTTGGGGTTTCGGGTTTCGGGTTTATAGGTTTTAAAGAGAAAGCCACTACAGATGGTTGCAGGGCCTAACTTGGGGTTGAGGGTTTAGGGTTTGGGGTTTAGGGTTTGGGGTTTAGGGTTCAGGGTTTAGGGTTTAGGGTTGATTATGGCCTGAGGGTTTGAGAGCTTCGGCACACCCTCGGCCGCGACACTCAAGCCAGGGCTGACATCTCAAAACAAAGAAGACTGCAGAATCTGTGAACACCCAGCTTAAGAACCCTCTACCTATGGTGAACCCTGAGGTTGTTCCAAGAAGGGACCCTGTGCGAACCCTCACCCGCCACCCTGAACCCCCGAACCCTACCTTTCCCCGAACCTAAACCCTAAACCCTAAACCCTGAACCCTGAACCCCGAACCCCGAACCCCGAACCCCGAACCCTACCTTCCCTCGACCCTAAACCCTAACTTCTGCGGCGCGTGGCGTTGAGGTTCTCGGCGCAGAGCTCCATGACCTTTTTGAAGCTTAGGAGCTGGGCTTTCGGGGGTTTAGGGGTGTTTGGTTTAGGGTTTAGGGCTTAGGGTGGTTGAAGAACCCATTTGTGAGAGACCCGCCATCTTTTGTACGTCAGACGTTCGCGTAGGTTCAGGGTTGCTGGTTCAATCAAAAAGGGGCGTCCAGCAAGTACCTCCAACATAGACCTCACCCGGCGATTCTAGCATTTCCTTGACCACTGTCTTGCGGCACCTCCATCAGGACTGCACACGGAGACTGCTACTAAAACCTCAACACATCTCAACCTGATCTGCTGACGACCCCCCTCACGCATGCTCTCCGGGCTTCTAGGCATGTAGGAACTGCGCAGCCGCAAGATCTTCAGGGTTTAGGGTTTAGGGCTTAGGGACTGGAAACGTGGCTTCGCTTGGCTACTCTTTTGCCTGGATCGCTATGTTGGCTTCTACCAGCTTTCAGTGTTGGGTTGCGCTGCTCAACCGCTACGGGGTGGACGGCCGGCAGACACCGGAAGGGCCAAGAGTGAACATTTCATCCCAAGCCCCTCTAAGCGCTGTGACCCTATGACCGCTTAGCAACCCTGAACCCAAGATCCCGAGCGCCTCGAATCCTGAACCCTGAAACCTCAACCCTTGCAAGCCCAAAAGGCCTGAACCTCGTTGCTTAAACCACCAGAGGTTTAGGGTTTCGGGTTTAGGGTTTAGGTTTTAGGGTTTAGGTTTGAGCCGTGTGGCGATGCAGTAGTGGCCGCTGGTCTGGAAGATGTGAACCTGGGATATTGGGTTCAGGGTTTAGGGTTTGGGGTTTAGGGTTGAGGGTTTAGGCTTTAGGGTTTGGGGTCTAGGGCTTTGGGTTTAGGGCCATTAGGGTACACCCACGAGAGCAAGAACTTGGGGGGGGGAGATTGGAAGAGCTTCTCCAAGATTGGAGTTTACGGTTCAAGGGACATCTCCCAAACCACCAAACGCCAGCCAGGACCCTAAACCCTAAACCCTAAACCCGAAACCCTAAACCCTAAACCCTAAACCCTAAGCCCTAAACCCTGAACGCAAAGCGGCGAGGCCAACGATGAAAGCGTGGTCCGAGGCGTGGAGCGCCTCAGAGACGGGTGCGCGCGCCACCCCTTCTCCACGGTATCCCACTCCCCCAACGCTAAAACCAGACCCTGGACCCGAAACAGCAGGGGTACTAAACTTGGAGTCCGAAACCCTAACCCACCATGCACAAAGGAGTTCTGGTGAAATCCAAAAACCTAAACCCACCAGATGGGGGGGGGGGGGGGGGGGGGGTGGCTGCACATCAACCCCAAGCCCTAAACCCTAAACCCGAAAACCTAAAACCCTAACCCTGAACCCTAGCCCCCCCCCCCCCCCCCAAAAAAAAAAAAAAGAAAACACTTCGAGCATCGCCACCCGGACCCCTTTCCTGAAAACCGCAAACCTACGATAACCTGCGTCCCTTTCGGAAGCTGGGGTTTGTTACCCTAAACTCTAAACCTAAACCAAACAACCCCACTTGTCCGGTGGGGAGAAAAAGCATGGACCACCAGCCAAAACCCTAAACCCTGAACCTTAAAACCCCTAAACCCGAAAGCCCTACACCCTAAACCCTAAACCCTAAACCCTAAACCCTAAAGCCCTAAACCCTAGACCCTAAACCCTAAACCCTTACCACCCCAGGGCGGAGTGGGAGCCTGCGCCTCCCTCACCGCACACTTCGTGGCCCGGTCCTGCTGGTGAGGGATTTGGACTAGGGTGTAGGGTTTAGGGTTTAGGGTTTAGGGTGTAGGGTTTAGGGTTTAGGGTTTAGGGTTCAGGGTTCAGGGTTCAGGGTTTCGGGTTTAGGGTTTAGGGTTTAGGGTTTAGGGTTTAGGGTTTAGGGTTTAGGGTTTAGGGTTTAGGGTTTAGGGTTTAGGGTTTAGGGTTTAGGTGTGTCAGGGGGGCGCGCGCTCGGGTGTGAAACACCCCGGGCCGCGCGCTCGCGTTGCCCGTCAACCCACCCTGGCCACCCAAACTATACTCTATTAGGGTTTAGGGTTTATTGAATTTATATTCTTGTGCACAGATGCTTGCTTCTATGTTTTTTGACATTGCGGTGTTGGGGTTTAAGCTGGAGTTGGGGGTAGCCTCGACCTGTTTCGGGCCTTCGGCGTGTCAGGGCCCGCAGAGGCCCTTCTGTACTCGAAGCAAAACAGGCCAGAAACCCAGAAATTGAGCAACCGGCCTGCCTGGACCCCCTCGCCGAGCCCCTGGTCCAGGAATCCAGCCACCAAGGCCAGGGGGCCCCGGCAGGGGGGGGAGGCAAACCCTGAACCCAAAACCCTGAACGGGTAAAGGCAAAGGGTTACGATTTGGGGTTATACTTTAGCTACGCTAAAGGTGGTCTGGGTACGGCCATCCCTTAGCCGAGTACTGACGTTGTCGTAAAAAAGGCCGATGTCCGTTGGCCTGTCCAGGACAGACGGTGAGGCTTAACCCTCTTCTCTTTTCGTTTGGGCGCTCGGGCTGTAAGGCCCTCGGCTGAGCGTTTGGGGTCTGTCGCTCGACGGAAGCGACCCCTCACTTATAGTTTAGGGTTTAGGGTGGGTCTCGGAGCACCCCCCCCCCCTCCCCACAGGCCAAGACCCAAGCCCAAGCAAAAGACCCCCACCTAACCAGCCCGAAACCTCCGCTAGAATCCTCTTTTGAACCCCCCCAAAACGCCCCCCCGAAATCCTAAACCCTCCAAACCCCTGAACCCTAAACCCTAAACCCTAAACCCTGCTAACGGGTTCACTTGCAGGGACACTTTTTCGGGTTTTAGCGCGGGGGGGAAGGGGGGGGGGGAAGGGGGAGGGGGGGGGGGGGGGGGGGGGGGGGGGGGGGGGGGGGGGGGGGGGGGGGGGGGGTAATGGCATCGTTTTCTAGCGAGCTCTGTTGCGCTGCCGCGAGAGGTACAGGTCCTTGTACATATCTTTGATATGTTTCGGAAGCTGACCATACATACTATGGTCGAAAGGCTTCCGACCCCAGCATTGTCGTGCTCCAGTGGCACGGCGCGCGAACCAGCCGTTGCAGACCGGGGAAACCTCGCTCAAACTCCAAAGGACCTGTAATGAATCAAGCTGAGTATCTCAATCTGTGGCCAGGCCAGTGCATCAAGGTCCACATCGTCATTGAACATGTCACGACTCCGAGCCTGCACTGTTTCTGCAGATGCGGCTCTCGATCGAGGTCGTGTAATCCAGCAGCCACCGTGACAAACGCCCCAGCAGAGAATGTGCAAAGCAGCTGCCACAAAATCAGGCATCGGACCTACAATGTTCTTGCCACCTTCTGTATGTCAACCACGCGCTGGAAAGCCCAGGTATAGTGCTTGGAAACATAAGTATCCACGATCAGGCAAGATAATGAGCCTCTGTACCAACTGCAGCACTTCGTCTCCACCACTGAACACGGACAGCACAAAGTGGAATGACTCCAGCTCGTACAGCGGAACTTGCCAGAAAGCCGCTAAGGCAGGGAATGTCCCATTGCAGCCAGCCAGTCGCAGAAGCACGACGTGTGTCAAGGTGTGCAAAATGCACAGGAGAAAATCCATGTCCACCAGAGTCATGACCACAAGTCCTTTACATCAAGGCACTGGACTTCAGTATTTCGAGGGTTCTGTTGGCTTTAGGCTTCAGGGTTTAGGGTTTAGGGTCTGGGATACAGCATCAAGGCTCAAGACTCCGGCTTGAAACCTTGCGTGCTCCGACACCTGATCCACAAAAACCCTGTAAATACCGACACCAGCCATCCCTGCAGGTGAAACCGCTGGGTAAACCCTAAACCCTAAACCCTAAACCCTAAACCCTAAACCCTAAACCCTAAACCCTAAACCCTAAACCCTAAACCCTAAACCCTAAACCCAACCCCCGAACCCTAAACCCTCCAGCTCACGCTCCGGGGGGCCTTCGCTTGCAGCTTCATGGCGTAGAACTTCTGCGTGTGCTTGTCCACCACCTTGATGACCGAGCCAAAGCCTGCGGGTTTAGGGTTTAGGGTTTAGGGTTTAGGGTGTAGGGTGTAGGGTGTAGGGTGCAGGGTGTAGGGTGTAGGGTGTAGGGTTTAGGGAGTCGGGTTTGGGCTTTCAGGGAGCCGAAGCCTGCGCAGACTGGGCTTCGGGCTTGTTGCGGGCTTTAGGGTTTAGGGCTTCAGGGGTCTTAGGGTTTTAGGGTTTCAGGGGTTTGAGAGACTTTGGGCTTCATGCAGGGTTTTAGGGCTTCAGGGTTTGGTTGTAGGGCTTTAGGGTTTTTGGGGTTGTAGGGTTTTTGGGTTGTAGGGTTTTAGGGTTGAGGGGGTTTCGGTCTGCCTGGTTCGGGCCCTGATCCCCGCTGTTCCGAGGTTGGGTTTACACCCTAAACCCTAAACCCGAGACCCTAAACCCTAAACCCAACAGCCCCCCCCCCCTTTTTGCAGCCCCAAGAAAAGCCTGCTTCTCTCTCTTGCAGATTGCCGATAAACCCTACACTGCTTAGCCATGATAATAACCTGCAGAAACATCTGCTTTGGGTTCTGAAGGTGTTTCCATTCCGTACCCAAAAAAAACCTATGTCACCCCAAATTATCAAGATACTGAAAGCCAAAAATAACTAAAACCCTAAGAAGCAGGGGGGTCGGTTTGGGGTTTACCGTGGTTCACAGCCGAGGCGCCCCCAGCACCCAGGGCGCGTACCTGGGTCCCAAAGAGGAGAGTTCAGCCGTGGGGCGGTTGGGGTTTCGGGATCAGAAGTCTGGTCTACGACCTAGGTGTGCGCACTATCCCTAAACCCTAAACCCTAAACCCTAATGGGTTTAGGGCTCGGGGTTCTACCTTTCTGAACATCTTCATAATATGATGTCCCGCAAGGCAACAGGACGCTTGTTTAGCTACCACATCAGGCCTCAACACTCTTCCTAAAGCTGCAGAGCCTCCCGAAGCCCCAAACTCTAACCCCAAACCGTAAACCCTAAACCCCTAAACCCCTAAACCCCTAAACCCCTAAACCCCTAAACCCCTAAACCCCTAAACCCCTAAACCCCTAAACCCCTAAACCCCCAAACCCCTAAACCCCTAAACCCCTAAACCCTAAACCCTCAATCGCGGCGAAGCGGCCGAAATCTCAGCCCCATAGGGCTTTGGGGGGATTTCGGGGCTCAGGGCGTTCTCTTTCCAGAGAACGAGGGTGTGAGCAACACCGAGAGAGTTGAGAGGGTTGAGAGGTTGAAAGGTGTAGGTTTCGTGTAGAAGGTGAACAGGCGTTTAGGGCTGAAGGGTTTAGAGGGTTTAGAAGGTTTACAGGGTTTGAGCCTGTAGGGTAGGTTTAGGGTTTAGGGATTGGGTTTTGCAAGCCTCTCCCGCGAAAAGAAGCAAGAGCAAAACCCGCTGAGCAAGCTTCAGCCCTTTCACCCCTAAACCCTTAAACCCGAACCCGAACCCGAACCAGAAGCCCCTAAAATCCCTGAACCCCAAACCCTAAGCCCTGAACCCTAAGCCTGGACCCTAAACCCCAAGCCCTAAACCCTAAACCCTAAACCCCAAGCCCTAAACCCTAAACCCTAAACCCCGACGGCAGCTGACTCTCCAAAACCGCTCCAAAGCACGGGCTTCAGGGACATGATGTGGAAGCCATCCTTCACATGGCGAGGGGAGGGTTTAGGGTTTAGGGTTTGGGGTTTGGGGTTTAGGGCTTAGGGTTTAGGGTTTAGGGTACAGGATTTAGGGCGTTTAGGGTTTAGGGTTTAGGGCTTGGAGGGGCACAAGACAAAGACCAAAAACTGTGTAGACCAGACCGTTGAGTTTTGAAAGGTTGCTTGCGCACATGAAGGGAGACCAAGGGAGACAAGGAAGTATCCGTAAACCCTAAACCCCAAACCCTCCCCGCCCTAAACCCTAAACCACCCTAAGCCCTAACCCCCAAACCCCAAACCCCAAACACTAAACCCTAATCCCTACACCCTAGACCCTAAACCCTAAACCCTAAGCCCAAACCTTAAACCCTAAAACCTAAATCCTAAGTCCTAAACCCTAAACCCTAAACCCTAAACCCTAACCTTAAACCCTAAAACCTAGATCCTAAGTCCGGTTTAGGTTTTAGGGTTTCGGGTGTAATTCGCCCCCGCCGGTGAAAAGAGGGGATGCCAAGGCCCCCAGCCTGATCCTGCCGAAGTCCATCCAGCACCCGCGCCAGCTGGTCGCCGACCTCGGACTGGGCCCTCGGGCCCCTGATCCCTGAACCCCTAAACCCTAAACCCTCAACCCTAGACCCTAAGCCCCAAACCCTAGACCCTGAACCCTAAACCATAAACTGTGAACCCTAAACACTAAACCCGAAACCCTGAACCGTTGAGCACGTAGGGCCTAGGGCTTGGGGCTGCCGAGGCCAGGAGGCCAAAAACTCCTAAATTTTCCTCCACAGCTCCTGAACTCTAGGGTTCCAAGTATGGGCCCTTAATTCGGGTTTAGGGTGTGGGGTTTAGGGTTTAGGGTTCCTTATATACGCTACATGCACATACTTCGGATCCGCAAAGCAGGGGTAAGGGACCATACTACGGGCCGATGGTTCGAACATTAGATTATCAACCATGCTAGAGACTGCTTGGGGCTTTCAGGTTTCAGGGTCTCGGGGGCTGTAGGTGTCAGGAATCGGGGGGGGGGGGGGGGGGGGGGGGGGGGCGGGGTTGAGGGTTTTTGCGAGGGATTCGGGTTTAGGGTTTAGGGTTCAGGCTTTGGGCTTTATATAGGCTTTTGGGTTTAGGCTTTTGGTTTGGGGCTTAGGGTTTAGGGTTTAGGGTTTAGGGTCTAGGGTTTAGGGTTTAGGGTTTAGGGTTTAGGGTTTAGGGTTTAGGGTTTAGGGTTTAGGCTTTAGGCTGTAGGCTTTAGGCTGTAGGGTTTAGGCTTTAGGGTTTAGGGTTTCGGGTTTAGGGTTGAGGGGTTCACGTCCTCGGGCCAAGCCACGGAGCGCGAGAAGAGGAATGACACCAGGCCGGTGTACCGCCCTGCGGCGTGAGACTGGGAAGGTGGGAGAGGTTTGCTCTTGGGTTTAGGGTTTAGGGTTTAGGGTTTAGGGTTTAGGGTTTAGGGTTTAGGGTTTAGGGTTTAGGGTTTAGGGTTTAGGGTTTCCCTAAACCCTTTGCGGGGAAGTTAGGGTTTCGGGGTTCGGGATCACCTCGCGAATTTCCAAAAAAAACAAACAAAAAGAATGACCTGTGGGGCTCCTAGGATCATGTAACCCTACGACCCCTCAGGGCTTAGGTCGCACCAGCCGGCTGTCGGGCCTCGCGTGACCACTCGCCCCTCAATACTACACCCCACCCCATCCCACGCCCCAACCCCCCCCCCAATAATTGTAGTATGAATAATAACAATAACAACATCGTGCGGGGATGGATGCTCTGGCCTCTCGCATGGACTAGGCACCGTGCAACTGTTCGAGAGGTGTGGCGATTTCAGAAGCAAAAATGCACAATCATTCGTGTTTTCCCATGTATCAGCACCCATGTGAAAGTGCGGCTAGACGGGTGCAACCTCAAACCACGCAATCCCCCAAACCCATGGCAAGGCGCAGGAACCCGCTAGCTCAAGGTCCTTAGACCCCTCAGTGGCCTTACAGGCTTGCACGCGTCAAGGCTTGAGGGCTTTTTGGGCTTTCGGGCTTTACGGCTTTATGGCTTCAGGGATTCAGGGCTTCAGGGATGCAGGCCTGAACCCTAAACCCCAAACCCAAAGGGTATGCCTTTCTCCACGTCTCCCGGCATCTTCGAGTACTCGTGGCGGTCCTTCGATTTCTGAACCCTGGGTAGGTTTAGGCTTTAGGGTTTGGGGTTTGGGGGCTTTGGGGTTTGGGGGTTTAGGGTTTAGGGTTTAGGGTTTAGGGTTTAGGGTTTAGGGTTTAGGGTTCAGGCTTTCGGGTTTAGGGTAATCGGGGGCCTCGGATCCTCAAGCCTCGGCCTGAAGTCCAGGAAGGGCTTCAAAGGTTTTTGGGGGTCTCCGCATTTGTCGGAGCTTGCGGGTTTTGGGTTTAGGGTTTTGGGTTTCGGGTTTAGGGTTTAGGGTTTAGGGTTTCGAGCATCCCAAACGCTGACGGGAGTTTTAGGGGCGCCAAGAAGGGTAAACCCTCAGCTGCATTCTCCAGTGCGCGGGGCAGGGTTTCAGCTCGAGGCCTCAACCCCAAAGCTGTACAAGCCTAAGCCTTCTAGCAACCCTGGACCCTAAACCCAAAAACACTGAACCCTAAACCCTAAACTGAATCCCTCAACCCTTAAATTTTAAATTTTTGAAGCCCCAAAGCCCCACGACAGGTGTCCCACTCGAGGCCAAAGAGGTTGGCTAAGTCTTCCGCGTCGCACCTGCACGGCGATCTCGCGATAGGGTTTCAGGGTGTAGGGTTTAGGGTTTAGGGTTTAGGGTTCAGGGTTTAGGGTTTCTCGCGACGATGGCCTTTGGGGCTCCAAAACTTAGGGCCTAGGGTTTGGGACTTAGGGCCGAGGGCTGAGGGCTGAGGGCTTGGGAGCTTGGGCCACAGGCTCTAGAGATCGAACATGCAGCAGGCTCCAAGATTTTGTAACCCTAAACCCTAACCCTAAACCCTAAACCCTAAACCCCAAACCCTAAACCCTAAACCCTAAACCCTAACCCTAAACCCTAAACCCTAAACCCCCAATCTGCGAAGTAGGGTTGAGGAATCATGGCACCCTGCCATGCCGGGGCCCAGCCTATTCACCAGAGGCTTGAGCTGACCTCGGCAGGATTTTGCCAGGGTTTAGGGGTTAGGGTTTAGGGTTTAGGGTTTAGGGTTTAGGATTTAGGGTTTAGGGTTTAGGGTTTAGGGTTTAGGGTTTGGGGTTTGGGGTTTAGGGTTTAGGGTTTTAGGGTTTGGGGTTTGGGGTTTAGGGCTTCGGGCTCAGATGGACTTTAATCTCGGGAAGAGGGTTTTGGGGGGTTGAGGGTTTAACGCTTAGAGCCAAAATGGCTTCTGGCAGGAAGTGACGTTTCTCGGCAGCCCAGGCACCCCTCTTTTTGCATAAGTGTTCCCAGAACCCAAAACGCGCAAAAATCTACCAATCAGCTTCGGGGGTCCAGGTTTAGGTGGCTTCAAAAAAACGGCATCTTACGTCTGACTGCTGGCTTCGCGCATGTGGGTGCATGCGGCAGTCTTCCTGGAAGTCACTGCATCCTTTGGAAGCATACGATGCCCTTCTAAAATCTGCTTCTTGGTTCCCTAAGCCTGTGTTAACATACCATCATCTTGAATATAGAAACCTGCTGCTTTAGATGCAAATGCCCTTGCTGACAATAATTATGCTATTCTGTTTAGATATACCTTCTCAATGTCCCCAAGATCAATACACATGGGCGTAGTGTCTAAGGGTAGCAGAGTGGGACGAACACTAGCCGAAAAATCTTGCCGTACAGAAAGATTAGACTATTGCCCTATGTTCGGTTATCATATTAATTTACTTCCTATTATTCCATTGTCTCAATATCTCTTAATCGTATGCACTTAATATCTTGCTATCTTATAGTCGTTGTACCTTATTATCTCCTTAGCATATTATCTCACGTTTTGAATGTTTAGGGTTTAGGGTTTAAGGGTTCGGGCTTAGTGCTTTTAAATACAGGGTTAGGTACATCTTGGCTCTAGGATGGGGGGGTTTACGGGGTAGTGCATGCAGGGTCTGGGGATCTTCGTGGCTACTGCTTCTTCCCGAGCAGCTCATGGTGTACTGTCGGAGCTCCTGTCGCTCGAGGTCCCTGCATCGGGAGGGAAGGTCACAAGGTTCTCAGGGCTAATTAAGGGCCTTCTCACCCCCCCCCCCCCACCCCCGCCCTCAGACTGCCCGAAGTGCTTCGGATTTCGGGATACCCTGAATCCTAAAGTTTAGGGTTTCGGCCCTCAACCTAAATCCCAATTTTTTTTGGCGCCTCCAGGATCGAGGGGACTTCGGGATGTGACCCTAAACCCTATTCCTCCTCTTGCTCGACCTGCTATTGTGCCTTCAAGCAGATGGTCAAGTTTTGAGTCACGCTTTTTGAAGTCATTCCTGGGCTCTGCTTGATACACTACGAGTCCTTGGGTTGCGGATAGATCTTGGAATTCAAATACCCACACTGAAAACCCCGCCCGAAACCTGTGCGAAGAAAGAAAAGCAACCTGAAACCGCGCAAGTGCAGCAACTTACAGCAGACTCCTTCCGAGGAGGTGCCCCGACGGGAGGGGGTAGGAAGGCTTAGGATTTCGAGGGTTCGCTAGGTTCCCCAGGAACCTACGGGATTTCAACAGGTTGCGCCCACTTCATCTGGTCTTGGGTTTGTTCGGGATCCGGACCCTTCATGGTACTTACTAACCAAGTATAACTGTACGTATCACCACTGTACGTATCACCCACTTGTAAGCCCCTCAAATGCCCTAAGATGGCTATAAGTACAGCTAGAAGTAAGTACAGTTCTGATTGGTTCAGAAGTACCATGAACCTCCAAGTAAGGAAGTGCGGCTCACGGAATTTCACGCGCGGCTCCACTCCTAGAATCATTTCAAGAGCCAAGTTCCTCGACCGAAACCCCGGGAAGCACCCGTAAGAACCCCGGCTGCGAAGGAAGCCACAGGAAACAAGAGGCTTAGGGTTGATGGCTTAGGGCTTAGGGCTTAGGGCCTAGGGCTTTTAGGGCTGAGGGCTGATGGCTTAGGCCTCAGGGCTGAGGGCTGAGGGCTTAGGGCTGTTCGGGCTTAGAGTTTGGGGCTTTTAGGGCTTAAGGCTTAGGGCTTAAGGCTTGGGGCTTAGGGCCTAGGGCTTTTAGGGCTTAGAGCTTCGGGCTTCGGGTAGGAGACGCTGGAGCAAGGACCCTCTCACTTTGGGCAATCCCGAAACCCTAAGATCCCCACCCCCCAAACCCCGAAATCTCACACCAAGACCTCCCCCCTTCTCCTCTTCCACGGTGGGTTAGGGTTTAGGGTTTAGGGTTTAGAGTTTAGGGTTTGGGGTTTAGGGTTTAGGGTTTAGAGTTTAGGGTTTAGGGTTTAGGGTTTAGGGTTTAGGGTTTAGGGTTTAGGGTTTAGGGTTTAGGGTTCAGGGTTCAGGGTTCAGGGTTCAGGGTTTAGGGTTGGGGTTTAGGCTTTAGGGACGTATAGGGGGCGCAAGCTTCCAAGAAGGGGCCTCAGACGCTCCTTCAGCCACAAGGGCGTGGACAGAGGGAGCACCTTGTGTGTAGGGTCTTAAGGTTTAGTGTTTAAGGCTTAGGGTTTACGGTTTAAGGTTTAGCGTTTCAGGTTTAGGGTTTAGGGTCTTCACTAGGGTTTACGGTTAGGGTTCAGGGTCTTAGAGCTGGTGTCATGGAGACCTCTGATTCCATGAGGTGTGCATTGCTAGCACCCTGAAGCCCGAGACCCTCAGTCCCTCGGTGGGCAGCTGGCACTTACATAAA
This sequence comes from Symbiodinium natans, assembly GCA_905221605.1. Taxonomy (NCBI): domain Eukaryota; class Dinophyceae; order Suessiales; family Symbiodiniaceae; genus Symbiodinium; species Symbiodinium natans. Next base: position 85,321 of record CAJNDS010000072.1, read on the forward strand.
AAATGAAAGGAAGAGGCCAGTAGTTTAGCCCTTCAGCGGTTGCACTATTTCTTTGGAGGACTCCCCCCCTCCCAAAAGCAACTCAACACAACAAAGCAGCCCAGCCAAAGACAGTCCGACAAAGACTCCGCCCACAAGCCGTGCGCTGGACACTCAACCCCCCAACCCGCCAGGCCCAAACACCTGACCCCCAAAACACCCGAAACCCCCAAACCCGAGACCCCAAAACCCGAGACCCCGTTACCCAAACCCTGGACCGAATACCCGCAACCCCGAACCCCAAACCCTGAACCCCAAACCCTGAACCCTAAACCCCAAACCCGAAACCCTAAACCCCAAACCCTAAGCCCTAAACCCTACGCCCTAAACCCCAAACCCCGAAACCCTAAACCCTAAACCCCAAACCCCGAACCCTAAACCCCCGAACCCTGGGGCATGGCTGTAGCACCTCGGCCGGACTCTGCCCATCGAGGTTACCTGCACATGAGGCAGGTTTAGGGTTTATAGAATTGTGGGGTTTAGGGTTTCGGGTTTAGGGTTTAGGGTTTGGGGTTTGGGGTTTGGGGTTTGAGGTTTAAGGTTGAGGGTTTGGGGGGTTTGGGGGTTTGGGGTTTGGGGTTTAGGGTTTGGGGTCTAGGGTGTACCCTAAGAACCCAAAACCTACCTTTTTTGGCAGGTTACCCAAGAATCCTATAAGGGTAAAATCCCAACAGGAAGTCTGGGGTTCTTGTGTTAGGGTTCTAGGCCCGAACCCTAGGCCCGAAACCGGCACCCGAAAAAAAAAAAAGTTAGGGTTTAGGGTTAGGGTTCAGGGTTAGGGTTCAGGGTTTAGGGTTTTTAGTTTAGGGTTTAGGGTTTAGGGTTTAGGGTTTAGGGTTTAGGGTTTAGGGTTTAGGGTTTAGGGTTTAGGGTTTAGGGTTTGGGGTTTAGGGTTTAGGGTTTAGGGTTTAGGGTTTAGGGTTTAGGGTTTAGGGTTTAGGGTTTAGGGCAGAAAGCCCTAAGCGCATTCTCTGCCAGGCAGCGCTGCGCGACGTTCCGCACGGCGTAGTCCTCACCGACCTTCCGGCTGCCGGCTTTTGGGGTGTTTAGGATGGTTGAGGGCTTAGGGCTTAGGGTTTAGGGTTTAGGGTTTTGGGTTTTGGGTTTTGGGTTTTGGGTTTTGTGTTTAGGGTTTAGGGTTTAGGGTTTCGGGGTGTTAGGACGGTTGAGGGCTGAGGGCTACATACCTGCCTTGCCGAGTGCCAGAGCTTAGGGTTTAGGGTGCTTAGGTTTAGGGTCTAAGGCTTAGGGCTTAGGATGGTTTGGGGGCTCGGGGGGCCTTGGTTTAGGGTGTTTGGGGCTTTTTGGGGTTTGGGTTGGGGGCTTCGAAGCTGAAGGGGTTGAGGTGCTGGTGTGAAGGCATCTGGGGTTGAGGGCCTACGGCTTAGGGTCTAGGGGTCTTCTGGTCTTCTGGTCTTAGGGTCTTACGGCCTTAGTGTCTTACGGTTGAGGGTTGCGGGTTCAGGGCTGAGGGCTGAGGGTTGAGGGCTGAGGGCTGAGGGTTGAGGTGTTTGGCGTTGGGCCTTTGGCCTTCGAGGTTGAGCCTAGGGCCCCCATGCAAAGTCAGCAGTGTGACCTGTGGGGTGGTTCGCTGTACATTCGCTTTTGGGGGTCCTATATATGGGTGTTTCCGAAAATGTGGTACCCTTTCCGGGGGTCCCTCTAAGGGGATTCTATACACAGGGTACTCCTATTTTGGGAAGTACCCAGAAAGCACGGCACCCCAAAAAAAAGAAGGACCTCATGTAGAGAACTACCCATGTAGACACTGAATTGGACCTCTAATCCTCCAAACCCCTTGCCTTAAGCCCAGAACCCACAGAGCGAGTTTGATTGCCAATACTGGACTGTCCCCTGAACCCCTAAACCCTTCAACCCCTAAACCCCTAAACCCCTAAACCCTAAACCCTAAACCCTAAACCCTTGTTGGAACCGAGGATCCATAAGTCACCTCAGTGGCCTGAAATCACAAAACCCATGAAACACGCTGCCTGCCAAAAGCTAGCTTGAGTCAAAGCCCAATAATTGTAAAGGTAGGGTTTAGGGTTTAGGGCTTAGGGTTTAGGGTTTAGGGTTTAGGGTTTAGGGCAAAAAGTCAGGAAGGAAAGCAACGGGAAGGGCAAAGAGAGAGCAAAGTCATGTGCGCAGAAAGCCCGAAAGCTCCAACCACCGCCCGCTAAAGTTCTCGCAAGTAGGGGCTCGGGTTTTCGGCTTAGGGTCAGGCCATAAACCCCTAAACCCTAAACCCCAAACCCTAAACCCTAAACCCTGAACCTTCAGGGTTTAGTCTGCAAGACCCCCTGCCTCGGGCAACGGCCCGAGGAGCTGCATGGCAATGTTGGGATCGCCTGCACTTTCTTGGAGCCTTCAACCCTCACTTGAAGCTACTAACCCTAACCCTAAACTGTATCTTCAACCCGAGGCCACGGAACCTTATCGCAGGGACCCTTGAAGCCCCGAAGCGTGAAGCGATTGGGGTTTGGGGTTTGGGGTTTGGGGTTTAGGGTTTAGGGTTTAGGGTTTAGGGTTTAGGGTTTAGGGTTTAGGGTTTAGGGTTTAGGGTTTAGGGTTTAGGGTTTGGGAGGGCTATTAGGGTTCGTAGGTTTTTGGGGGGCTTACGGCTGAGGTTCGAAGGTCTTTACGCAAGCAGCGCATACAAGAAGAATGTGTCAAGACTCCGCACTGCCTGTGGAGATGCCTTCATACCCTAAACCCATATAATGGTGACGTGCTATGGTTTAGGGTTTAGGGTTTAGGGTTGAGGGTTGAGGGTTTAGGGTTTCCCAAACAGTGAGAGACCATGAGGACACGCAAGAGCACTCCAGTGCATCAAGAACACATCCAAGAGACACCCAGAGCCCCGACGGTCCAAATTTTTTCACAGCGAGGACAGTTTGACATTTCGCGAACACAAACGTCCAACAGCAACGGCAGTTTTGCATTTCACGAACACAGACGTTCAAAGGTGCAACAGCTTCGCACTTGGTGCACCTTCAAAAAGCGCTGACGGTTTCGAGGGCAGCAAGCACGGGCGCGCAGGCGCGCTCGCCCAGGTCAGAGTCCGATTTTAGGCTGCGAGAAAACGTCCGGTCATCCATCCACCCTTGCTTGCCCTTGACATGCGGGGCATGGGGTTTAGGGCTGAGGGTTGAGGGGTTAAGGTTGGGGTTTGGCTGATGCCGTAATAACACGAGAACCTGCTTTAAATACAGTTGGACAAGTCCCTCTTGAAGCGATGTCTCATAAACCATGACGTGCCGGATCTTTGCTTTGTGTTTTTCGTGATGCCTTGGGATGTTCCCCCTTAACAGGGATTATAATAGGGGCACTTGAATCACTATAATCGAGGACTGCTAGCATAAGGGGGAACATCCCAACTGAAACCGATTCTTCAGGGCCCTTCAGTTCTCCCCCACCCAGTCTCCCTTATCACCCAAAACTGCACTCCCCCCTCCCCGTCCAAACAACCAAAACCCCACTTGAATAAAAACACTAAACTTGGGATGTTCCCCCTTATACTAACGGACCTTACCAGGGATCATAGTAACCCGCCTGTTATAATCAGTGATGAGGACTGTTAGTATAAGGGGGAACATCCCAAACCCAAACCAACAAACCCCCACCCCCCTCCCCAAAAAAAGCCCCGGACCAAGGCGGCAGGCGTAATGCAGCGGGTTGTCCCCTTTCGCATCCTTGGCTTCCAAGGGCGCTTTGCTCCAGGGGCGGGGAGTCGAAACCACCAAAACTTCGGGTCACCCTAAACCCCGCACCCTAACACCTAAGCCCTAAACCCTAAACCCTAAACCCTAAACCCTGAAGAGTTTGGGCCTTCGCGGGCTTGCAGGTGGGTTTAGGGTCTCGGGTTTGGGGGCTACAGGTTTCGAGTTGGTTTGGAGCCTCCCTTGGAAACATCTCAGCGAAATAAAACCCTAAACCACTCCCAAACCCTGAACACCCCTAAACCCTCAACATTTAGGGTTTAAGGTTTAGGGTTTAGCAAAGGGTTGGGTTTTGGGCTTGAAGGTTTAGGGTCTAGGGCTTGGGGAGTTGAGGGCCCAGGGTTCATTGGGTTTGTTGCTAGAGGGTTCTTACGGGGGATGGTCTCCTCAACCCTAAACCCTAAACCAGCAAGCTCAGTGGATTCCTTTTGTGCTTTGAACCCTGAGGCCTTGAACCCTCAAACCTGCAACCCCTTCAACCCTTCAACCCTTCACCCTCAACCCCTGAATGCCTCAAACCCCCCGCCAAACCTCCTGAACTCTCACATCCCCACACCAGAGCCGGGCATCTGGAATGTGCGGATCCGCCCCATCCTCCACAAGCAGCTGTGCCTGGGCTTTGGGCTTAGGGTTTAGGCTTTAGGGTTTAGGCTTTAGGGTTTGGGCTTTAGGGTTTAGGCTTTAGGGTTTAGGGTTTAGGCTTTAGGGTTCAGGGCGCACAGAGCTTAGGTTCAGGATAGAATTTTCAACACCTGAACCCCCCCCCCCGCAAAAAATGGCCCCAAGCCCACAAGGCGTGGGGTTTAGGCTTGAGGGTTTAGGAATAACTCTCGACCCTAAACCCGAAACCCTAAACCCTAAACCCTAAGCTCCCTAGAAACCCTAACCAAAGACCCGACCTAGGCTCGGGTCTCCACATGGGCTGCTAGGTTCAAAAATTCAGGGTTCATTTTTTGTCAGGTCGGCCTCTTCGCAGGGTTTGGGTGTAGGGTTTAGGGTTTCGGGTTTAGGGTTTAGGGTTTAGGGTATAGGGTATAGGGTTTATGGTTTAGGGTTTAGGGTTTAGACAACAACCCCTAAGCCCCAAATCCTCAACCCTCCACCGGGGAACGCAGGCCAGCTTGCCATGCGCCAGGGCGACGTGGAGGGGCGTCTCCTTCCAAGGGGGCGCTGGACGATGAATTTGTGGATTAGATTTTTGGGGTTTAGGGTTTAGGGATTAGGGATTTTTAGGGTTTAGGGTCTAGGGTTTAGGGTTTAGGTTGTGGATTAGGGTTGAGGGCTTCTGAAGAGGGAGTGGTGGGTTGGTTCCCTATATGACCCCTAGAAGTTTTCAGGGGACACAAAGTACAACCGAATTCCCTACTAGGAGCTTGCAAGTTTACAAGGGTCCTGTCAAGCTCCTACACCTCATGGGTACTTCTCGCACAAAACATTCTCTTGCCCTGCCCGCCCCCAAGTAAGATTCACCAGGGAACTCCCCTCCACCTGAGGGGACTTGTGATTTGTAGTAACCCTAAACCCTACGCCCATGTGGTCGCAACCATTTCGAGCATGCTGGAGATCACTGGATGGCCCTAAGTAAGTCCGGAGGGTACCATATTTCTTCAGGCTTTGGGGTTTAGAGTTTAGGGTTTAGGGTTTATGGTTTTTTTCAGGTTTTGAGGCGCAGGGTTTAGCGTTCACAGTACAGGGAGGCTATTGAGGGTTCGCGCTGAGGGCCGAAGACCTATACTTTGCCATTCCGTATATTTCCATGAGCCCCCTTGGGTGGATCTGCGCTCTTGAGGTGGGGGGTCCTTGGGTTCAGGATCTTTTGAATCGGGCTTGGGGGTTTCAGTTTTCGAGTCTCATGCCTAATTGAAGCCTCAACCCTAAACCCTAAAGCCCAGGTTTAGGGTTTAGGGTTTCGGGTTTCAAGTTTAGGGTTCGGGTTTCGGGGTTAGGGTATTGGGTTTAGGGTATTGGGTGATGATGTTTTCCCCGAGGTCTCCCGCAGCCGGGTACACTGCCGGCGCGACGTGTCGTAGCCTCACGGTGCGACTTTGGGGCTTTTAAGGGCTTAGGATTGGGTTCTTTCAGACCCCTCAACCCTAAACCCTAAACCCTAAACCCTAAACCCTAAACCCTAGACCCTAAAACCCTAAAACCCTAAACCCTAAACCCTAGACCCTAACCCTATTGCAATTGCAGCTTTCAACTGGTCCCGGCAGGTTCCCAACTACAGGCTGGCTTTCATGGGGCCGAAGATGATCCAAAAACCTCCAGTGCCACAGCAGCGTGCGTAAACCCTCTAAACACCCGTGCATTACTTTCAACGTCCCAAGAACCTCTCAGGCCCCCTGAACACAACTAACAACCCGGACCCCTAAACCTTTAGGCCCAGCAGAATCAATCCTAGAGAGCAGCCCTAGCACCCTCAACCCAAACCTTCAAAGCCCTAAACCCGAAACTCGAAGAAGCCCCTGCACCCCCTAGAACCCCCCAACCAGAACCTCAACCCTCAACCCTCAAGCCTCAAGCCTCAACCCTCAACCCTCAACCCCAAACCCTCAACCCCAAACCCTAAACCCTCAGCCCTAAACCCTCAACCCTAGACCATTCCAAGCCCGGCGCGGGCGAATCCTCCCACCCTCTGGCCTTCGGTGAGGAGCTGAGCCAGGGCCTGGACGTCGCCTTTCTTCCAGGGCGCTTGTTCTTTTGCGGTGTAGATTTAGGGTTTAGGGTTAGGGTTTAGGGTTAGGGTTTAGGGTTTAGGGTTTAGGGTTTAGGGTCTAGGGTCTAGGGTTTAGGGGTTTAGGGTTTAGGGGTTTAGGGTATATGGTTTCCCCCCCCCAACTCCGGAACGCGAAAGCTCCATGGCCTACGGATTAACCGGAGCTCCGGAATCACACACACACACACACACACACGGCCTGCTTGAGAATGTCCATACAATCTGAACACCCGACCCCACCACCCCTTTCTCATTAAAGAAAAGAAGCCCCTAACCCCAAACACCTAAACCCTGAACCCTAAACACCTAAACCCTAAACCCTAAAAACCCTAAACCCTAAACCCTGAACCCTAAACCCTAAACCCACCCAAGTCGAGCCTCGCTTGGCGGCCTCGTGCAGGTCCAAGGGCTGAAAGGTCGCAGCCGTGCGGTGCAGGAGCAGCCGCAAGCCTGAGACTTAGGGTTTTAGGGTTTAGGGCTTAGGGTTTGGGTCTTAGGGGTTTAGGGTTTGGGGTTTGGGGTTTGGGGTTTAGGGTTTAGGGTTTAGGGTTTAGGGTTTAGGGTCTAGGGTTTAGGTTTTAGGGTTTAGGGTCTAGGGTTTAGGTTTGAGGGTTTGAGGGTTTAGGGTTTGGGGTCTAGGGCTTAGGACTTAGGGCTTAGGGCTTGGGGCCTAGGGTTTGGGTCTCGGGCTTAGGGTTTAGGGGTTGGGGTCTCAGAGGGTTGTGGGGGTGGGTGGCTGGGGTTTATTGCTGAAAAAGCTTAGGGTTTGGAGTTTAACGGTTTGGGGTTTGGGTTTCAAAGGTTTTGTATAACCCTGAGTGCTCAGGGTGTGGGACGCTTTGGTAAACCCTAAACCCTAAACCCTAAACCCCTGAAGGTCCAAAAAGCATTCCTGGGCTTTAAGGCTTAGGGTTTGCAAGGGATCCGAACTCGCCCCCGTTAAAGGGTTCCCGTACCATGCGGCAATTGTATGGGGGAGCAGGGGTTTGGGACTTAGGGTTTAGAGTTTAGGGTTTGGGGTTTAGGGTTTAGGGCTCATCTCACCCGCAGAATTTCACTAATGTACTTGTTTGTTACTTAAGGGCAACGAGCCGGTGGTGCTAACCTACTTCCTGCCTACTTCCTACGGAGCTTGGCGTCGCAGTTGCATCATGCTTCACATAGAGGGGCGTTCACACAGAGAGACCTCACGCCGATCTGCTTCACATTGACCTATTCCATACCCAGGCGCAGTCGTTTCACGAATATCTCGTTCGTGTTCATTGATGGGCACCCGTGGTACCATGACGTTAGGGTTTAGGGCTTAGGGCTTAGGGCTTAGGGCTTAGGGCTTAGGGCTTAGGGTTTAGGGTTTAGGGTTTAGGGATGAAATTCTGTTCCAAGCCTTTCAAAGGTTCGTGGCAAGTCCGGAACTGTCGTGGGCGACCAATGATGCCACCTTTTCCCCCCTTTCTTCCCGAAAGCCCTGAACCCTAAACCCTAAACCCTAGACATCAAAGACGCAAGGTCTGCGCACAACGGGGGCGAGATCGGGTGTGTGGGCAGTCGAGGTGGGCTATGGAGCAATCATACGATTACACAACAATACTATTCTATTACTATACTACTATGTTTTTCTACTCTGATACTACTATATTGCCATGCTACGTGATTATTACCCTATTACGTACACAATTATTTTCCGATGTTACAGCAAGCTTATAAAGAGGCAATGAAGTCATGAAAAATGCCCCAAGCGCAGGCGAACAAAGAAAAAGCACGCCCCACGGAAGTTCTCGAAGAACGGATACTAAAGCTTCTGGGGCACACATTACGCCGAGATAGACAACATCCTTGGCTCGAAGCGACCTTCGATTCAAAACTCAGCTTGCCTTGCAAGAGAAACAGAACAACGTAGCGTGGGCGAACCTAGAAAACAGCGCAACAGCGCAACCCCAAACCCTAAACCCTAAACCCCAAACCCTAAACCCCAAACCCTAAACCCTAAACCCGAAACCCCAAACCCCGAACCCTAAACCCCAAACCCTGAACCCGAAAGATGACCCCTTGACCGTGAGGAAGGTCGAGACACCCAGGGTGGCTGCGATGCACGTCACGAGCGCCCGGTCGTCCGCCTGGTCCCCGGACTTCAAAGGTGTTAAGGGTCTAAGGGCTTGGCGGCTTAAGGTTTAAGGTTCAGGGTTCAGGGTTTAGGGTTTAGGGTTTAGGGCTTAGGGCTTCGGGCTTAGGGCTTAGGGGCTTATGGGTTGAAAGGTTTAAGGGTTGAAGGGTTGAAGGCCTTAAGGGTTTAGGGGTTTGGGAGTTGAAGGGTTCAAGGGCTTGGAGGGGGGTTTGGGGCTTATAGGGTTTGGGAGGGGACAGCAGGTCTTGCCTCTTCTCGGCTTTTCTGCCTATTGGGGCTTTTTTGGGGGGCTTTCGGGCCTACAAAAACCTTCTTTGGCTGCTCATGCACTTCTTGCGGAAGGCTTTGTACCTTGTACCCTAAACCCGAAACCCTAAACCCTAAACCCAAAGCCCCAAAACTTTGAAGCCCCCCTAAAACCTAAACCCTAAACCCTAAAACCCCTAAACCCTAAACCCAAAAACCCCAAAGCCCTCAGACCCTAAACCCCAAACCCTAAACCCTAAACCCTCAAGACCCCGAACCAGGGTTCAGCTTCCCAGGCACCTCCCAGCTCTTGCGGCACCAGAACATCAGCCCGGCCGTCACGACCAGCATCAGGGCACCTTGAGGGCTTTGGGTTTAGAGTTTAGGGTTTGGGGTTTAGGATTTAGGGTTTAGGGTTTAGGGTTTAGGGTTTAGGGTTTAGGGTTTAGGACGGTGGGGGCCCCAGAAGCATATTAGGGCACTTAAGGGGCTCATAAGTGGGTGATAAATACAGTTGCAATTCGTTAATAAGTACCATGAACCTCCAAGTAGGGAAGGTTCTGGACACGGTTTTGAATGCTCTTTTACAGTAGGTCACTCCCTCACCATAAAGACCGCTCCGCGATACGCTGTGACATGTAGGGGTTGGGAGTTTAGGGTGTGGGGTTTGGGGTTAAGTGTCGAGATCGGAACCGCCCAGCCCGTCACCTCCCATCTCAGTCTAACCCTAAACCCTAAACCCTAAACCGCCTAAACGGGGTGACGGGCTGCGCTGGGCGCCAATGAAGTTCGAGAGCCGGCGCGCAGGGACGACCAGGCCTGGAATCGCAGGGAGTTTAGGGTTTAGGGTTTGGGGTTTAGGGTTTAGGGTTTGGGGTTTAGGGTTTAGGGTTTGAAGTTTGGGGTTTGGGTTGAGGGTTTAGGGTTTAGGGTTTAGGGTTTCGGGTTTCGGGTTTCGGGTTTGGGGTTTCGGGTTTGGGGTTTGGGGTTCAGGGTTCAGGGCTTCTAGAGGTTTTTGCGCGCTCTTGTGCCTTGGGCAGGCTTGACCCTGGCCTGGCTCATCCACATACCGGCAGATGTCCACAAGGTAGAGGGGCAGACTCAACACAAAGGCCTGCGCGACAGAAGGCCCCAAAAGTTCTCAACAAGCCCTAAGCCCGAAACCCGAAACGCCAAACCCCAACATTAAGAACCCTGAACCTAAGAACCCTAAGCCCAAAATCCTAAACCCTAGCGTTTCAGGGGTGTTTAGGCTACTACAGGGTTTAGGGTTTAGGGTCTAGGGTCTAGGGTTTAGGGTTTAGGGTTTAATGTTATTTGCATGGCGCACGAAATACGGCTTTTTGTACTGTGCGCCCCTAACTTCGTTCATAATATTCACCCCGGCTTTCATCCTATAAAGCCGGGTTAATATTACTCTCTTCGTATTCACTTGTCATGCGCGCGTTTACTGCCTCATTCATAGTGCCCCTTTAATAGTATTATTTTAATGCAAACGTGTGCGCGATTACAATAATAATATTAAATTAGGGGCACGAATGAACGCAGTAAAACCACCATTGACAAGTTACCGCATTAAAGGACTCATTAAAAGCCCCTACAATTATAATATTACGGGCCAGTTCACTTATAAAGAATGCATGAAGTGAACGTAAGGCCCGTATTATTAGGGTTTAGGGATAGAGGTGGCCTTTATGGAGGCTCCGGAGATCACCGACAACGCAATCGCGCTGATGGTGTAGTCCAGAAGCCTTGATGTTGGATATAGGGTTTAGGGTTCAGGGTTTAGGGTTTAGGGTTTAGGGTTTAGGGTTCAGGGTTTAGGGAAAGGGTTCAGGGTTCAGGGTTTAGGGTTTAGGGTTTACGGTTTACGGTTTAGGGTTCTGGAGGATTTGGGTCTTGTAAGGGTTTTGAGGGTGTTGAGAGTTCTGAGGGTTGTGAGGGTATCCTAAACCCTAGGCCCTAGGTTTTGAGGGCTTTGAGGGTTTTTGAGGGTTTTGAGGGCTTAGGACAAGCAGGGTTTGGGGCAGCGGGTCTTTGGATGAAGAACTGACAAAAGCCCGCCACCCAAACAGCCCGAAGCCCTAAACCCTAAACTTGGGATGTTCCCACTTATACTCACAGACTCACAGTCCTTAAAAGGGACGATAGCACCCCCTATTACAACAATCCCTATTAGGGACTGTTACGATAAGGGGGAACATCCCAACATAAACCCAAACCCAAGTTCTTAAGGAAAAATGAAATTCGTGGGGGCTTTAGGGTTTAGGGTTTAGGGTTTAGGGCTTAGGGTTTAGGGTTTAGGATTTGGGATTTAGGGTTTAGGGTTTAGGGTTTAGGGTTGCTTCGTGGGGTCTAGAAAGGAACGACTTCAACAAGAAAACGCGGTGGCACCAGCAACCCCACTGCCCGTCAGCCCGAATTTCAACCCCAAAACCCTAAAAACACGAACCCAAGAACAAGCCGACACCCCAAACCCAAACAAGTGCCTAAAACCCCCCAAGAAACAACCGAAACCCTAAACCCAAACTCGAAAAAACACCTACAACCCCCAAGGTAAAGCCGAAACCCAAAACCCAAAACCCGAAAAAAGACCTAACCCCCACCCCCCACCAAAAAAAGACTACTGCTAATAATAAAAAAAGATGGATAAAGAAAGAAATAAACAAAAAATGAATAAAGAAAGAAATAACTAAACCCTCCGGCGGAGCACAGCGCCGCCGCTGCCGCCACCAGGCCGAGTTCTCGCTGCACGCTCCGCGCCTTCAGTTTTTCTGTGGGGGGATTAAGCCCTAAACCCTAAACCCTAAACCCTAAACCCTAAACCCTAAACCCTAAACCCTAAACCCTAAACCCTAAACCCTAAACCCTAAACCCTAGACCCTACCCCCACCAGGGTTTAGGGGTTCAAGGGACTTATGGGCTTAGGGCATAAGGGTTCAGGGCTTAGGGTTTTTTTGGGTCTGCGGATGTGGGCGCTTAGCTTCGGGCATGGGGGTTTAGGGCTCAGGGGCTTCGCGGGTTCCGGGTTTAGGGTTTAGGGGTTTAGGGGTTTAGGGTTTAGGGTTTAGGGTTTAGGGTTTAGGGTTTAGGGTTTAGGGTTTAGGGTTTAGGGTTTAGGGTTTAGGGTTTAGGGTTCGCAGGGATTTACTGCGTCAGGGTTCAGGGCCTCAGGTTGGGAAGCATACATGGGCTCGCTTCTTTCCGACCCCTCCTCTGAACCCCAAGTGCTCAGGCGTCAGGATCGAAGTACCCTAAACCCTAAACCCTAAACCCTAAACCCTAAACCCTAGGCCCTAAAAGGGACCCGGAAGCCCGCAGCTTCGGGAGTTCCGGGAGTTTGGGGGCTCTACGGGCTCTAATGGCAGGCCGGCTGCAAAGCACACCAGCAGGGGTGCCCGCAGCATGAGCTCGCAGAAGCGACTGCTCCAGTGGCAGCCTGTTACCAGGGCTTCGGGTTTAGGGTTCTCCGGGTTTAGGGATTTAGGGATTTGGGGGTTTTTGGGATTTAGGGATTTAGGGATTTCGGGATTTAGGGATTTAGGGATTTAGGGATTTAGGGATTTAGGGATTTAGGGTTCTCAGGGATTTAGTGGGGTTTAGGGATTTAGGGTATTTCGGGTTCTCAGGGTTTTTAGGGTTCTCAGGGTTTAGGGTTTTAGGGTTTAGGGATTTAGGGTTTAGGGGTTTAGGGTACGTAGGTTATTCGGGTTGAGGGCGTAAGGCTCCTAATCCAGGACCTTCTGTTGCTTGAAGTTCAGGGAACCAAACAGGGACCATGACTTTGATGATGGGTAGCCTGAACCAGTCGGACTCAGAAAGGGCTTTTTGAACGTTAACAACGTATTTAGGGCGTTTTTTAACGTTAAAAAAACCCTAAAAGGGACCATAAGCTACAGGACTGGCTCCTTACCCCCTAGAAATCTAGTCTCGAGGCAAGGCGTCCTAAGCCTGGAGCCTCAAGAATCGTCCACAGGAGGGCGGCTCTAAGGCAGGCCCCGTTTAAGCAACCTGAAGCTATATGAACTCCTTTGCTTCTACGAGACCAACCCTAAAACTTTTAGGGTTTTAGGGTTGAGGGTTTAGGGTTTAGGGTTTAGGTTAAACCAAAAAAGGATCCTAATTGAGAGAGCGTCCACTCCCCACGACAACCCGTCGCAGGCTTGCGCCTCGGAACCACCTGTAGTTGGCGTTGTACTCCCTTCCAAGAAGGCTATGGCGTCTTGGGGTTTAGGGTTCAGAGGGTCTAGGGTTTAGGGTTTAAGGTTTAGGGTCTAGGGACTAGGGTTTAGGGTTTAGGGTTCGGGGGGTGTGTTTAAATTTGGATGGAATCTAGGATTTGAGATTTGAGGGCTCCCCAACTTGGTGGCCCCGCATTGTAATCATGGGAAAGAGGGGCTGCAGGAAAACGGGGGCGTCGCAGAGGGCCTCTTAGGGTTTAGGGTTTAGGGTTTAGGGTTTAGGGTTTAGGGTTTAGGGTTCAGGGTTCAGGGTTCAGGGTTCAGGGTTCAGGGTTATGGCCAGACCTCCGACTTTGGATCTTTTTGGAACCCTAAACCCTGAAGCCTAAACCCTAAACCCTTTTGCTGGTTGACGGCCTCTTTCCTTTTCTTTTCCCCTAAACCCTATAATCCCTAAACCCGAAACCCTAATCCTCCAACCCTGCAACCCCCAAACCCCTGAACCCCATAACCCTACAACCCCATAACCCTACAACCCTCAACCCAGGCCCTAAACCCTGAACCCTAAACCCTAAACCCTAAGCCCTCTCTTCTACTTGAGGGCCAAGGTCTCGATGTCCAGAGGGCTTCTGGGCTTAGGGTTTAGGGTTTAGGGCTTCGGGTTTAGGGTTTAGGGTTTAGGGCCTTTCGGTTTGCGGTTTAGGTTGTTGTCAGGAGATGCCTCACTTCCTGAAAACTCCGGAACCCTGAATCATCAACCCCTATAAATCCTAAACCATAAGCCCCAAACCCCAGGACCCGGGGTGCAGAAACCCTAAACCCCCTCAACCCGCTGCTTTTTGCGGCTTTAGGGGATAGGGTTTAGAAGTCAGGGAGCACCTCCTGATGAATGCAGAAGCTTTGAAGTCGAAAAGCACTATCCTGGAGCTCCCAGGGGCGGTTCTTTAATTAGGGGTTTAGGTGTTTGGAGGGTAAGGGTCATATAGGGGGTTGGGGGCTAAGGGTCTTTGGTTTAGGGGCGTCTGTGTGTGTGTGCGCACACTGTGCTTTCTCCCGCACCACTTGTAATAGGATGCCTTGATTCCGATCACTCTGGTAGTACGCATCCACGCGTTTAAGATGCGCATCTTTGAGCGCTAGGCTCGAAGTTTAGGGGGTTTAGGATTTCATAGCCCTAAAACCCTGAACCTTGTAGAGACTAGGGTTTGTGTCCTAGTGCCGCCCACTCATGGCCGGAGGCTTTAGGCTGTAGGCTTCGGGCCGCGCGAACTCCTCGAGCTAGTGTACCCAGACTCCAAATCCCTGAATTGAAGGAGCTTCTCTACATCGTCTGGGGGATCCTGGACATCTTCCAGATCTTGGAATCTCCGCGCAAAGCGCTAAACCCTCAACCTCACTAAGCATTCCCCAGCTGTCTACGATGCCCACAACCTTGAGCTCGTTAGTGGTGGTAGTAGTGGTAGTAGTGGTAGTAGTGGTAGTAGTGGTAGTAGTGGTAGTAGGGGTAGTAGTGGTAGTAGTGGTAGTAGCGGTAGTGGTGGTAGTGGTGGTAGTGGTGGTAGTGGTGGTAGTGGTGGTAGTGGTGGTAGTGGTGGTAGTGGTGGTAGTAGTGGTAGTAGTGGTAGTGGTGGTAGTGGTGGTAGTGGTGGTAGTGGTG
>CAJNDS010000072.1:105000-239699 GCA_905221605.1 Symbiodinium natans
ACATGATCTTGGGAGGGGAAAAGAAGCCTTCTGACGCTTTGAAGGTAAGCAGCTTCCGAAAAGCCGAACGTTTAGGGGTTTAGGGGTGAGGGCTTAGGAGATTAGGAGTTCGGGAGTTTAGGGGCTTGGGGTTTGAGGTTCTGGGGTTTGCTGGTTTAAGGTGCTGGGGGTTTCTGGACTTCATACCCCTGAACCCTGAACTCTAAACCCTAAACCCTAAACCCGAAACCCTAAACCCTGGAACTCCCCGGGCTGAGGCGACCGGGGCCAACCCTCGACCCCTAAACCCACCGCCCTCCAGGCACACAAAGGGGCCAGCAGCTGCAGCAGGCTGTTGCCTTTGCGGCGGCGCAGGCATAAGGGCCAGCAGGTGCCTTCACAAGTGGGAAGACGGGTTTGGCCTTAACAGGCGTCCCTTTGCACCGGTAGCCGCGTCCTGAATCGCAGCAGTCCCACCAGACGAAACAGAGGTCACAGACGCAGCTGGCAAGTCCCAGGGAGGCAGCACAGACGCCTCAGGGGTTTTTTGCTGACCTGTCTCCTGCGTCCCGCGCGCTGCTGCTCTCGCAAGCCGAGCCTCACTCCGCACGAGCACTCACGGTCGCGCCTACCCATGATGGTGTCATCATCCCCGACGCGCAGTCCTGGTGCTCCTCCTCCGACGCCTGCGGATGCCGCTCCTGCTAGGGCGCCTTGATGCGTTCGGAGATCACAAGGAGTGCGCCACTTCGGGAGTCCTCGCGTCGCGCGCCCTGCCACTCGAGCGGGCCGTTGCAAGGGTTTGTCGCGAGGCGGGGCCCGCGTATCCCCAAGTAAAGCCCGAGATATCCCCCAATACCCTCAGTCAACCGCAATCCCAAACCCGAAACCCCTCAAAGCCCTAAGCCCTAAGGCCCTAAACCCTAAACCCCTCAACCCTCAACCCTAAGCCCTAAGCCCTAAACCCCTCAAAACCCTCAACCCGAAGCCCCTAAGCCCTAAACCCCAAGCTGTGAAGGCTCTCAGGGGCTGCTCTTTGGCACCTTCCAGGGCCAGCCTCTCGATGATGAGCACCTTTCGGTTTTGTAGCCCTAAACCCTAAACCCTAAACCCTAAACCCTAAGCCCTAAACCCTAAACCCTAAACCCTAAATTGAAGGCCCCAAAGACTAGGGCTTAGAATGCAGCTTGTAGGGTTAAGGTTTAGGGTTTAGGGTCTTTTAGGGTTCAGGGCGGGAATTTGGGGCTTCGGCAAGGTCCAAGGCATAGGGGGCCCCTCAGCGCGAAGCCGAGGGCACGGTGTAGGCGCACACGCCACCACAGACGATCACGACCAGCACATCATAGCCTGGTTAAAAAAAAAAAACAACACCCGAGCCCGAAAGCCCGAAAAAATCCTAAGCTCCAAACCCCGGGACCCGAAACCCAAGCAAACCCTCAAAAAACGCACAGAAGGAGTTGAAGAACCGCACCACTTCAGAGCCACGAAAGCCAGCTCTCAAGATTCAAAAGGTATGGGGTGTTAGGCTTGTAGGGTCCTTGGGTCTTTAGGGCTTTCTTTAGAAAGTTTAGTATATTTAGGGTTTTAGGGCTTAGGCTCTTGGTGTCTTAGGGTGTTTAGAGCTTTCCTTACAATTTTTGGGGTTTTTGGCTCGTCGGGTCTTTGGGGTGTTTAGGGCTGTCGGACTAACTTTAGGGCTTGGAGCGCCTTTGCGGCTTCAGGGCTTTTGTTGGGGTTGGCGGGTGTAGGGCACCAAGCCCATGATCCAGCGTTCACGGCCCCCTCCAAGCCTGGTGGACGCTAGACCTTACGCGGCGCCCATGAGAAGCCTTGCACCACACCGCTTTCTAACCCTAAACCCTAAACCCTAAACTCTAAACCCTAAACCCTAAACCCTAAACTTTTAAACCCTATCCCACTGGCGCCCACACATCGCACCTTGTCACATCTTTAGACTCAGTCTCAGTTCTGCTTGAAGGGTTCATAGGGCTTAGGGCTTAGGGCTTAGGGTTTGGGGTTTAGGTTTAGGGTTTAGGGCTGTGGCCAAGAAGCACCGCAAATAAGGCTGAAACCTGGCCATAACGAAAGCGACCCTGCCCATAACCCAAGTTATCACTACCAGCAGACACGTACCCCAAACCTGCAACCCCAAACCCTAAACCCCAAACCCCAAAACCCTGAACCCTGAACCCTGAACCCCAAACCCCAAGCCCCTATCCCTAAACCCTGCAGCCCTAAACACCGAAACTCCCCTAAACCCTCAACCCTAAACCCCTACATCCTAATCTCCGTGGCCCTGTAGATGCACAAAAGCAAAGAGCACTTCTGAAAGCCTCTGTGGTGTCAGCCTTTTCGCTTGATCCACCCTAAACCCTAAACCCCAAACCCTAACCCTAAACCCTAAACCGTCCCCCTCAGCTCCTGGCCAAAGGCTAAGCAGCGGCAGGCGGAGGCCTCAGTCACCCCTTGCGGTTTAGGGTTTAGGATTTGGGGTTTAGGGTTTCAGGTTTAGGGTTCAGGGTTTAGGATTTACGGTTTTGGCTTTCGGGCTTTCAGGGCCTCGGGTTTAGGATCTCAGGGCTTGCGGCCTGGGATCCAGGGGGTCAGGGTTCGGAGGGGGGGGGAGGGGGTTTTCAGGGTCCACTCACACTAGCGAGGCTTGAGGTGTTCAGGGATTTGGGGGTGCAGGGTAACCCTAACTCTGAGCCCCAGGTTCAGGAACATCCGAAACCCCAAACCTCAAACTCAAAAAAACGTGTATATATATATACATATATGTGTATATTTCTGTATACGTATATGTATCTGTATGTGTGAACGCATATGTAAATGGATATGGGTATATTTTTGCATGTATGTATATAGATACGTATTGATTTATTTCTGCATATATATTTTTATATATATTGCTTTCTTATCTGTATATGTATGTATGTATGTATGCACGTATGTATGTATGTATGTATGTATGTATGTATACATACATACATACATACATACATACATACATACATACATACATATACAAAACGGGGGACCGTGGGAGTGCGCTTTCCGGGTATTTTTCCTTACACGATACATGCTTTTCATACGAAGAAACGCAGAAAACTAGAAAAACTAAAAAAAAAACTCGGAAAACTATAAAAGAATGCAAAAACTCGAAAAAACCAAAAAAAACAAAAACAAAAGAACCAAAAGAACCAAAAGAACCAAAAGAACCAAAAAAACCCAAAAAAAACAATTTCCAGGGACTCTTCCATCCAGGGCCCCATCCAGGGCCCAATCTGCAGGAGTCCTGGAAAATTGTTTTTTTTGGTTTTTTTGGTTTTTTTGGTTTTTTCGAGGAAAACTAGAAAAAATGCAAAAACTCGAAAAAACTCGACAACACCAAAAAACCAAGAAAACAATTTCCAGGGACTCTTCCATCAAGGGCCCAATCTGCAAGAGTCCTGGAAAATTGTTGTTGTTGTTGTTTTTTCGAGTTTTTTGCATTCTTTCTAGTTTTCTGAGTTTTTAATAAGTTTTTCTGGACTCTTCCATCCAGGGCCCAATCTACAGGAGTCCTGGATTTTTGAGTTGTTTTTTGTTGTTTTGTTTCTTTTGGTTTTTCGATTCTCCAGCGCGGGGCTTCCGGAAGTCTCCAGTAGAATACCTCGCACGCGCCGCTTCCGGAAAAATGAAGGACAGCTACTGGGACAACCTACCGATGATGGATTTGCCCCCCCCCCCCCATAAGCAAGACCACACGGTGCTCATATTTTGCGAAAGCTTTTGCTGACTAGTGTGTTTCAGTGAGACAGGTGTGATAAACATCTGCACTATGAAAAATCCACAATCACTATGTATAAAAAATCAAGGCGACTTTATTGAAAACTCTTTGTATCATAGGGTGCCTACCGTTATGGCTTGATATTTGCTTTCCTTCATGCAGGGTTGGTTTAACAATTTGTCTTCTAAGCTAGCTATTGTTCTAGCTGTTTCTTCTAATATAGATCTTCTATACTTGCCCATTTTTTGATGTAATTTGCATTGTATGTCAAATCTAGCAGAGTTTGCCCATACATAAATATCTTGTGATTTATCTTGTTCCCTTTACTAAGAGGAGCTTCTGTAAGAGTTCCAAGCGCGTTATTTGTTGGAGTTTTTAGTATTTTGCTTTAAGCTTTTTTAAACTCATTATTCAAGATATATAAATTTGTATGATCAGATGGGATAACAAACTCCCATCGACGAAAATGATGATGATTATTACTATACACATATATATATATATATAATATCTGAGTTTAAGGCTCTTTGTCTTATGGATTGATCTATAATTTATTAGGAAACTGTTAATAGTGCAGTAGAGTGCTCTCTAGATTATTTGCCGCGTCTAAAGTGCTGTGCAAAAGTCTACTATAGTAATAGGCTTTCAGAATGAATTTTTCAGTATCACTTCAAATTTAAGCACAACTTGTATTTGCTTTGTTAAATGTATATGTTATAAAAAAGTCCAGTCCATTCTAGCCTAGCTTCTATAGCTTCATTTTTTGGCTAGAGGTTTTGTGAGATATTTATGCAGTAAAATTGCTGCCAGAATAATGTTTCGTGTAGTTAGAGGCGTTAAATAATGTCGTTGACTCTTTATTGTATGCATGGTGTCTGTGAGTTTTATTGCTCTTTCATCTATAGACACAGATTCACCTACATGTGTTTTTGCCGACATTCGTAAGTTTACATGCTTTTTGAGTTACAGGAATCATTCATTGGTCATTCCCATAGCTTGTATATGCATCTCAGATAAACCGTTGTTTTATAGAGTTGCAGGTGTGAACTCTGCTTTAAAAGTCTGTTTTTTTTGTGAACAAAACACGGTGTTCCGATGCAACGTGTTACAAAAGCCATATTGATGCAACCCAGGTATTCGTCCACCAGTCACGTATTCAACCCCGCTCGAAAAAGCAATACTGAAGAGCTGCATTCACCCCATACCAATCAGCAAGACTAATAAAAAGTAACTTGTCCCCTAATAACTCATTCACTTCCTGATAAACAAGACTTGGAACTTACACTCATCCCCCAATAAGCAAGACTTGATATCTATATTCACCATCCCGATATGCAAGACTTGACATCATATTAGCCACCCTCATAACGAATTCACCCTCAATAAGCAAGACTTGGAATCTATATTCACCAACTAATAACAAGACTTGGAATCATGGTAGTCTCAGTCTATTGGGTTCTATACATTCACTATTTGATAAGTAGACTTATAGAATTCATTAGGGTTGGCCGTTTCTATCTACAGCAGTGAGTTGTGTAACATGGCAAACCTCATGAAACATAAAAAGACACAAAAAAATGCACTCCCACAGTCCCCCGGACTCTATATATATATATATATATATATATATATATATATGTCTATATATATATATATATACATACATATTTATATTTATCTATTTGATTATCTATTTATATTCATATTCATACTCATATTCATATTCATATTCATGTTTATATTCATACTTATATTCATATTTACATTTATATTTATATTCTATCTTCTATTTGTATTTATATTTCTTTTTATGCTTATGTTTATATTTACATTTACATGTACATTTAAATTTATATTCTATTTCTATCTGTTGGACCGCGCCTTGATCCAGGAGCGCCGCTTCTCCAGCTCTGAGTCCATGAGGGCCAGGTACGACCTTCAGGCAGCGGGGCTTCGGGCTGAGGATTCAGGTTTAGGGTTTAGGGTTTCGGGTTTTAGGATTTAGGGTTTCGGGTCAAGGGTTTAGGGTTCAGGGTTCAGGGTTTAGGGTTTAGGGTTTAGGGTTTAGGGTTTAGGGTTTAGGGTTTAGGGTTTAGGGAAGGTTTGCAGCTCTTTAGGGTTTAGGGCTTTGGGCTGAGGATTCAGGTTGCAAGGTTTGCGTTTCTTTAGGGTTTAGGGTTTAGTGTTCAGCGTTTGGGTTGGCTGTTTAAGGTTTAGGTTCGCCAGGGTCTTCGCGCTCAGGGTCAGGCTCGGGGACCCTAAACCCTAAGCCCTGAAGTTTGCTTCGGGTTCGACGTCCGGGTTTGCTTGGTGGCTCTGAGCGCAGGGATTTGGGGACCTCGCCTCACTTGTCAGCCCCAAAAGGGGTTTTCGGGTTTAGGGTTTCGGGCTGAGGGTTTAGGGTTTAGGGTTTCGGGTTTAGGGTTTTGGGCTGGGGGTTTAGGCCCGGACTCCCAATTCCCAAGTAAGACTTGAAGACCCCTAAACCCTGAGCCCTCAAAAGCCCTACACAGACCCTAAACCCCAAACCCCTTAACACAAAAAGCCTAGGAAGTTGTTGAGGGTCTGGAGTTTAGCCTCAAAAGCGGCCATGGGGGCCCCGAAATTCGGAGCCCGAAGCCAGTCTTCCGCAATCAGGGATCAAAGTCACCAGGCCTGCCTGCACTCCCAAAACAAAATACCCAAAACCCCAGTGTAAACCCTGAACCCTACATATCCCCCTAAACCCTGAACCCTAAACCCGAAACCCTACAGACCCTACAGACTCTGCAGACCCTGCAGAGCCTACAGACCCCACAGACCAAACTCTCAGGCCAGGCGGCTGGATGTACATGACCAGCAGCTGCGATGGCAGCAGGCACGCCGCCTAACCCCGAAACCCTGGCACCCTCAAGCCCATGGAACCCCGAAACCTTAGACGTAGCGCCTGAAAAGCCGAAAAATCGAGCTGTTAAGGGTTTGCGTCTTGGGCTTGGGGGTTGAGGGCCAAACCCTAAACCCGAAACCCTAAACCCTAAACCCTAAACCCTAAACCCTAAACCGCCGGGGCGCATCTGCCAGCTTTCCCGAAGCAGCCACGTAGAGGAGGACCAGGGTGTTCATCCAGGTGTCCAGCCTTCGGATTTTCTTTGTTATTCAGGGTTCAGGTCCGGGGACAGTTTCGAGGAGTTTCGAGTTTTGTATGTTTTGAATAATTTCAAGTTACAGGGGCTTGAGGGTTTAGGGTTTAGGGTCTAGGGTCTAGGGTTTAGGGTTGCGGGTTTCGGAGTTAAGGGTTTTTTAACCTCAAGGTTTTGAGCCCCGACTCCCGACAAACCCGGAGAGACTTTGATTCGGTTGTGGGATTGGGGGCTTGGGACCCTCGGCAGCCCAACAACTCGGGTTTTCGGGTTTATGGGTTTAGCAGGGCTTGGGGAGTTTCAGGGTTTCAGCGTTTAACTTGACTCGACTGGGTAGACCCACGGCACCATGCTGATGAGTCAGGCGACCTTGTGTCCACCAACCCTCGGAAAGTGGTGATTAGCCGCCGGGGGGTGGGTTTTAGTTTTTAGGGTTTAGGGTTTAGGCTCGTCCCCGCTACCGCAAACAGCCAAGGAGCAGGAAGAAGACCAGCACCTGGCGCAGGACGGAACTTTCATCCGCACCCGAACTGACCCAGCTCCTTGAACTTCCTCCACCTCCTCAAAAAATAACAAAAAACAATCGTCATAATAACATACAAATACACAAATACATAAATACATCAATACCGAAGAACTAGAGTCAAAAGTCCTGCTGCACTCCCACTGAAGCCCTCAAGCTGAACGCACCACGGACGCCCCAAAAGCTTCCTCGCCATCCCGATGTGCGTGGTTGTTCGGAATGATGCTGCAGACATACCCCAAAACACACCAAACGACAAAATCAGAATCCGGATATGAAACAAGGTACAACAATAGCATACTCGTTGTTTCCATCTAGCCTTGCAATTGGGTGACCACCGAACTTAAGCAACGAAACCTCACGTAGGCACCAATTACTGCCTTAGCCGCCCCATGGTTGGATCCAACACGGCTGAGACGTTACAATGACAGCAGCCTGATCCCTAAGCCCTAAGAAGCCCTAAACCCTAAACCCGAAGCCTTGAACCCTAAACTCTAAATCCTAAACCCTAAACCGCAGCTCGAACCCTAAACTTTTGGCAGAAGGTGCTCATGGCTTGACGGTCTTCGGGACTTTTTGCTTCCGGGCTCTGAGCTGCCTTGACGAGGCCGATCTCGTATGCGTTGTCCGAGGCGTATCTGCGCGTGGGATGGGGTTGGTTGCTTGGGGTATAGGGTGTAGGGTTTAGGGTTGAGGGTTTAGGGTTTAGGGTTGATGGTTTTGGGTTAACCCTCGACACCATGCGAACCCTACACCCCAAACACGAAACTGAAGACTAAAACCCCAAAACCCCAAAACCCCAAAACCCTAAAGCCCTAAACCCTAAAACCCTGAACCCTGAACCCCACGCCTCCGCCCAGGCTGCCCCGGCGGGGACCAGGTTGTCGCGCTGCGCCGGGGGGCCTCCTCTGCAGCCTGGCAGGCTGTTAGGGCTTGGGGTTCAGGGTTTAGGGTTTAGGGGTTTAGGGGTTGAGGGTTGAGGGTTTAGGGTTTAGGGTTTGGGGTTGAGGGTTGAGGGCTCAGGGTTGAGGGTTTAGGGTCAGTGCTTTTTTGAATTTTGTCACAACACATGTGTTTCAGTGAAATTTTGGGAGGTTGTTTGGGGGGGGGGGGGGGTTGGGCTTTAGGGTTGCGACTGGAGAAGTCTTGGGGGTTTGGGGTAGCGGGTTTAGGACGGTTCGGGGGTCGGAGGGTTCAGGCGTTCAACTACACGGAATATTCAATAAGCCCCTGAAATTCCCGTGTAAAGGAAATAGGAGAAATGGCGAAAGGGTATAAGATTTGGACACCACTACATGGCTTTCGGCCTCCAGGCTTCGTTGCAGATTACTTGCCTTGCCGGCTCTCGAATATCCTCTGCACATTTCCGACCAATGCCGCTTTTCCGATCCATCGAAAGGCACGGCCATGTTTCCATTTTTCTGTGGGCAGACAGGAAACTTTCTTTAAGTTGTTTGATGTCCGGGTTTAAGAGGTTTAGGGTTTAGGCTCTGTATTGAAGCTTGAATAAGTATTGAGGCGACCGACATCTTCTTGCCTCCAGGGCGTAGTCACAGCTGTGAATAGCCTTTGTCCGTCTGCATAATCTCAAAGCTTTAAACTCCTTACAATCTTACGAATGGTCTCAAGTTGACATAAGCAGTAATGCAGCAGCGATGGGCGATTGGCGAGCAAGCTTCCAGAGACACGAGTGGGGGTCTTGTTGACCAAGGCGCCATCCTGCACGAAGTGCCTCCATGCTGGCAAAAATGCCGACTTGCAGGCCTGTGCTGGGACGTGAGGTTGCTCGGCCTGTGTGCTGGTGAACGCCCACTGTCCGTGTGTAGCATCTTCGATAATTGCCCCAAAAATTCTGGAAGGTTTGGGGACAATGTGTGATTCCTAGGCTTCACAGCCAGCCGTGATAGATAGGCTGCACGATTCAATATCCACTGTGCTTGTGCATGGTGTCGCGTGTGCTGTTGATTTGTTAGTGCGGCATAAGAAAAAAAAAACTCCTCCAGCACTATCTATCACTATGCAGTCAAAGCCCGCTTGGAATGGCGAAAGATGCTCAAAATGCTGAGTTTCAGTATTGTCGGATCCAAGATCCAGGATTTCTGCAAACTCTGGAATCATATATTCTCGGGTCCTTCTGAAATTCTGGACACAAAAAAAGCATGACTTCCGATTTCAGATCCCGATTCAAAACAACGCAAGCGATTCAAGTTAAACCAGGTCCCAGATGGCAACAGGAGATCTTGGATCTTGATCTTGGATGATTCAAGCCATCCGAAGTCGGGGGGGCCCGAATCCAACATCCAGGATCCGAGATGCCTGGGGCAAGTTCCGTTGGCCTCCTTGGATCTTTTAGGGTTTAGGGTTTAGGGTATAGGGTTTGGGGTTTGGGGTTTGGGTTTAGGGTTTAGGGTTTAGGGTTTAGGGTTTAGGGTTTAGGGTTTAGGGTTTAGGGTTTAGGGTTTAGGGTGCCCCTTAGCATGCCGACCCGCCTTCTTCCACTGCTTGCACGCCTTCACCCTCTGCTCCTCCCGCGCCAGCTGCGCGTAACCTCGGATGGTTGAGAGCTTCGTGACTTCAAGCCGCTGGTTCTTCTAGGGCTTAGGGTGCCGCTGCCTCGGGGTTAGGGTTTGGGTTCAGGGTTCAAGGTTCAGGTTAGGATCCAAAACCTCCTCCCCCCAAGAAGGGCACTTGCTGTGAAGCTGAACGAGGGCTTGAGAACCACTCCACGACACTCCCTATACGAATTCCTCCTTTCTGCCACCGGAGCCCCCAAAAGATGCCTCTTGTCTCCATAGGAGGTACCCAGAACGGGGGCGGTTTATGCATTCAGGATGATAGCATTTTGTAGGGCAGCGAGGCAAGGTTCAGGGCAAAAAGGGCTCAAGGCTCGAAAACGGTCCCAGCATCTCTAAACCCTAAGCCCTAAACCCTAAACCCTAAACCCTCTCTTACCTAGAAAATCCCCGCCCCCCCCCCCACTCCCCCCCCCTGGCCCCCCCCCCGCCCCCCCGGAATTAGGTCTCAACAATTTAGGGTCTCAAGGGTTTAGGGTCTCAAGTCTCAAGGGTTTAGGGTCATAGGTTTAGGGTCTCAGGTTTAGGGTCGTAGGGTTTAGGCTTGGGTTTTGGGCCCGCTGGGTCTTGAGCTTTAAGCCTGCTGGGAATGTATTGAGTGAACTTTGGATTTTCTCAATGTTATGGGTTTCTTGGGTGGGTGGGTCTTTTTCTAACGCTTGACAAGCTGCCCGACTAGTGAATGCTCGGACCTGAGATGCTGAACCCTAAGCCCTAAACCCCTGCAACTCTCAACCCGGGCGGCGAGTGCGCCGCTGCTCCCGGAGGTCCAACGACTCAAAGCGATCGGAGCCGCTACCTGAGCAGCTGAGGGTTTAGGGTTTAGGGTTTAGAGGGTTTAGGGTTTAGAGGGTTTAGGGTTTAGAAGGTTTAGGGTTTAGAGGTTTAGGGTTTAGGGTTTAGAGGTTTAGAGTTTAGGGTTTGGAGGGTTTAGGGTTGAGGGCCGAGGTGCGTAGGGCTGGCCCTTAGATGAGAGATGGTCGGTAGAAACTCGAGAGGACAACCCGGAACATTCTGCAACCCTAAACCCTAAACCCTAAACCCTAAGCCTGAACCCTAAACGCTGAACCCTAAACCCTAAACCCTGAACTCACCCCCAATTCTTGTCGCCCCTGAGATTGGCGACCTTCTTCGGACACTGGGAGCCCCAGCAAAGCCCCAAGTCTCAAGGCCCTAAACTCTTGACCCTGGACCCTAGGGTTTAGGGTTTAGGGTTTAGGGTTTCGGGGTTGGGATTTAGGGTCAAGCCGGGCCGTCGACGCGACTTATGTTTAGGTTTAGGCTTCGATCATGGGTTGTCCTACTACCCCTCTCTATGCTACTTAATGAAGGTTAGTTAAGGGGGGAACCTAGGGGGGGGGGGGGTAGTATGGAGTGGGATAGTAGGGGAACCCATGATTTAAGGTTCAAGGTGCAGGGATCCTTTTTTGGGGAAGGCTTTGAGGTCTTGGGTTTGGGAGCTCTAATCTCTCAGCCCCAAACCATGAGCCCCAAACCCCAAACCCCAAACCCCAAACCCCAAACCCCAAACCCCAAACCCCAAACCCCAAACCCCAAACCCTAAACCCTAAACCCTAAACCCTAAACCCACACCCACAGGTTCGTTGGGCTAGGGGATTCGGCATACAGGCTGCTCTCCACCGCCGACCACTCGCCGCTGATAGCGACCACCTCTATGGGCCGCGAGCCTTGGGTGGGCGTGGTTTAGGGATTAGGGTTTGGGGTTTAGGGTTTAGGGTTTGGGGTTTAGGGTTTAGGGTTTGGGGTTTGGGGTTTGGGGTTTGGGGCCTTTGGGGTTTGGGGTTTAGGGTTTGGGGTGTGGGGGCTTGACTCTTTCGGAGTCGAAGGCTAAGAGTGCTTGGGCGTTCGGGGTTTCGATTTCGGGTTTCGGGGCTGAAAACTTACGGTTTACGGACTGGGTGGTTCGGGTCATGCTGTGCGTGTGTGTGAGAGGGAGGGGGGGTAGGCAGGGGCCAGGACTGAGGGCCTGACAGGGACCTAAACCCAAACCCTAAACCCTAAACCCTAAACACCCTAAACCCTAAAGGAGACTCTCAGGTGCGATGCAAGGTTGTCGCGCACCGAAGGCCCATCGACCCTTGAGCCTCACCCCCCCTTTTTGTAGTCTCTCCAAGGACGACTATCAGGGTTTAGGGTTTAGGGTTTAGGGTTTCGGGTTTGGGGTTTGGGGTTTAGGGTTTAGGGTTTGGGGTTTAGGGACATGAGGGCCGGGATCAACATGTCCGAACAAGGGGGCCCATCATGCTGCTTCGAGACCCCTGCGAGCTTAGACGTGGTCGGAGGATGGCTCCTCTTCAGCCCTCTTAAGCCCGAGACCCCAAAACCCTAAATCCCCAACCTCACCTCTGAACCCTGTAAACCTGTGGCCCTCTCTGAGCTGTTGGCCAAGGCCATCCTCCGCTCCAGGTGCCTCGGAGGGCTTGGGATTTCGGGTTTCAGGTGTGAGGCTTTAGGGAGGGTGAGGGAGGGGCTTACAGGTTGAGGGCTTGGATGGTTTGGGATGTGTTTTGGGAAGGCTTGGGGCTTCGGGCTTGCAGTTTCGAGGTTGAGCGTTGCAGTGACCCACTTGAAAGGTCGAGGGCCTTAGTCTACTGCGCTCACACCCACAAACCCTTACCCCCAAAGGCCAAACCCTTTCAACCCCACCATCCCCCAACACCTAAACCCCTAAAGCCCCAACCCCCCCCCAACCCAGCGTCGGGGACCTTTTGGGGTCCTTACTCTAAGGCTGCCCGGATACTAGAGCGGAACCCAAGTTTAGAGAACTCACCATGTGGGCCCTTGGACAGGGGAGAAGGTACGTAGCAGAGCTCCATGCTAGAAGCCAGGGACATTCCTAGGGGCAGCCAGCTTGAGTCTGATGGGGGGGCACTGTTAGGTTTGGGATCTGGGTCTTTAGGTTTTAGGGTTTGGGGTTTATGGGTTTGGGGTTCAGGATTGACGCATGGAACCTGAACACCAGTTTAGGGTGCAGGGCTTAGGACTGAGGATTTAGCGTTTAGGGTCTAGGATGTTGGGTTTAGGGCAGTTTAGGGTGTAGGGTTTAGCTCCAAACCACCAGCGCCAGAAATCCCAGATCCGACACGAACGTGAACCCTCAAACACAGGAGGCCAAACCCCAAAGCCTCAAACCCTCAACCCTAGACGCCAAACCCTCAAAACCCCCAACACCCTAAACCCCCAAACCCTAAACCCTAAACCCTAAGCCCCAACCCCCAAACCCCAAACTCTAAACCCCCCAAACCCTCAAAAGAGCCCTCTCAGCCAGCATCGAGTCCAAGCCACCGGATCCAGCTCTCCGGGATCTGCGCGGGGGTGCGGGATTGGGCTGTGCGCCCCTACGGACTGATAGGGATCTTAAGGTTTAGGGTTTAGGGTTTATGGGTTTAGGGTTTAGGGTTTAGGGTTTAGGATTTAGGGCTTAGGGTTTAGGGTTTAGGGTTTCGGGTTTCGGGTTTAGGGTTTCGGGCTTCGGGCGCAACAGCGCGCAGACATGCCCACTGCAAGACCGCCCAAGCACTGCTCAAAGATTGTTGTGCACAATTCCCACGAAGAGGGTTGAGGGTTTAAATATATGTGTGAAGTGTAGGGTTTAGGGTTAGGGTTTAGGGTTCAGGGTTTAGGGTTTAGGGTTTGGGGTTTGGGGTTTAGGCTTTAGGATGTAGGGTTCAGGGTTCAATCAAGCATTCACTACGCAAACAGCTTTGCAAGCTACGGAGGCCTGCCCACCCGCCCATTGGGTCCCACAGCATTTACGAGACCATGTCGCTTGACATAGAAATCCTCAAGCCAGCTTGCATCTGGGATTTTTTAACGTTAAACAACCCCCAAAGCGTTAAAAACAATCTGGGTCCGCGCTGTAAGTAGAATGGAACGACCCTGAACAAAAAGCCAGCCAAGCTTCGTTCGGAACGAGCCTACCGCTACTTGTGAGGGCGGCGAAAACCCGACGAATCCCTGCTTCTGAGGGCAATGCGGGAACGAGCCTACAAGCAAAGAATGCTTCAGGTCATGCTGCGTTCCTTTCTGGCAGGTGCAGAGTGAAGGCTGTTGCACACCGGGCATTGGCCGAATGGCTGATGGTCTGGCAAGCGGCACAACGTTGAGACGCCCAACACCCTAGACCCTAAAGGGGTCTTTTAAGCCCAGTAAGCCCTAAACCTTGAAGTCTGAGGCCCAGCAGGATCCTAACATCCTAAAGCCCAAGGCCCAAGGCAGGCCCGGAGCCCTACCGAAGCCCTGCAAGGCCTGAACCCTAAAGCGCAAGGCCGACGAAATTTTGCTGACCAGTGCCCACGGAAAACTTTGACTCAAGAACACGGGATTTTGACCCATGCCTGCGGGACTTGTTACCAATGCACCTTTCCCCCCACCCTGTGATCAATGCCCATGCGGACAATGTTGACCATGCCCGCGGGATTTGCACGGCAATTCCTGCTATTTTTTCGGTAGTGCCCCCGCCTGCTAATTCATTCGGGTTAATGTATAGGTGAAGGAAAGGTTTAGGGGATTTAGGCGGTTTAAGGGATTTAGGGTTTTTGCTTTAGAGTTTGGGGGTTTAGAAGGTTCATGGTGCTTAGGGTTAGAGTCTAAAGGTTTAGGGTGGTTTGGGTTTCAAGGCTCGCATGTAGGGCATACATGAGGGGGTCAGCTTCCAGCTGCGGGAGTTTGAGGCTTCAGGACTTGACGTGCGCTTTGTCGCAGTCTGCCCTTGACCTGCACCCTGAACCCACCCCTAAGCCCTAAAGCCTAACCCCTAAACCCTGCACCATGGGCCTGCCAACAGCGGCGCTTCCAGATCACTCGTCCGCGCCGCCATCAGTGCCACTGTGCCATTTCATGCAGGTTCCGGTGTCGGGTTCGCAAGTTTGTGGGTTTAGGGTTTAGGGTTTGGGGTTTGGGGTTTAGGGTTTAGGGTTTAGGGTTTAGGGTTTAGGGTTTAGGGTTTAGGGTTTAGGGTTCAGAGTTTACCTAGCACTTGGACCCGTTCAAGGTCCATTGACTTAGGGGCCATAGCTTCAGACTACAAAGGCGCTATGAAAAATTGCAGGCCCCATGGCAGATGCTTCTGTTTCATTAAAGGGAACTCTCGGCTTTTTGGGGAAGAAACTTGACTCATACTTCTGGCCACTTCCATACCGCACGTTCAGAGTTCGTAGCCCCGTGCAATACAACAAGGACACCAGAGTACCGCAGCCTGGCACCACCCAACGAAGGTGATGAAGCATAAAACGCTTCACATCCAGCTGAGCCATCCATCGTCAAGGCGACGACACGCAAGCTCGGATGACAAAGCCCAAAGCCTAAAGCACATGGCTCTGGATATATATCCATCCTCAAAAGCAGGCATGCCTAGAATTATTAGTCTATCTAAGACAACACCCCAGCAACATGGGAGAAAAACGATGCCTAACACAAACGATACTTCTACCAGGCTGAAAGCAAGAAGTGCTCGCATGATAGTTTTTGGACAATCGCGGTTCACTCTCAACGGCCGCACGCTAAGCCCTAAACCCTAAACCCTGAACCCTGAACCCTAAACCCTAAACCCTAAACCTGAAACCCTAAACCCTAAACCCTAAGCCCTACTCTTGAGTTTAGGGGGGTGGGTTCAAGGGTTCAAGGTCTTGTGTTGACTCCCGACTCTCGGTTTGGATCCTCAACCCAAAGCCCGAAACCTTGAAACCCTAATGGTTTAGGGCTTAAGTTTACAACCCTAAACCTCAAACCGAAGAGGTTTAGGGTTCAGGGTGTAGGCCCTAAATCCTAAACCCTAAACCCTAAACCCTAAAACCCTCAACACCCTCTCAGGTGTGGGGTCCCAACAGCATCTCTTTCGCCGATTCCCGGCTCAAGGCGCGGTGAAACAGAAGGTACATACGGGTAGTCCTCAAAGATATGGGGTCTTCCGATAGGGGGCAATTACCACCTTAAACCCCTAAACCCTTAAACCCTGAGGTCCTTTTTAGAAGGGATTCATGCCATTTTGGAAACCTACAAATACACGGGCTTGGGCGTTAGGATTTTGGGTGTTTAGTTTTTAAGGTCTAGGCTATTAGGACGGACCCCTATATTGTTGAGACCTCTAGAGGGACCTTGAATGTTGACAACTACCCATATGCCATAGTAAAAGTACTGCTGGTAGGAATACGAGTACGAGTATTTTGGGTATATGATCCCAAAGTTCAGTTTTCAAGGGAAGCAGATGGCCATGCAGCCAGTCCTCCACATTGGGACGCATTGCCGCTCGACTCGCGTCAGTGGGGCGTTGCCGCGAGGTGCGCTGAAAGCTTCCTCTGGCACTCAGCGAGCTGCTCCTTCAGGGCCGGCAGGGTCTGCAGCAGCTCGCTCCCGCAGAACTCGAGAATGTTGGGCTGCGCTTTGGCCTCGGTCATGATGTTTGTCCACGCCTTGTCGACGCCCACAAAGCACTTCGCCTCCTCTGGCAGCTGCCTCGCGATGTCACCCTTGGAGAAGGCCTCCTCCGGGTGGGAGTTCTACGGTCCCCCAAAAAGATGTATAGACAGGTCCCCTATATTCACCCACAAAGGGCACATTACAGACCCTAAACCCAAATATCCCAAACGACCACCCAGTCCCAAGTCCTCCAACGGCACCCAGGCAGTTTGCACCTCGATCCATAGACCAAGCGTCTCGCTGACGCCCTTCAGCTGCTTCAGGAAGCCAGCGAGCGTTTCCTTACTGGTTCTTAGTACGGAATTCGGGAACCAACTACCACATAAATATATACCGATAAAAAATGTTAATACAAAAACCAAGAGAAATAGTAAACAAAAATATACATTTTTTCCTTACTAAGAACCAGCAAGTGTCGCGCATGGGGGAACTGTCCGGCGATGAGAGCATCGAGCTCACGGCACCCGCCGCCTCCTGGAAGCCCTTCCTCGAGGCCTCCGCGTGCTCCACGTCCAGGGTGATCTCGCCGCGGTACCTCTTGACTGTTCAGGAACCCCCTTGAAAACAAACACATCTATATATATATATATATATATATATATTTTTACATATATATAGTTTGTCCATTTTTCTTGTATTTCTTTTTTGTTGATTGCACTTTATTCTTGATCGTTATCAACTACAGAATAGAAGCCGCAAAACAACCAAAAAAAGTGCAAGCATACGACTCAACAGCCGCAGTACTTGTACTCTGCAAAGGTCAGCTTCTGGTCTTTCCACGCAGCAATGAGGTCGTTGCAGCGGCGCTCAATGTCAGCGGCAGTCATGGGGCAGGGGCACAAGGGCACAGCTATAAAGGAGGACTTTTCTGGAACGCCTCAGCAAAAACCCGACATGCACACTCATAAGTTCCGTGCAGGAGCAGTGTCGAATGTGGTCTATGGCCCAGGTCTCTATGGGCAGCAACAACGCAGCCGATGCGGACGATCGATTCGACAGATCCGACATATGTTAAAAACGCTGTAAACTACAAGTTACTTACAACCAAAAGTGGTCCCTGTCAGTGCTCAAGCGCTTAAACCTTGTAAGCACAGGGACCTGAACCCTAAAACAAGCTGAACCCTACAAGCCCCAAACCTTAAACTTGCCAACACCTCGTTTTTTTTGGACTGGCGCCCCTTTACTACATCAGTAGCACAGTAGGCCGGTCTTGTTGGGCTCGACGTAACGGGTGAAACGAAGTCAGCGCGCGCAAACCACCAAGAACACCACGCAACCACCCAAAAAACAAGAAAACAGAAGCAACAAAGCAAGCAAAGGCGCCGAACTACTAGGAAACCCCACGCACTCAGTACTCGAAGTCGTCGTTGAAGTCCCGGTGCAATCATACAGCACTGAGCATGCGGGGAGTCGCAAATTGCGACACTGCCAGATTTTCAAAATCACCATCATGTAGCTACTGGTGCGACGTCATTCGGCTCGAACCAAGGTCATCATCGATAGTCAGGCACCCGTGCTCGTCGTCAAGGACAAATCACGGACCCGCATTGGCAAAGGGATGGTACAGGTCAGACTCCCCAAAGGAGAGGAAAGACGTGCGTATGCCCCATGGTGGTCAGCCAGTGGGGACTTAACAGAAAGAACAATCAAGGCAAGACCGGCCCAGGGCACTCCATGGTGGTCAGCCAGTGGAGCAGCCCCGAGCGGAAGGTTCACCTCTCACCCTGGCTTGCAGCTGCGCCCACCTAGATAGATGTCCGCGCACAAGCACAGTCTCAGCAGACAGCCAAAGCGGAGGCCACACACGCAAGCCCGAAAGCTCGCCGGGGTTTCGGGGACCGCAATCTGGCAGGCAATGGTCCCTCCAGAGTCCAAGCCAATAAGATACGTCGGCAGGGAGATGTGAGGGCTCACATCACTTGGCAGCCTGCAAGAGAGCTAAGATCTCCGTGGTATACACAGCTTTCGTCCAGGATGCCGTCAGGTAGCATCCAGGCGGGCGAAGATTCTGCCTGTCCTGCCACAAGCCAAGCACAGACGATGATGACCCTTTTGAAGGCCAAGTTACTCCACAGGTGTTCGATATCTCCAGGCCAGGGCAGTAGGTGCCTATTCTCCACGTAGAAGTGCCCGCAGCCTGGGAGAGGCAGCACCGCCGCATTGGTCTCTCCAGAGTCGATATTCGGCCGTCAGGATCCCGTACCCGTCGTCCAGGACAGATAACAAACCCGCAGTGGCAAAGGGGTGTGACAGGTCAAACTCCCCAATCAGCCAGTGGGGACTTAACAGCAAGAACAATCGAGGCAAGACCAGCCCAGGGCACTCCATGGTGGTCAGCCAGTGGAGCAGCCCCGAGCGAAAGGTCCCCCGCTCACCCTGGCTTGCAGCTGCGCCCACCTGGAAAGATGTCCGCGCGCAAGCAATGTCTCAACAGACAGCCAGAGGGGAGGCCACACACGCAAGCCCGAAAGCTCGCCGGGGTCTCGGAGACTGCACTTTGGTAAGCAGTGGTCCCTCCAGAGCCAAAGCCAATAAGGTACGTCGGCAAGGAGATGCGAGGGCTCACATCACTTTTGGCAGCCTGCAAGAGCCCAAGATCTCCATGGTATACACAGCGTTCGTTTAGGTGGCGCCGTCAGGTAGCATCCAGGCGAGCGGAGAGCCAGCCTGCCCTGCCACAGGCCAAGCATAGGCGACGATGGCCCTTTTGAAGGCCAGGTTACTCCAGTGGGTGTATATTCTTCAGACATAAGTGCCCGCAACCTGGGAGAAGCGGCACCACTGGCCTCTCCAGAGTCGTCCTTCGGCCGAGATACCACAAAGGGGAGGATCGCATTGCCATGACTCACTATGAGCCAAGCGTTGTCTCGTCCCGTGATGAGCGGTGGGGCAACCAGTGTGGGCGGCTGCTGGGTCTCAAAGCCGAGGGGTTTTTGCAGTGCCATAGCACAGAAAGGGCAACCTATCCGGTCAAAGAGGGGCGGAGGAGAGGAAGACTGGGCAGTCTTACCTTGGACATAACCGATGAACAATCAAGGCAAGACCAGCCCAGAGTACTCCATGGGGGCCAGCCAGTGGTACAGCCCCGGGCGAGAGGCACTCACTCCACTAGGCTCACCGCATCGCCCACCCAGAAGGGTGTTCCCGTCCCGACAAGTTACATCAACCAGCCAGAAGGGAGGTCAATGCGCGTCAGTAGCGACCGGTTCTACTGGGGGAAACGCCAGTCCTTGCACAGAGCGGAGCAGTGGACCTCAGGGTTTGCCAATGTTGCACGAATCCTTACTTCCACAAGGCAAGAGGAAACGGCAGGGTCAACTACAAGGGCCGAGGGCTCAGGCACCTTGAAGTTGTACACCTCACCACAGTCGCCGAGGCAGGTTGGGGTGCCATGGAAACTTCCTATTACAAGCGTCCGTGCGCCCCATGGTGGTCAACCACTGGGGACTTACAACTTACAAGTGAGCACTGCAGACCAGCCCAGGGTTCCCCGTGGTGGCCAGCCAGTGGGGCAGCCGCGAGCCGCCAAGAGCAGCAGGCTCCCTGGAAGCTCCCATTACGGAAGCCATTGAGTAGCGACAGCTACCGATTCAGATAATACAATCCAGTGGTCCCACCCATGCAATCAGGCAGGTGTGAGGGATTATTGCCAAGGGCCTTCCCAGTCAGGGCGTCGTGGGCGGTGGCCTGCAGAGACAGTATGGGCCCGTCCTCCTGATACTTGTGGCAACTCCTCCTCGCTAACCCCCACTTAGGGATGCCAGTTGGGATGGAGCCCCCTATGTGCCGTTTCATTGAGGCTTGTGCTGCCTCCACATCGTCCGGATGGCATCCTGTATTTGCCGATATTGCACCACACCTTCGTCCCGATACTGAAAGGGGAAGGTGGTAAGCGCGGCCGCGAGGGCCGAGGGCTCGGGCTCCTTGGGAGTGCCATGGCAGCACAGCTTGAACCAGAAGCTGTTGAGTTGCTGCTTAGTTGGATGCTTGGATCTTGCGAGGCCCCTTGAGGGCAGCCCAATGAGCAATGGCAGCATCACACCACGCATTCCTGGAACGCTGGGGTCCGTGCCTATTAGGTGTTGTGCTGAGCCCTTTCCAATGCTCATCGTCAATGACCGGCAGCCGAAAAGGAGCAGCGACGTCCACTTCTCGCCGGTCGGTCAGTAGTTCGCAGTTCAGAGAAACGCCAATCGTGCACTGCGCCTCTGATTCGTCCGCTTCCTCTGCCAGGTCCTCCATCGATGTGGGAGACACAGGTTCCGTGCCGGAAGAGACACTGTACACATCCGGCGAGGTTTGGACCTCGTTCACACCCGCGGTTTCGATACGGGGCGAGGCAGGTAGGCTTTCCAAGGGCAGCACACGCCGAAGGAAAACAGCCATCCGAGCAGTGGTGTCGGGCCATTCCAAGTTATAGACGAACCAAAATTGCTCAATGTTCTGATTGGCCACCGAGGCTGCGAGGGCGAGCCTGATTCAAGAAAATGGGCAGGGGGCAACTTCGGCTTAAACTCTTGGTATTGGCGCTGTCCAAGCGTTTGTGAGCCCTACAGCGAAATTCCAAGGAACGCGTTCAGGCTAGGCTGCTGTGCGAGCCGGGCCGCTTCCATATCCGTGTGTTTGGCGGCCGCCGCCCATGCCTGCAAGGCCTCCTGGGACACCTGCCCACTGACCTGAGGGAGTCCGCCACTCGGGTCCACCGTGTACTTGGTTGTAGGGCATGTACGCAGCCGATAAGCGCGGCCGGCAAGGAAAGCCACCATGGCCGCTGGCGGCACGTTGACCTGGAGGTCAGTAATCCTGTGGTCGGATTCGGGAAAGCCCACAACAATGAGCAGTCCGGCAGTGCGCTCCAGAGGGCCTTTTTGGTGGGATTCAAATGCGAGCAGGAGCGCACCCAGCCAATCATCCGGGTCAGAGTAGCACATCATGGCTGGAAAGCTGGCGTTGATGACGCTCGGCATATCCGCCACCGCGAAGAAAAGATCCGCAATATACTGGGCAGTGGTCAGGAAACCATACCCCACCAGGGACTCCGAGAGTCTTGCTTTTTCCAACTGCGGAACCGGGCATGCCAACATATTCGCAAGTGTCAACATGTTGCAGCGCTTCCGACAACCGAAGGCATTGCGCAATGATGGGGTCGTAGACCTTCAGATAAGACGCCGGGAAAGTCTCAGGCAGATGAAGAAGGGTGTCTGCGATTTTATCAACGCGTCCGAATCCTGCAGCTGGTGTGGTAAGCCATTTAAACAACTCTTCATAGGTTCTGTTGCACGAAGCTGCTGGCAATGCGTCGTGAGATGATTCGAGTCACGCAGGCTCATGTCGGGTCTTGGCTTGACATTCTTCCCAAAGTGATGTTCTGCTTGGAGTGCACGCCACATGAGCTCACAGACCGATGTTGTTTTGCCCTGCATTGGGAGCGTATTGGCTGAGGTGCTGGGATCGCGAGTGGTGCTGGGTTCGCTTGGCCCTCTCGGCTTGGCTTTTGGCGGTTCCAGCGGCTCTTGAGAACCGTCGTGATCCTGTGCGAGGAGCCGACTTCTCTTGCGGACATGGGTAATGGGCACCTGCCGAGCAGCGACGGGGTCAAGCCGGGGGGAGGGGCCGAGGTGGGGTACCGCCTCCTTCCAACGCCAAATCGCCTCCATCAGCAGGAGTCGTCACACTAGTTGCCAGAGGTGGAACAAGCGGCCAACTGAGGGTCTGCGATGGTTGCCTGCGTATCAGGGTTCCGGCACACCAGCTCGCCGGCCCTCCTGGAAGTGCCACAAGGGGTGGGGGACACATCACGACTGGGTGCGGCGGCGGGCTGACCGCAGCAGCAACAGAGCCTCTGGCAGCCTTGGACCCAGACCTGGTCCATGGCGTGGTCATCTCCCGCCACAAGGCGGCCCTGCCATAGATTCGCACGGGGCAGGAGATTGCTTTGGTGTCGATGCAACCACTCCTGAGACAACCCCTCATCAAGGCTGGTACTATCCACGGGCACAGGGCTGTTTCCCGGAGAGTCCACATCAATGTGTCCAACTCAAATTTGCCCGTTCGAACGGGTAGGACGCGAAGGCCTTGGGGGGCTTGCTGGATCCCACCCTTATGCTTCGTGAACACTGTGTCTTGGATGCCAGCCAAAGATCAGTCTGGCAAGCCACACATATACAGCGTTTTTGTTTTCTTGATTCAAACAGTTAAGACAGAATATCTTGTTCTTGTGTGAGTTGACTGCAGCATTTTTTGAAATTAAGCAGTTCCAAAAAAGCAGCTGTATTCCGGGCACCGAAAATGGTTCCTGGACTGTGGATTTCTTTTCTGAAGCGGGCAGAAGCCAGATCTGCTTTACACAGCCGGTCGTTGCGAGCAAAACAAATAAGCCTCTTGCTTAGTTCTGATCTACGTCTTGCTAGTCTCCCTTAAAATTTTAAAGAATAGCAAGAAGAACGTGCGGCAAAGTCTCATTTGGAACCGGAAGTTTCTCTGACTCTAACTGTGCAAGAAAGATCTTTCGTGAACCTGCAAGACTGCTTTGTCTTGGATGCAAGCCAAAAATCAGTCTGGCAAGCCACATATCGACGGTGTAGAAGTTCGAGAACTGTGCGTCATCCTGTGAGGGTGCGACACGGTGAGTTTTGCAGTTTGCAGTTTTGTGTGCATAGCTTGGAGTCTGCTCAGCTTTTGAAGTTTTCCCAGTAGCCTGAGTACGATTAGTGGTGCAGGAACGTTTTGCCTCCTAGGGAACCACTCTCGTCGAGTTTCGTGACTTGAGGGTGGTTTTGGAGGTCTTTTAAGCCGAGCTGTCAAGTTGGAGAGCTGTGATACGTTTTCCACTTTGGCTCAAGTGACGAGCACTGGTGTGAGTGCTGCAAGCCAAAACAGAAGTGTTGTCCGAGTGTCTGAGCTTGCTTGCTTGGTTTGGACTTGTGTGAGTTG
Organism: Symbiodinium natans; assembly: GCA_905221605.1. Classification (NCBI taxonomy): domain Eukaryota; class Dinophyceae; order Suessiales; family Symbiodiniaceae; genus Symbiodinium; species Symbiodinium natans. The sequence goes on from CAJNDS010000072.1 coordinate 128,335, forward strand.
GCTTGGTTGTATCCTTGGTGCCTTGCTTGGCATCTTGGGTTTTTAACGTGGTAGCGGAGCGTGGAAGCTCTGTTGCAAAGAAAGAAAGTGAGCCCAATACGCTGACTTGGTGTGTGCTTGAGTTGTCTTGGTATGGAGGGCCGTGGAAGGCCATCGTACTACCACATAGGTGAGGGTGAACCCGGAATGCTTCGTGAGAGAGGCAGGAGAGGGGCTGAGCCTCCCTATGAGAGGCCTTCAGGGTCTAGACACTCGTCAGTTCCACCAAGGAACCCCGTTGTCGGTAGTGGAGTTGCTTTCAGCCCGATGTCGAACTTGTCGGGTGCAGTGCATCCCACAGGAAGCCCGGTGGTTGGTTCTCCGACTGCTATGGGCACCCCCATACCGGCAATGGCTTCACCCATGTCACCACCAGGTTTGGTACCACCACCGCCTGCAGCAGTGGACCCCGTTGCCGTTCAGGCAGCCCTGGGATCCCAGCTTTTGGTTCAGACAGTGCAGCAGCAGCAGCAGCAGATATCTCAAATGATGTCGCTGGTGCAGCAGCTGGTCCAGGACCGGACAAGTGCTGAGAAGAAAGGCAAGGGAGCTGGTAGCTTGAGTAGCATCAGTGACAGCGTGGACCATGCCATGGAGGTTGATGATGGGAACGGCGCTCCTATCAGGAATCCTAAGGCAGACTCATATGTGCCGAAGTTGCCCATGTTGGATGGTGGACGCATGAACAAGGGTCGGCGTGCCGAGATCGAAGCATGGGTTGAGTACCTTGAAGTGTTTTTGCCATGGATTGCCTTGTTTGATGATAGGATACCGTCGGAAGTGCAGGCTTGTTTTGTGAAAGACAAGCCAATCTTGAACAAAGACTTGGCGAAAGGAGAGAGCATTAGGAGTACCAGAGTGTTCCTTTACCTTCGGCAGTCCTTTGCGAACTTTTCCCGTGGGCTTGACATTTTGAAGCAAGTTGAGCGTGAACAGCTTGGTGTTCCGGCAGGCTATGAGGCGTTGAGGCGCTTGCATCAGGATCTGTCGGTTTGCTCGAGGATAGAAGCCTCGACCTTGCGAGAAGAGATGTTGAGATACCAACCCCCTGCCTCTACGAAGGATCGTCCTTTGGAAGTGTTTCGCAGCGTGCAGGTTGAGCTTGCAAAGTATGGTCGACTTGTTGCTGCGTTCCCAGACCTTGCGTTGAGTGAAGCGGATCAGAGCATGATTGTGTTGAAAGGTCTTGATGCAGATGTGAAGAGGTACATCTTGTTGCATGCGAAGATTGACTCCATGAGTGAGCTTGAGACTGCGATCAAGTTCTACGACGCAAATATCAAGATCCTTACCTTCGCCGATTCCGGGAGAGGTCGAGACCGCAGGAACAACAACGACATAGCGAATCCGCTGAACTTCAAGGGCGATGGAAAGGGGAAGGACAAAGGGAAGGAAAAGGGGAAAGATAAAGGAAAGGACAAAGGGAAGGACAAGGGAAAGGACAAAGGTCGCTCAGGAAAGGACAAGCATGACAAGAAGGGAGAGAAAGGTGGAAAGGGGAACGCTACTCAAGACCCTGGGAAAGGGGGCGGTGGTAGCTCTGGTGGTGACCCAAAGCACGACAAGCGTGCCAACGTAAAGTGCTACAACTGCAATGAATTGGGGCACTATTCAAACCGATGCCCTAAGAAAGCGGCCAAAGGAGTGGCGGCAGCAGCGACGCTTCTCGAACCGCAATTGGCGGCTTTGACCTTGGAGGGCCCGCACGTGTTTGCAGCGGCAGTTGGTTGCGAGTTCTTTGATATCGCTCAGGGAGATTCCGACAATGAGTCGAGCTTGAGCGATGGTGATTGGGAAGCCTTTGGAAGGTCGTGGTTGTTGGAGAGTTCAGAGGCCACAGTTGAGCTTGGAACCTCGCAGCTTGGAAGCCTAGAGACCCCCGTTGAGCTTGAGAAGGCCCCAGTTGAGAGTGGAACATCGCAGCTTGGAAGCCTAGAGACCCCCGTTGAGCTTGAGAAGGCCCCAGTTGAGCTTGGAACGTCGCAGCTTGGAAGCCTAGAGACCCCCGTTGAGCTTGAGAAGGCCCTGTCGACGCTTGGTGAGCATGGATTGAGTGAATTTTATTTTCATGACATGAGCATGGCAGCCCCGCATGTGACACATGGTAGCAGCTCTGAAGCCATGGACTGGTGGTTGCTGGACTCCGGAGCGTCAACGCACCTGATCAGCGAGGAGACACTGCAGCATGTGCAAGTGCTGAGCCTGAGTGAGCATGTTGGTAGAGATTGTGTGACTGCCACGGGTGCTTCCATAGGGGTTCAGAAGAGTGCTGTGGTTCGCGTTTGCTTTGCCGTGGAGAGATCCAGTCCTATCGTCGTTGAGTTCGAAGCCCTGGTTGCACCTGTGCGATTTAATCTCCTCAGCCTAGGACGACTCCTGAATAGGAACTGGACAGTCTCTTTTGCCCCCCATCTCCACGTGCAAGCTGGTGGTTTTAAATTTAAGGCTGTGTGGTCCAACAACTGTTGCTGGTTGCAAAGTCATGCGGTGGCACGGGCCTGTTTGGTGTCTCAAGAACAGAGCGCAGCGCAGCAGATTGCAGACCCCTCGTGTACGAGGCCTTCCGCAGCCCGAGAAGATGGCCTCCTCCAGCGAAAGCGAAGTGGAATGGCGCATGGAAGGGAAGGACAAAGGGAAGCTGGTCCGGAGAGTCGTTGCGGCCTCAATCTCGGTGGGAGAAGAGGACTTCGAGGAGAGCACCCGGTTGGCCACAGCTACGTCCACGGAGACAGAGGGCGCAATCCTCTTGGTGCCCGCGGATGCCGAGTCCCAGGTGGTGTTGAAGCCGGGCGAGATCGAGACCCCGGGACCCGCCAAAGTTCCTCAGCAGAAGCCCATGCCAAAGAAGCCGAAAGTGAAGAAGATGCCCCAGAAGCCCCTCGTGAAGAGAATGCCAAAGGCAGCGAGCTCTTCGTCGACAAAGAGGACCCCCGTGAAGCTGGTGCCTCGTTCCGATCGCCAGCAGCCGTGGTTGACGTTGTGGAGTGCAAGTTCAAGGGCAGTGAAGAAGCAGAAGCTCAAGGAGAGTCGCATGACGTCAGCTGCAAGGTCCGATTTGAACCGCTTTCGAAAGGAGAAGAAGGGCCCAGAGAGGCGAACGCTGGAGGAGCACCTCAAGGAGCATTTTTTGCAGTGCCTGGACCGCAAGGCCCCCTACACTGTGACGACCATCTCCGAGATCATCAAGGAGAAAGCAAAGCCCCCGAGCCCACCGAGGAAGGAAGCCGACTCCCCGGGGTACCCGGAGAGGTTGCCTACCCCTCCGCGGGTTCCGCCACGTCGACGCTTGCCCACGCCGCCGAGGAATCCGACATCGCCATTGGCCAGCGCATCACGGGCACCAGCTACGCCGCCAAAGACATCGCCATTGCCACCACCACCGACCAATCCCGGAACGCCTACTTCAAGTGGATGGAGTGTGGTGACGGACCGAAAGCGCTGAGTGCAGTCAGCCAGAAAGGATCTTCCCAGGCGGTGGCGAGCAGCAAAAGTCTTGATGTGCTTGATGGTTGTGCTTGCGCTTGTGATGTTGGCATGAGTGGCATGGTTGGCATGAGTGGCATGGTTGGCATGAGTGGCATGGTTGAGCATGTGTGTGTTGGTGAGCTTGATCAGGAGAAAGCACCGGCCCCAGACGGCGACCAGGCGTGGTTGCTGCATGGTGATCAGGAGTTGCTTCACCAGGAGTTGTGGGGAAAGGTTCACCGTGAGCATGTGTTGCGAAGTCATGTTCCTTTTAATTCCAGCTGTGAGCATTGCGTGCGTGGTAGAGGTCTTGAACCAGCTAGGAAAATCGAGAGGGATTCCGGAGAGGGAGCCCAAAAGGAGGTTCAGATCGACAAGTTCTTCTACAAGGGGATTTGGTTCCTGGTGTTGGTGCTTGTTGGTTGCTTTGCCATCGGAACAGTGATGTACCGTGAAGTTTCAGGACCGCGTGGAGCAGCAGCGCGTGAGGTGATGCTTGGAGAGATGTCGGCGTGGGGACGTAGTGTTGGCTTGGTTGGTGTTGAAGCGCGTGACTTGTCGGTTTGCGTGAAGTCGGATCTTGAGGGGGTAGTGAAGAACCTTGCTCAGGGTTTTGCTGATACCATGACCGTGGGTGCGGTTGAGGTGTCTGATGTTCCGGTTGGTCGGCACGCCCCGGTCGCAGAGAGGGCCATCCGAACACTGAAGGAAAACGCGAACACGTTGTGCGCCGGATTGGAGCAAGTTGGCCTAGAGCCATGTGGCAGAGGAGTCAGCTTCCTTCTCTCTCACTGTGCTCAGGCACACAACCGCTACCAAATCCAGCCTGGATCGGCAATGACTCCTGAACAACGTAGTTTAAGAACTATGAGGCAGCCTCGGGCGATATACGTCTGGGGAGCGTCAATCTTGGCCACACCTCCGCCGAGTCTACGACAATTCATCACGGGCAGATATGGACAGGCTGCCTACTTAGGCCCTGAAGTCGCGGGTGGCAGTCATCTGGTGCAGTTCCGACTGAAGGATGGTTCGTTGAAGATTGCCCGGTCAGCCCGAATCAGGATGTTGGTGCCCATGACCTTTGAGTTGTCAGCCTTGCGTGGTATTTGCCGTATGTTGCCCGAGCGTGCTGGTGACGTTGTGCGTGGCTTGCCAGCGGTTGATCAAGGGAACATGCGGGATCTTCCAATCCCAAACACCGAGACTCGCGGACCGCCAGCATCATGGGTCGAGGAAAATGGCAGGACCCCGAGGTGTCGAGCGTGTCGATTGAGGGGTGTTCCGGCGGACAAGGCGTGGCACACTCAGAAGTGTCGTGACAGATACGCTGCGTACGTGAAGAGCTCTTTTGATCCGAATCAGTTTGTGCTTGATGATGCCCAGCATGAGTTGGAGATCGAAGGAGTTGAGCTTGATCTTGGTTCGCGTGCTTTTGGTGAGCTTGACGTCGGGTTGGAGTTGCCTGATGATGTGCAGGATTATGAACCGACTGAAGATGAGGGAGAGCGGGGTCTCGGTGATTCCTTCCTGCCTGAAGGGGTGCTTGAGGGTGAACTTCGTCCCGGAGACTCTGTTGGAGTTGAACCTGCAGCTTCAGAAGAGGCTGACTTCATGGAAGTTGAGCCAGAAAGCCTGGATCGGGTGCCAGAGCCAGAGTCTGATGCCATGGTCAACAACGTCTTGTTCCGTGAGTCGTTGGGTTTCGCCGCTGTTGCAAATCCCAGTACCGGAGGACAGACAGTGAAGCTTGGTGGTGAGACTCTTGTGGTTGAAATGCCCTCGTCTTCCAAGGATGATGTCACCGGACATGCATTGGACCTTGGTCTGACATACGAAGGCATGTTGCGTGAGTTGAGTGCGCTTGAGTCCCTTGCAGTCGGTGATGTGATTTGGCATGTGGATCCGAAGCAGAAAGTGATATCCACAAGATGGGTGTCAAATGCAAAGCTGGAGCGGGTTGACGGCAAAGAAAGACCACTGGTCCGTTGTCGGGTTGTTGCGCGTGATTTCGCCCAGGGAGCAACGGCTGCTCAGCTTGGCATTTCTGCGGCGACCAGCTCAGCCGAGGCATTGAGGACCTTCCTCTTTTATGCCGGCTCGAAGAGGCAGAACGTCGTAGGCCTCGACGTCAGTACGGCGTTCTTGTTCGCAGAGTTAGAAGAAGAAGACGGCACGGTGGTAGTGCGGCTTCCTGCTGGAGTTACCGGTCCCAATGGACGCCCTGGGTTCATGCGACTTCGCAAGGCTCTTTATGGGTTGAGAGCCGCGGCCCAGACCTGGGCTCGTCATCTCGCAAAGCTCCTCAAGCGCCTCTGCGACCTCACTCCATGCGAGACAGAGCCATGCCTCTTCTCCGGTGTGGTTCTCGGTGGACAGAGGGTGGCAGTGTTGTGCTACGTAGACGATCTCCTCATCAGCGGCGACAGCGACGAGGCCATCTACTACGTGGTGGAGAAGCTTAAGAGCGCGGTAAAGATCAAGGTGACCGCTGACTTGGATCGTGATCAGCAAATCACGTTTCTTGGTCGTCAAATCACCAGGAAGAAGGGCGAGGACTCTTTGGTGATTGGCATGGCAGGCGAGTACTACCAGGAGATCTATGAGGGTTTTGGACTTGGGAAAAGTCCGAAGTCTTGCCCGACGCCGCCGAATCTTCGAGAACTTTATGACAGAGAAGAAGAAGTCTTGGAGCGGGAGTTGAGCTCGGAAGCTGCTGCTCGATATCGCTCTACGCTGGGACGCCTTTCATGGTTGGCCATGACGCGCGTGGATCTAGCATATTATGTTTCCATGCTAGCTCGAGGCCAGGCCAGTCCACGTGAGAAGCATGAACGTGCGATGCGGATGGTATTACGGTATCTTCGGCATGTTCAGGACTTTCGACAAATCGTCCATCCAGTTGATGAACGGAGCCTTCGGTTGGATTGCTACGTGGATGCGTCATGGGGCAGTGAGAGGAGCGTTGATCGCAAGAGTGTGAGCGGTGGTTGCATCATGCTTGGTGGTTTCTGCTTGAAAGCGTGGTCACGGCTTCAACAAGCTGTCGCTCTCAGCTCAGCAGAGTCGGAGTTGTACGGATTGGTTGAGGGAGCAAAGGAATCACTTTCAATCCGAAGGGCAATTTCCCACGTGTTTGGATGGGATGAGTTGTGCGCACCGCACCTCTTTTGCGACTCCGAGGCCGCCATTGCCATCAGCAGGGCTGACGGCTTGAGGCGTGTCAGACATATAGATCTGAGAGCATGCTTTATACAAGATCAGCTCCGACAGCGACTTCTCTTCATCTTCGGAGTGCGAGGAGCCTCCAACGTCGCTGACCTCTTCACAAAATCGTTAGATGCCCGGACTACGTTGAAACACATGTTGAGCCTTGGTTTGTCCGAAGTCACTGTTGCAGCTTGTGTTGGTGAGTTGGCGTGTTTCGTTGGCTTGCTTGGCGCTGCTGTGGCTGGCAAGGATCATGTATCTCTTGCAGATCGGTATCGTTTGATGGAGTTTGCCAAGTGGTTGGTGGTTGAGTTCTGTGCGCCTCCTATGTCGAGCATGTTGGCTGCGTCGCGAGCGTGCTCCTGGGTTGGTGTGTTGACTGTCAGTGAGGCAGATGACGGCGGAGATCCGGCCACTACAGCGCAGCTTCAACAGATCTGCACTCTCCACATCCGCAGGGGGGGTTTCGTCTACTTGTGGGCTAGTACTCCGTGCACCGGTGGTTGTCTGTACCAGCATCTACATGCACGTGATCCAGCCTACAGACGCGGTCGGTTGGCACGGCACTGGTCGCTACACAGGAAGCTGTGGAAGGCTTTTATGTCGCTGTGTGACTACGTCCATGCTTGGTCGATCGAGTGGCCCCGAGCCTGTGCTTACTGGTCATGGAACCAGACTATCCGTTTTCTGCAGTCGCGACCGTACATGTTGCACGATGTGTTGGTTGACGGTTGCTCGCTTGGCATGCGTGGTCGAGATGGCGAGTTGATCTACAAACGTTGGCGTGTCATCACGACGATGGAGTCGGTTGCTCGCGGCTTGTCGGTCTTTCGGTGCCCAGGTGATGGTCATCCATATTCCGCCAACTTCGATCTCAAGAATACCCAACACTACCCGGCGAAGTTGACGAACGCTTTCTTGCACGCGTTAAACGCATGACACCGCGAGATTTGCTCAAAGTTTTTCCCTCTTTTTTTACTTTGCCTTCGGTACGGTGTATAAAGCATAGGACGTGCCATGGCTGATATGGTTGAGGTTGAAAACGCTGTGAGGCGCACTTGGGTTCGAGAGCTCTGGATGCAATGGGTTCCTCAGCAGAAGGTGGAAGTCAGTTTGATCGCCTTCCTTGCGATGTTTTCCTTGGCGATGCTTGGCAGCTTCCTCGCTGGAATCTTTGTGCAGCAATACCGACAGCGTCACAGCCATATTCTATCTTTGAGTGAGCTTCTTACCTTTCTTCCGGTGGAACAAAGTCGGAGAGCAATTATCACTACGCGGCATGGATACGCCTTTCATGTTCGCAGCGATTGCCCCGCCCTGCGCAATACCCACCCAGGCAATCTGCAGCGTCGAGTTGCTTGTGAGCTTTGTCTGCAATACTTGCGCGTGGACCAGCCGACACCCACCGTGTCGAGGGGGGGTGTAGAAGTTCGAGAACTGTGCGTCATCCTGTGAGGGTGCGACACGGTGAGTTTTGCAGTTTGCAGTTTTGTGTGCATAGCTTGGAGTCTGCTCAGCTTTTGAAGTTTTCCCAGTAGCCTGAGTACGATTAGTGGTGCAGGAACGTTTTGCCTCGTAGGGAACCACTCTCGTCGAGTTTCGTGACTTGAGGGTAGTTTTGGAGGTCTTTTAAGCCGAGCTGTCAAGTTGGAGAGCTGTGATACGTTTTCCACTTTGGCTCAAGTGACGAGCACTGGTGTGAGTGCTGCAAGCCAAAACAGAAGTGTTGTCCGAGTGTCTGAGCTTGCTTGCTTGGTTTGGACTTGTGTGAGTTGGCTTGGTTGTATCCTTGGTGCCTTGCTTGGCATCTTGGGTTTTTAACGGACGGCGTTTTTGTTTTCTTAATCCAAACAGTCGAGACATGTTGCGCACTGGAACGCAGGTGGACTGCTACGCAACCAAAAAATTGGCTGGCAGAGGCCTGCACGTTCCAGACATGCTCGAAAACGCAACACCACGTGGCCAGTTACACGGATCCATTTCAGGGTTCGAAAAATTACAGAAAACATAGGACACGTCAGATGACCTTCACAGTTCGAGTCAGAGAAACTTCCGGTTCCAAATGAGACTTTGCCGCACGTTCTTCTTGCTATTCTTCGAAATTTTAAGGGAGACTGGCAAGACGTAGATCAGAACTGAGCAAAGAGGCTTATTTGTTTTGCTCACTGTGCAAAGCAGACCTGGCTTCTGCCCGCAAAAACATGACGCAAGCGGGCCCAGAAATGGCTTCTAAATCTGGGCCCCTAATTGAGGCTCCAAACTAGGTGACCTTGTGCTTTCAGAAAAGAAATCCACAGTCCAGGGCCCATTTTCGGTGCCCGGAATGCAGCTGCTGATTTTTTGGAACTGCTTAAGTTCAAAAAATGCTGCAGTCAACTCACACAAGAACAAGATATTCTGTCAAGCCGGGTCTGTGTGCCGAGCAGGTCCGCGTTTGGGCGGCATTCTAATCTTCGTATCCTCCAGCAAATAGGTGAGGTATTTAGCCACCCCGTCTCTTTCCGCCGGAGTTTGACAAAGAACTCGCGTGTCAGCCTTCAGGCTCCACGGGCAACACAAATGCTTGCCATCTTACTTTTCTGAAGGCTTGCTTGTGTGATTCCCTTGCAATGCCGGGGCCATTCATGCTCTTCAGGCTGGCTTGTGTGCGCAGGTAGTCGAGAAGTCCCCCTGGCACAGGCCGCCATTTGGAAGCATGCGCCCATTCCATCGGAGTAATGCGGAACAAAACAAGCAGTTCCAACCTTCGTGAAGGAGAAGGTGGCCTGAAGAAGGTTCGAAATGCGACAAGACTCCATGTGTTAGTGGACCAGTCAACGGGAAGTCTTCCAATCTGGTAGTGTTGCTAACACGCCGGTCAGAGCTGCGGAGTCCATTCCTTCCATAAGTTTGCTTCTTAGCAAAGCCAATTTGTCAGAAAGGTAAAGAGATTTGTGGACGACACCTTTTGCAAGCTGATGGCCATCTAGCGGCGCTGGAAGCTCCTACGGTATCGCACCTCCGTTTTCATTGCTGGAGCGCCTGGCAGTGGCAAAACGCGCTCATGTGCTTTTCTTAGAGTGCTTGTGCTTGCCTGACAAGTCGACTTGCCCTGCGGTCCCTGCGGACTTTTACACGCCGGCCACCTTGCCCGCGGCACTGCTCAGACAGACGGCCAAAAAAATGCAGAACCGTGGAAAAAGGACAGTTTGAGATGCCTTCTTGGAGCAAACTGCGCTTGGACTTGACTTTTCCGATGTCTTATCCGGTTTTGCTGGAGTTTCGTTCTTTGCATAAGTATTGTCAAGCCGAAGCAAGCAGAGACAGTTATGCAGGCCGTCTGCTTTGTTCTTCCATGCGCCTGCCTCCAGAGATTGCTGCCATCCTGTGTGCATGTCGGTATTCGGAGGTCTGTACTTTCAAGCTAAGGGACCTCGGATGCCACCAGGTCCACGGTGCAGCAATCTGCTCGAGTGGCCTGCGTAGCCCTGCTGGCAGGTGGATGGAGACCTGTAGATGGGTACGGGTGCTGCCTAGACAAGACCAAGTTGGCAGCAGCTGTGACCAGCAGGGTGCTGGCGAACATTGTACTTCTTCGGGCACCAGGTGTACCGGAGTCGCCCTTTGGGTTAGTCTTCCAGCATGCAAAAATTGTGGTCCAAATAAAGTTTATGCTGCAAAAAAAGTGTTCCGGCGGAGCAGCTAGAAGGATAAGCCTTATGGAGGCATATCAAACCGCGACCCTGGGTGTAGTTGGGTAGGTTCCGAGAACTTCCACCGACGTTTAGGTTTGTTTTATGGCGACGTTTAGGTTTGTTTTATGGTTGTGGAGAACACGTGGCAAAGTAGAGTTTTCACTTGTGTGTGAAGAGTTTCACTGACAAAGCCTTAGCTTATGAAGTTGTGAAGGGTTTGGAGAATGAGTTGGTTGGAGAACTTGGGAAGTGCACCGTTTTGAGTTGTGAACTTTTGCAGTTTCACGGTGTTGACTTTGAAGTCGTCCTCCGGCCGACCTGACTTTGGCTCAAGGCTGTAAGTGAAAAGAAGACCGCTGTGCGCTCTGCTGTGTTTTGAAGTACCTGCCGTCGCTTCCTTTGCTGGATGCCCCCAAGATGGGGAAAGGCAGAGTTCAATGAGCTTGAAGAGTACCATCGTTGGTGCGAGGTGTTGGCAAGTTTAATTGTCACCTCTTGATGCCATTCGGCAACCACACTGGCTACCGGGTTTTCTCACGGACCTTTCTGCGGCTGTAGAAAAGAGGAGATTGATTTCAAGGGAAGGGGGGAATTTATATAAGTTTAAACGGAATTCCTCTGCTTTTAAAAGGGATCCACATGATTTTCAAAGGGATAAGCTTGTATGAATGTAAATTTAAATCCATCTATCCCAACCAAGCCAGCCCGCAACCAAAAATAAGTTCCGGGGAACCAAACGTTCTAAATTCTGCTGGACTCCCCCCTTTGGGCTTTGATTGCTGGCCTTGGTACAAAGAATGACCAGGAAATCTTAGCTTTGGAGCTGGTCCGGAGATTTAAGCAACAGCCTCGCCGAAATTTTGCATCGCCCGATTTTTTTCTTACAATTGGAACCTTCTCAAATAGACCCTGTTAAATATTTTTCGGAAAATGCCGACGGAGGCTAAACGCTTTTAGCTCTTTGCATCTTGCAAGCGCCGACAGGTTTGGCTTCCAAGGTCTATTCATGTTGTATCCTGATATATCCTGATCAGTGTGGACACGTCGGGCGCCAGACACACGCAATTATCTTCTTCATAACAGCTGGGGCTTCGGGGTTATGCGGAAGAGTTGCAGAAGGCGGTGCGGCATGTCGATCGCTCCGAGGCGGACTCTGTGTAACATTTCCAGAAGCGCGCCAGAATTCGATCCAGCCCGAAGGCCCGACAAGACCATATGTGCGTGCCCAAGATCATGCTGCGCTATGTTGTACCTGTCCCTGACAATGAGGGAGGTGGCCGCAAAGCCATTGGGCAGGGAGTAAAGTTGCCCGGAAGGTGGGGGCTTGACGGACCGCGGCTGTTATGGATTGCGGGTTCTTTGTGGGACCATGCAGCCCAAATCCTGCAGGTTTCGGACGCCTACTTTTTGCTGATATTTTGACTCTTTGCCCGTGTATTTTGCACCCATTCTTTACAGACCCTGGAAGTCACGGATTTGGAGAATTCTTTGTGTAGGACGCCCCCTATCTGGATTCCCGTGGTTTTCGAGGCCACCTTCAAGTCGCAGATCTTTTTCCTTGCGCGTTTGCCAACCTGCTAGCGCCAACACTTCTGCACCTTTATTCGCAACCGTGGCCTTAAGCATTTTTTTTTGGTACCGCAAGCCCAGCTGCTGTAGAATCGTAAAGCCAGAATGAAGCCACCACTTGCTCTGCCCTTATCGTCCGCGCCCAAGCTTATGGGGGTGGTTTTTGCTGAATTTTGCTGCAAACGCTACTGTGCAATATCCTGCCTTTTTTGGCGCAAGGTCCCGGACATGGATACGTCGACAAAGTTGACCGCATTTCTTGGCAGGAGACGGCCTTGACTCTGTGCTAGGTAGTGTCGTAAAATTGTAGTTTGCGAGCAACTAAAAGCCGCCGCAAGTGCAGAGCGTTGTTTTGGAATTTTTAGGCCGTTTTAACATGAACGTGCAAAGATTGGAACCAGCGCGTAATGTTAAGGATGTTAAGAACTGTTCCCGTTTTGCAAATTCACGGGCCTGGCAATGAGCGTCTTGTGCATATGGAGGTTGGGCACACGGAGTACCAGCCTTGGCAGAAGTGCAAACGTGCGCATTTGTTGTGTGCTTTCGCGTCCACTGGACCACCTGCTTCAAAGAGTGTGGGAAGCATCGGAAAACCATGCCAAAAGCACAGGCGTTTCCATGATGTCGGCATCTTGAATTGCTGCCAAATTTGTTCAAGCTTCTTTGGCGTGGAGGAGGTTGGGCGTGCGGGCTACCAATCTTACCAGCCTTGGCAGGACCAAGGGTCGGGGAGGTGCCTTTCTTGTGCCTGCAGCACTGCATGCTCTGCAAGTTGCAAAGAGTGTGCGAAAAAACATGCCAAAAGGACAGTCGCTTCCGTGATGTCGAGGACTTTTGCCTTGCTGCTTAGTTCCCTGGTGGTGCCATTTTTTGGCAAGCTTTTCCAGAGTGAAGGAGTTTGGGCGTGCGGACAACCCGTCTTACCAGCGTTGGCAGGACCGCAACTTTCAGGAAGTCCCAATGACTATCCTAAGATGTCCTAAGGTCAGGTCGTGCTCGAGAACACTGCTGATGCCAAGTTTCAACACGCTGCCGCTCGGTGAATGTTATCGTATGCAGGACACCGCACAGAGCGATGTCGTGACCGACGGCAAGAAGGAACGTGCTTGCGAATTGTGAACGAGTTGAGCTTTGCGACTCAACGGGTTGGAAAGCTTCGGTGGCTAAAGGATCGTAGAATCTGTCGGTGCCTTTGCAAAGTTGTCGGCAGGTTTTGTTTTGCTTTTGTGCAGGATGTTGCCGGCCCGATCTCCACGAGCGTCAAGCCGAAGCCTAGCGCTGACTGCATGGTGCACTTTACAACTGATGCCAGAAGCATCTTTGGAATGGCTGGCTGCCTTTGGAATCAGCATACTTCAAGCATCATGGGTGTGTTGGCTTGGGTGTTTGGCACTGTAGCTTCAATCGTTGGGCTGTGCACGGCCAAGAAGATCCGCAAGTGGTGGAACCGGAACTGGGCAATCGAAGCGATGAGCAGTCAGGATTGCGCTCTCCAATTGCCCAACGGCGGGCTGCTCTTCAAAGACACCCAAGTATTGTATCTAAGCAGTGAGAAGAAGGTTGACATTTGTACAATCATAAACATCTATGCAGATGGATGGGGCGGAGGAAACGTCACCCTCGAAAGTGACTTCAGAAAGCGAATCCTTTCCCTTGAGGAGATAGCTCGCAAGCAAGATGCCTTTCAAAAAGTCTTCCAACACGGCAAGATTGCTACTTTCGACATGCTGGAGGTTGCCGCCGAGAAGTACTTTTTCGACAACGTCGGTGATGAAGAATTGATTCCTCTCGAGTCCTATACGGGCATGAACGAGGGAGGAGGTCTTTATTTTTTGACGGGTTCTGACGGCAAGCACAAAGGAGTGTATTCTCACAGGCCCAGGAGGTGGATCGATAGCTTTCAAAGGATCGATCAACCTATTCTCCCGAACGATTGGGCAGATGTGGGGGGAGCCTTTGCGCAGGGCTCCGCCACTCACCCAGTCCCAAGTTGAGGTGGTTTTAAACCTGTCGCTTTTCGTCCCCGTCCCCGAGGGATGTGCCGGATCGAAGCTGCTTTCCTCTTCTGGCCAGCAGCTTAAACCTACTTATCGAACCGAATCTGTGGCAGCAGCAAAGCTTGATTTTGTTGAGCAGTTGTGGTGCTAGTTGGTGCCTGCTGTCACGTCGCAAAGCGCGACGAGATTTTCAGCAGACATCCAAAGCAGACAAACGGCCATCATACAGTAACGTAACGTCCTTTTCTCCGCAGCTTCCTTGCTCAAATCCGAGGTGCTTCACCGAAGCCCGTCGCAGAAACCTAGCGGATTGCACGAGGCCAGCGGCTCAAAGAGGCGCTGACCCTCGTTGCGCCGCCTGCCTGCAGTTTGGATCCCGTCCGAAAAAGGAGAGTGCCTGGGTGTCGGGAGTCGGGCGATTTTGCTGCGGAGCAAGAAGCGTTTCTTTTTCGACCCATTTGGTTGGCGATCTGGTGCGCCTTCTGTTCCTTGATCAGAGTCGCAAATCCAATAGTGTCCAACTCATCAGATCAGCAAGTTCAAGATGCATCGTTTCATATCGTTTCTCGTTGGTGGACTTTTCGGCAAAGCCTCAAATCAGACGTTAGCGGCCGAATACCGGTCGATCCAGAATTAGCTGGGGTACTGGGCACGGCCCAGCAGTGCCTGCAGAAGCGGCTCCTTGCTTTGAACAGCTCGTAGCTTTGGCTCTTGCTGGCGGTGGGCGCACTCGTGTGGCTCATTCCGCTGTTCGTCTTCGGTGCGGCTTTGGGGCATTTTCGCACCTCCCCATTCGCCGCGCCTTTCGCAAAATGTTCGGCTCCAAGGAAACCCTGCGGGCAAACGTCCAAAGCCCGAGCCTTCCTCCGATGTCCCTGCGCAAGCAGATGTGATGGCCATGGCGAAGGCGCAGGTTGGTGACAAACTTTCTGCCGAAGAGCTGCGCGCTTTCTCGACTCCATGGCCCAGCTGCGGAGCCATGGCTCCGGCATCGCCCAATCCTTCAGCAGTTTCGCAGATTGTAAAGATCGAGGCCGATGAACTGCAAGCAAAACAAGAAGTGGAAGGGCCCTCAACGTTCCTTGGGAGGATCTTTCTGAGCCACAAAAGGCCATGCAAACGGACTTCGATGAGATTGCAGAGCTTGCAGCCGAGGACACCGTCAAGCAGGCCCTCATTTCCTGGACGAACAAAGTTTCACTGCCCTTGTGGAAACGGGTCATGAGGTGACAGATCACGTCCTGCTGTTTTGAGCCCTTGGGTCGAAACATAAGCTGGCCGAAATCGGCCTTGGAGATGATAACCTGGCCGTTCAACCAGGAAGCCCCGAGGCATGGGCTCCCATAGGCGGCTGGCAGATAGTCCGCTGCCCCCCACAGGCACATTTGGTGCCAGTGTTGACTCACGCAGTTTGCAGTGGGGACCGCGTTTGCACAGAGGCTTTGAACTCTTTGATGTGCATGCGGCGTGGAAATAAGTCCTTGATTGATCGCGCTCTTGCTATCGGTCGCGGTAGTATCTCCGATGCCACACTTCGGCTTTCCACTTTAAGCTTTGAAAGAGGTGCTTGCCAGGACAGCACGTTCGTCTGCGCTTTGGCACGATTCCACTCAGTGCTACCTCCAAAATGGTATCTGCGCGACACGAAGATTCCTTCTCTCGTGGTGTTTTACTCGCGCAAGTCTGTGTTCCAGTACTTGATTCTTCGTGGCGAGGTGAGGCGGGATGCCGCCGTTCTTTTCCCCAGTGGCTTGAGCAAACGCGCTACTTGTTGCGTCTTGTCGGTGTCCGCAGGGATCCGAGCGGCAGCGAAGTGCCCCCTGATATGGAATCCCATCGCAAGTCCAGGCGTTCTGCGGCAGCTCGCTCGCGTAGAATAGAGAATTTGCGTGCCAATCGGCAACGCTACCGTTCATTGAAAAAGGAGCTCGAAGAATTGACCCTAGTTGTAGATGCTCCGGGGGATTCCCAAAGGGTTCAAGAAGCTCTTCACACGGTTGGCTGTGACTTGTCTTCCAATGCTGGCGCCTTTAAGGCTTCTTTGCCAGCTCCAGGTGGGAACTCGTAATCCCACGCTCTGATCCGGGCGGCGCGCCTGAAAAGGCTTCCTTTGTGCCGCCTGGAACGTGGAGGGTCTCCGAAGCCCCGGCAAGCATCGCGTGCTTGTCAGAGCTATTGAAACCTACCACTTAGACATTGTTCTTCTCCAGGAAACACACACACATGGTGCTGCTTCGTATTGCATTAATGTTGCACTGACTTTAATATAAGCGGGGTCCATAATCACAAGTTTCGAAAATTTATTCTGCGAGCCGAGTTTGTTCAGGGTACCCGCTGTTATCACAAGTTTTTTCCGGACGTTTTTATGTGTTTAAGGGTTTGTGTTTTGGGTTAAGGGCTTACGCCATAAGGCTTGAGGCCCTGACAGTCTTGGGCTCCAGGAATCTTAAAGAGCCAGAGCGCGGAAAATCCAGACATCTAAGCCCGGCCAGTTCCATGTAAAGCCTTATGCAAATTCATTACGAAACGAGGCCCCAAACAAATTTTGTGATAGGTTGCCCGCGGGCCGGTCAGGCTGTCTTTAGTAACTTTGTCTGGCTACCCTCAATAATACCAAGTTTTTCCCGGATGATCTTTTTAAGGGTTTGTGTTTAGGGTTAAGGGCTTACGCAGTAAGGCTTGAGGCCCTGAGGGCCTTGGGCTCCAGGAATCTTAAAGGTGAAAAGCTTCAGGCCTTGAGGTCCTAAAGGCTTGAGGCCCTGAGCCCTGAGGGCGGTTCCCGCGGGTGTCGTTCTGTCCGTCAAACTCCAAGTCTACACTGCTATCTTCCAAGCGGTGGTGGTGTATTCGTTGGAGTCTGAGGCTATGTCACCGTCGCAATACAAGCGATTGGACACGCTCGGCATGAAAGAGCTTCGCAGCATTCTTAAGCTGCCTTCTGCTTATTACTCGCATATCACTGGGGATGCATTTCTCATGAGGCAGTCCTTAAAGTCTTGGCTGACCGGGGCTTTTCTATTCGTCCTTTGTCCCATGTTGTCATGTCACGGCATTTGCAGCTCCTTGGTCTTCGTGATCGTTCGCTGCCTGCCTGGAGTGTGTTTTCGGGAGGGTGTCCTCATTTTACCATCGACTCTCCTCTTCGCGGCGTCGCGGTCGTCCTCGTCCTCGCTGGGCGGAAACTACCATCCCGCATGCGCATCACAGACTCAATACTCCTCGGCCTCAGGCTTGGGAGTACTCTTTCGCATGCCCACCCTCCAAGACACTGTCTCTGTCCATGGGGGTCCCGAAGACGTCCGTCTCGGCATCGCGGAAGCCCATATCTTGAGGACTATCCGGGATAAAGCCCATATCCGTGCCGCGTTCAAAAAGGATGTCTTGTAAGTCTTCTGTCGCATTTTGAGCGGGTCCGGCAAGTCTTTGCCGGACACCTCACACATTTGTTGGATCAAGCTGAAAAGAGAAGCATGGACAACGTAGTGAACAATCTCAATGCACTTACATATGCCTTAGGGCCATTAGGGTGGCGTCCCGCCTTGATACCATTGCTCAGGATAAGGCACCTGCACAGCGGAACACGCAATTCTTCTCAAGTTATGCATGCTTGAGATCATAAGCACTGAAACCAAAACTTGTGTACAACGTACTGGGTCGATGTGGTTCATTAGCCCGCAAGCCTTAAACCCTAACCCAATCGCTGTGTGCCATGCGGAATTAGCAAGATTCACATAGTTGGTGCTTGCCAGGCTATAGTTCTGTAAGCTTCGTTTGGAACACGAAACGCGAGGGCACGCTAGCAATGAGCATGTGAATATGTGACCGTTTTATATGCTGTATTTAATGCACGAAACGCATCGAAACGCCAAGGTGCACCTGCGAGGGCGTCATCGCTCGTTGCAATCCGGGTTCAGGGTAGTAATTAAATCAGAAGTCCAGGGTGTGTAGCAGGCCCCCGGTGTCTTTTTGCAACACAGGCTTTATGACGCAACAGGGAATGTCGAACGCATGTAACAAAGGGCGGGACACCGCGACATACCCCTGATTCCGACTCACAGCCATGTCGCATTCATAGGTTCGAGTGCATGTTGGCCTTGGCCTTGCCAAGACAGGTCCGAGGTATCGTTCGCGGTATCGTTCGGGTATCGTTCCGACAACAACACAGACCCCCCCCCATACAAAACCCATTTCTTGAGGTTACGTTTCAAATGGCAGTTCTGTTTTATCGCTGTGCCCTGCGGGAAGGCTGCGCGGAACAGGCATTTTGTAAGCGTCTCAAGCTAGCCTCACGTGACTATCACCGAGAGGTAGCTTCAAAAAAACTCACAAATAGAATTCATGGCAGCGGTACTGTTTTATCGCTGTGCCCTGCGGGAAGACTCCGCGAAACATGCGTTTTGTCATAGGTACATCCTAGTCTCAAGATGCTATCCCCAAGAGGTAGAGTTTTTCCTATCATTATCGCATGTTTTGGGCCTTGTGTGCCCTCGGGATTTAGGTTCTGGGCTTTCTTGACATGTTGGGCTACCTTCTCTGCCCAGGGGTACAATGTGATTGGGCCAAGAAACCACGCGCGCGCTCGTACATACCTGCCAGTTCCTGCAACTGCTCTTGAACCACAATCTTGGAGAAGCGTGGCGTTAGATGAGGCATGTCCGTGATCGGTAGCCTGCCACGAACTGCAAAACTAAAACCTTCACTCCGAGGCTAGTTTCTCCACGTCAAAGGCGCTGCGGAATGGGTCTCATTGCTTCCTGGCTTGGCGGTGGTGTCCGCACACTACACCTTAGATGTGTTCACCGTGCGACCCATTTTTTTCAAAGCCGCTCCACAATCTGACGTTTTGAGACGTTTTCTTCAGACGTTTTTGTCGTTCCAATCAAGCCATGTAAGCCTAAGCGTGCGTGATCTACAGTAGTTGCCATCTGCATGCAGGGCAAACGAGCTTGAGTAGAGCTGAACTCATGTGAGTTGCACCAGACTTGCCAGCAAACAGCAAACACGTAGGCGTTGGAAGAAACTGCAAGTGGAAGGGCGCCCAAACACTCCGCTTACTTTGCTTTGGAAAGCTACGCAAACTCAACCAAACATTCAAGTATTCAAATGAGCGCAAAGGACCAGGCCCTGGCGATGTGCACCAGTGCATTCGACCTCGTACAGATTGCAAGGCGATGCCAGGATGAAAAACAGAGAATCCCCCAGGTTCGAAGCGGACATTGAGAAAACGGTTATAACAACAGTTGTACCGGTGTGTGAGTAACAGTAACAATGACGTGAGCATAAGTAATACACATGCAAAAATATAGCCTCGCGTGTGTCAGTTTCATGTATTCTCGTGATAGCTTTTGGCGCAGTCTTTCGGGTTCATAGTCGAGACGCTCGGGATTCATCACCGATGACCCGCTGTGATGTCGATTCGGTGGTCCAGCTGCAGATCAGTGTGTCCGCAAAGCGCCTGCTGCGTCGCGCAGACGGGCCTTTGCGTCTCAAGCAGATTCAAGAGATGGTGATCGCTAAGCTTGGCAGGGCGGTTGATCATCAACAACTCTTGGATGTGTTGCAGACGTCTGCAAAAAATGGAGTTCCGCGGTTCTTTGTTGATGGTGACATGGTTGGCTTGACGCAGCGCCAACGACCTGGACCCAGGGGATGCAAGGCTGCTGGTGAATCATGTCCATTGCAACCTGAAAGCTTTGAAGCTGTTGCAACCCAGGCCCAAATGGCACAAATCAGCAAAGCCACGAAGAAACTGCTTTGCAGCCTTGGTGGCTGCATGCCGCTGGATGACATTCAAGATGCGTTGAGAGTCAATGGTTGGGACTGGAAGCATGAGCAGGTCCTCCATGCTCTGCAAAAATCAGCGAAGAATGGTGTCCCACGCTATGTGCTTGATGGGGATATGGTTCGTTTGGCGGAAGGGCCGTCGTGCTGTCGCCGGGCGCAAAAACATGCTGCCACGGAACTTGCAGCCTTCTTGCAAGAGACGGAGTTTAGCAGTTGCCCGTGGAACAGCGCTTTGAGCTTATCCAGTTTTAGAGGACATGGTGAGTTTCTGCAGCACGTCGTACAAGACGAACGCCACAGTGATGGACGTCCGCGCTTCGAAGTGCGCAAGCTTCATGGAGCGGATTGGATCTTCGCCACGGAATCTGTCAGACGGTACAGTCAGCAGGATGGGAGTTAGGTTTAAGATGTCAGACATCGTTCAACATGACGCCCACAGGTTGTTTGCTCCTTTTGCATGCTGAGTCTGGTTGCAGGCGAAGTTGCGGCAGCAGGTCTTCGAAGCCATCCAGGCACTTGATGCGGAAGTGCAAGGCAGGCCGAAGAAACTCCTGGATGAGTCCGAAGAGCCTCCCCTTTTTTTTTACACCCGAACCCAGTTTGTTTATAGGGGGCGCTGCAGGTTGTTACTGGTAATCAAGTCGCCAGACATTCACGGCAAAGGAACATGTTGGGGTATTGACCGGTATTGAGCATCTAAGGACATGGCTGAGATCTCAAGACTTGGAAAGTTAATGCAGGACTGGGTCTCTGGAGCCAGTTGGTTGACATGCCTGAATCACACCACGCTCGTGGATGAGGTTCCTGGCATCATGACCCGGGTGCACTTGTTTGATGGTGACGGCATCGAAGTGAGGCTGCACATGTTCATGGATCCGACGGAGACCTACATACACAACCACCGGTCCAACTTTTTCAGCTACTGCCTCAGTGGGAGGTATTGGCACAAGATTTGGGGCGTACCAGACGGGGAAGCGGGCTTGGATGGTGGGCATTACTTCGTCGTCAATCGCGCCAAAGATCCTTCATTCGAGCATCCTGTCGGCAAGCCTGGGCACTTGTCAGTCATCGCAGCTCACACGCACCAGGAGCGTGGCTCCTACTACATCAAGGCTGTGACTCCACACACCGTCCAGCCACAGATGGACGGGAATGTTGCCACTCCGGTTCTCACCATCTACATCAAGGACAAAGCTCCGGGTCCTGATACCTTGGTCCGAGTTGCCAACAAGCAGGAGCTTGCTAGCCTCCAACAGCAGCAGCGAGAGCAGCAAACACAAGATTGCCGCCTCGAGGGGCGCCACAGGCTCGAGAGATTGAGGGCAATGCACGACCTCACCGTCCTCACTTCCCATTCCGCATTGAGAAAGAAGCCCCGTGCAGGTGTGCCCTGCAAGCCATCTCGTAGTTCTCCAGACATTGCTGGCTGAGTACCAGCATGCTATATATGATATTATACTTCGTTATAAGTTATAACTCATAACGCATCATTCCCCCATGGGGGCCCATAATAGTTGTTGGTCGGGGCTCGGTGTGCCCAACGTTTGCAGGAAACACGCTGGCTGCCTCGCAGCCTCTGTTTTCCATGCAATCGTGTACAGCTCGGAGGACCTGTCTGCAAACGCAGACGATTGGGTAGTTCAGCCATGTTCAGCCTTGGCTGTTGATTTGCATGTAGCCGCATATCTGTGTGTACAGTCTGCAGACCGAGGCTGCAGAAAGGGTGCTGCCCAGATTTGAGGTATCAAACATGGACATGCTTTCGGTGCATTGTTTGGCTGGAAGCTTGATGCTCACATGCAGATTGAGAAGCCCATTTTCGACCAGCATGACCAGTCGATTTAGAGACTTTTCACGAGCGTGGCCACACTGAAAGCCAGAGCACTGGTTTGTGAGCTGCTCATGCTACAATGCTGAAGGATGGGCAGCCCGAGGCCAGAAAGATGTTGCAGTAGATTTTGCATGGTGTCCGAGAGTCTGCCTCACAAGAACTGACACAATCCTGTAATCAGTGTGCGCCCTAAACTCTAAAGGCACGAATCGAAGGCCTCAAAGGCCTTGAACCCTCAACCGCGGAAACGGAGGCCGGGCTCCCTGCCAGACAGGCAATGGACAGGCCTCTCAGCATACTGATGCTGGCAGCTGGTAGCAGCGGTCGCTTCTGATTCCACCTGCTGCTGTGAAGGCCACGATTATTCGATGCCCTTCCCACCTCTTCATGCCAAGGTGGGGTCTGATTTCTGCTTTCAGGAGTTCATGCTGTGGTGCTCAGGTCTCGAATTACCTGGGCGAAGATTCGCTTCACTGGCTCTGCGTTGATGCGCCCTGGGAAGTTGCTGCAGGTTTATGATGCTGTGCGGCCTTGCCAGGACGACAGATCTCCAAGAGACAGGTAGCATGCCGTGCGAGACTCGGGCAGAGCGACGATTGAGTCAAAGGATGCGTATCCTCACGCGCTGCGTTTAGGCCAGGGCTGTTTCTGGACACATGGCCCTTCCCTCAGCTTTTCCAGCAGAGTAGGCAGCTCGTGTTGTACAATAAACCCTGGAACCCCCACAAGCCCCAAACCCGAAACCCTAAACCCTAAACCCTAAACCCTAAACCCTAAACCCTAACTAAACCCACAAGCCCTAAACCCTTGATCCTTGTGCCTTCGAGGTCGGAGTGGAAGCCTTCCGCTGACTCTCAGGCGCTCATCCGAGACCCAAAGCCCAGAGCCCTAAACCCTCAGAACCCCAAAAGGCGCATCCCTAAACCCTAAACCCTAAGCCCTAAGCCCTAAACCCTTAAACCCTACACCCCAAACCCTGAACCCTCAAAACCCTCACCCTAAACCCTAAACCCTAAATCCTAAACCCTTATAAACCCTAAACCCTACACCCGCATCCCCAATCCCTAAACCCTTAAACCCTACACCCTATACCCTGAACCTTCAACCCTAAACCTCAACCTTCAAAACCCTCAACCCTCAAAACCCTAAACACAAAACCCTAAATCCAAAACCCTAACAAACCCTAAGCCCTACACCCTAAACCCTAAGCCCTAAACCCTGAAACCCGACATCCTAAACCCTGAGCCCTCAACCCTGAATCTTAAACCCTAAAACCTAAACCCTAAACCCTAACAAACACCCTAAAACCTAAATCCTAAACCCTAAACCCTAAACCCTAAACCCTTCAACGTGGCTCCCAGGTGCCGCCTGAGGATCCCGTGGAGCTCAAGACCATGCGGCTCCCGCCATCACAAGGCCACAGCTCGGAGGATTTAGGGCAGTTTAGGGGTTACGGTAGGGTTCAGGGTTTAGGGTTTCGGGTTTCGGGTTAGGGCTCTAGGGGTTTTAGGGCTTCAGGGTTTAGGCGTTCAGGGTTTTTGAGGTTCAGGGCTTTTGGGGCTTCAGGGCTTTTTTGCATTTGTTATCACTTCTGCTTGTTGTGTGCACTTTCCTGGCATCATCTGGTTTCTTGTGCTTTCGGACTCTGTACTTTCCATTTTCCCGGCTCTGCACCCTAAACCCCCACTGTAAGCTGTGCTCATGAAATCCTTCCTTGTACGTCCGTGCAGTCAGTTCTCAAAATTCTCGCGTATTTTATATGCGCTAAGAGGGGCCCAGAAAGGACGACATCACTCCTTGTCATGTGGAGGCCGCAGGGACGCCCACGGAGCACTGCACTCCCCGCGCTGATTTGTGGTGCCCGTTTGGAGGGGGGGGGGTATCAGTTACAGCCTGGTTCGCTTCAAAACAGGAACCCTACTGTAGATACCCTTAGCTCATGGGATCTTGACCTTCTCCAGTTTTGCACTTTTCTCTTGTTGCTTGTGGTAATCCCCAGGAAGAGCACGCCTTACTCTCCAGAAAAGGTTTCCGTTGCAAGCCCCACGTGGGTTTAGGGTTTAGGGTTTAGGGTTTAGGTTTCCGTTGCAAGCCCCAAGTGGCTGGCGCCCGAGCATGTGCGCTCGCAGCCAGGTGTGAGTCTGAGCTCAATGGCAGCCGGGTCGCCTTTCTGAAGGCAAGAGTTTAGAGAGAGGGTTTAGGGTTTAGGGTTTAGGGTGTTAGGGTTTGAGGGTTTAGGGTTTTAGGGTTTAGGGTTTAGAGTTTTAGGGTTTAGGGTTTAGGGTGTGATATGGCCAGTTCTCGAGGGTGTGGTCCCTTCTGAAGCCAGCCTTGTATGTACGGTACTCAGACATGAGGCATCACGTTTTAGAGAGCTGCCCATATGGCAGAATGGCGCTAAGTTGCATCACGCAGCATGAAGTAGCTACCCTGGAATTTTGTTAACCTAAACCCTAAACCCTAAACCCTAAACCCTATATAAACCCTGAACCCTGAACCCTAAACCCTGAGCATGCTGCATTTGCCGCCTCCATGCTCAAGCACTTTGTGTGTTTATTTCTTCATCCTCTCCCAAGCCCTGCCTTGCTGCCGTGCCCTGAGAGCCTGACAGGTCGTTGGCTTGGGATGCTTCCCCTTTCTCTTGACAGTCCTTAGTAGGGATTATAATTGGGGGTACTATAGTGCCTCTTAAGGACCGTTAGTATATGGGGGAGCATCCCAATCGTTGGCCCTGGCCGCATAGACGCAAAGCATGAGCAAAGCCGCAGCCACAGGTTCTTCAAATGGCGGATGCATGGCCCCCAGGTTTCAGATCTCTCGTTTTATGGTGTTTCTTTTGTCAGAGGTCTCCGAACCCGACATGTGTTCCTGGGTTGTTGAGTTCGTAATGTAGCCTGCCTTTTTGCAGCCGTTTCCTACTTCAAGGCCCAAGTAGGGCAAGTCGACCATGGTAGCTGAGAGCCTGACGCTCTGCCTGGGAAGCTTTGCGGCCGGGTGCTGCTCTGCCAGCCTTTGGGGCAGCAGGCCTTGCGTTCGCAGGAAGCAAAGCGGCGCGGCGTCCGCGGCCAGAAAGGGCCGCGTCCTGCGCAGCCCGGGCAGCTCCCCCGTCCGGAGCAACTCCGCAGACCACACAGAGTTGACCCGGTCCTTCTCCGACAAGCTCGTCGTGAATGTGCGGACGGCGGTCTCCAGAATTCTCTCCAACGGCTTCACCATCCCGCACACTCCTTCGGTCAGGAGCTCCATGCACCTCCGCAAGGACAACTGGCGTGGCCGGATCTGGTCCATTCGTCTGGGTGCCGGGGGGTCGACCTCCGTGGAAGGTACCTTTGTGGACGATGGCGTTCACTGGATCGTGACAATGAAGGAGAGAGGCCCAGGTTTGGATGTCAAGGCGGTCTTGCTGACCGACGATGGCTCGCACGAGTTGGAGCACGATTGTGGTCAGAGCTTTCATGGACAGACGCCTTTCTGCGAAGGAAACGCCGTTTTGCAGCTGCACTTCCGCAATCGAAATGCCAGCTTTAGTGAGCGCAACATCGAAGTGAAGATGTTCCTCTTCCGTGCCGGTGCGCGGATTGGTGAGCATTCCTTCTTGAAGACGGCGATGCTTCTGTGGGTATCGGAGGTGATCAACCGTACCTTCCAGGTGAAGGACGTCAAGCTCAAAGCGGATCATCTCAAAGTTGTTGAGGTCGAGCGGGTTATGCATTCGGAGCTCTGGGACTGTTACGTTCAAACACGCAAGGAGATTGCCATGCAGCTGTCGAGGGAATCTGCAGAGCACTTCCCCCATGCATCGACGAGTGTTGATACGATCGTCGACGAGCAAATCCCGATGCCTCTGGCGAAAGCTGCAAATGAGCATTGGCTCTTCCATGGCACGTCGCCAACCAATGTGATGTCGATTTTCGAGGAAGGCTTCGAGGACCATCACCTCCTTGAGCATGGCTCAGCATTCGGGTCTGGGATCTACTTTACAGAATGTTCCTCCAAAGCAGACATGTACGCCTCAGTGGCGGAGCACACCGATGTCCATGACCACGGAGGCCTCTGCTGCATGCTCTTGTGTCGCGTGACACTGGGCCGTGCACGGAAGCTCGCCTCGGAATTCCACGTTGATGTGGCGAAGCTCAAGAACGACATGCAAACCGGCTGTTTTCATTCTGTTCTGGCAGACCGTGAGCGGTTGTTTTCGTCGTACCGGGAGTTTGTGACACCAGCTGCTCAAACATACCCGGAGTTTCTGATATGGTATGAGCGACAGAACAAGTCGTCGTTTCAGCAATGGAAAGACCAACAGTGGGGTGGAAGCCTTTTCTGACGCAAGCTTAATGACAGGCCCAAATTCTGGCAACATCAAAGATGTGGGCCTCTTCAATTCGATCTACATGATTTTCACTTGTCACTTGCCTTGGTCGAGCATCCAAGATGCTTTTTGGGAGGCATCTCGATTTGAAGCGTTTGAACCGTACGACGTGGTGCCATGTGGCTTCCGTGTCGTTTTTCTCTGGATACCCGAAGGAAGCTTTCTAAAAGTCCTTTCCGTCTGCAGCTCGGTTGTCTATTGCTGTGCCAACAAAATTTACAAGGATAAGGCAAGTCTGAATGAATGAGTACAGACATGAGGACGTCTGTTGCATAAGTTAGTAAATAACTCCGTAAATAAGATATATACATATATGTATATATATATATACATACATACATGTGCACACAGATATTACAAACATAAACATGCAAACAATAGATTTAAAATGTATGTGTGCACATAGAACATACAATTATACAAGTGTATAATTGTATGAAAAACATACATTTGCATATGTATATACATAAATATTTATATTTCTATATATACATGATACCAAATAGATATATGTGTATATGTATAATTATCATCGATATATACAGAAATGTACCTATAGATACATATGTAATAGAGCAAGAATATGTATATACACGACTATCTAACTGCATAAACACACATGTGCCAGTCTACGTTTCATCATCACAATAACTGCACATGTAAATCCAAATGTAAGTACAGATGCCAGTATGAGTCTATATATATATATATATATCATGTCAAATCATATATGTATACACACAAGTACATTATGTATGACTATATCAATATCAATGTTTCACTATATATAAAGATATATATATATATATATATTATACGTATGCATATATATATATACCTATATATACACACATATACGTGAACAGCGCTGTACGGGTTGTGCAAGTGGGGGCCCGCGACTTCACTGTGATGGTCTCAGGTTCGAAGTCCAACGCCCGTGTGCCGGGCCTAGTGGAAGAGGAGGAGGCTCTTTTTTTGAGGTCGGTTTAGGGCTTAGGGTTTAGGGTTCAGGGTTTAGGGTCGTAGGGGGTTGTAAACGGA
Source organism: Symbiodinium natans (assembly GCA_905221605.1). NCBI lineage: Eukaryota > Dinophyceae > Suessiales > Symbiodiniaceae > Symbiodinium > Symbiodinium natans. Next base: position 155,311 of record CAJNDS010000072.1, read on the forward strand.
GGCCCTGGTTCCTTAGGATTCTCCTTTGGGTGCAACTTCTCTTGCTGCTCCGAGGCCCAATCTCCGACAGTGCTATCTGCAAGTCCAGGGGTCGGAGCCTTGTGTCTGGGTAGGGTTTAGGGTTTAGGGTTTAGGGTTCAGGGTTTAGGGTTTAGGGTTTAGGGTTGAGGGTTGAGGGTTGAGGGTTCAGGGAGGGGCTACAGACTCTTTGAATTCTTCGGCGGCAAGGCCACAACGCCTGGCGAGTGCACCGCGCGATGAGCAGCACCAGCAGCCCCATGCACGGCACGAGCCGTGCTACCATGCGCACAAGTTGCAGCAACAGCTGCTTGCTGCCAAGCAGGCGAGGGAAGTGGCACTAAAATTTATCGACCCTGGCTTGAAGCGGCTTCAAAACCCTAAACCCTAAACCCTAAACCCTAAACCCAGTCTCACCTCTACCCCTGGGGCCAGGCTCATCCTGTGCCTGTCGAGTCCTTCCGCAAGGTGAAGGGCCAGTGGGTGGCGAGCTTGGTGCTTTGTCTTGGGCGCCCGGGGGAGGAAGTTGAAGAAGAATGTGTATAAGTTCAAGTAAGATGTAGAACAAGGTCAAGTATAATGTATATAAGTTCAAGTAAAGTGTAGAACAAGTTCAAGTATAATGTTTAAAAGTAAGAAGGTCAGAATCAGAACAAAGCCTTCCAAATATTCCGACCAAACTCAATCAATCTAATGGTAAAAGTAAGCTCAACGCGCAGATCCGCAGCTCCTGGGATCCTGACTTTCAGCAGCCGAAGCAGACAGCTGACCATAAAAACTCCACACCCTAAGGCCTAGACCCCTAAACCCCAAACCCCTAAACCCGAAACCCTTCAACCCTCAACCCTCAACCCTCAAGCCTCAACCCTAAACCCTAAGACCCTAAACCCCTAAACCCCTAAACCCCTAAACCCCTAAACCCTAAACCCTAAACCCCAACAGTCCTGTTTTGTTTTGTTTGGGAGCTTCAGCGGGTGATCCTGGGAAGCCCCGCAACGTGTCCTCTGTTTCCCCAGGTCGACTATTGGAGTGAGTACCACAGGCGGCGGCTCCGTGATTGGGGTTTAGGGTTTGGGGTTCAGGGGTTTAGGGGTCTAGGGGTCTAGGGGTTTAGGGTTTAGGGTTTAGGGTTTAGGGTTTAGGGTTGAGGGTTCAGGGCTGAGGGTTTAGGGTTTTGGGTTTAGGGGTTGTGGTGGGATACGGGGCGCTGAGGCAAATCTACCCTTGTTGGGTCTCTATGTTTTGTGCTCTGTGTTTTAGCATGCTGCATTCTATTCTGTGATAACACAACTCTATTGCGTTTTATGCTGGTAGATTTTCCAGACTACGTATGATGCTGGAAGAGCAACCCTCAGCAAGTCACCCAAGGTGAGCTCGCAGTTTGTGCGCACGCCTTGGAAGGTGCTGGATCCCAGCGTCCATCCTCGACGTTGACCCCGAGTGCATGGCCCGGTTGAACGTTGTGTGCTGTTTTTGCCTAAGCGCCCTAAACCCTAAACCCTCTGGGAATACACCCTAAACCCCAAACCCCAAACCCTAGACCCTAAACCCTAAACCCTAGACCCTAAACCCTAAACCCTAAACCCTCAACCCTAAACCCAAAACCCTGCTTTTCACTTGGGCTGAGGGTTTTTTGGGGGCAAGTTTTGCACGTGCGGGTGTCTGTCTGCTTCCGCAAGGTCCGGCGGAATTATTCTGGATGTGAAGCCTGGAACGGTCGGCCACCCGGGCCATGCCACGCCGTTGAGCATTTCCCAACATCGGGGTATATAACCCTCTTGCATGCCCCAAATAGAAGAGAACCCCCTTATAACGGACCCCTTTTTTCGGACCCCATACGGGCAGGAATCTGGCAGATGGCCAGCTAAAAGCATTTGTGAGACCCAGGCCTTGCGCCTGCACGACCAATGGAAGATTCGTCCCCGGCGAATGCCTACTCCCGAACAGGCTCCGCGACGTCATGGAAGTGGGCGGGATGAGCGGTGTGTAGAGATGTGGAGGTTTCCGAAGATAGGGGACTCCTAAAATAAACCCCCCAAATAGTAGGATCCCCTTGTAATAAGGACCCCAAAAAGGTACCCCCTGATGTCGGAAACCCCCCATTGTTAGGGGTCAGACCAGGTTTCCGCAGTGCACAGTATGCTGGCAAACGTGGAGCTGGAGACGCAGGCTGAAAGGCTGGTGTCGGACATCAATGGTGTGCTGCAGACCTATACTTGCGGATGTTTAGCTGGCATGTTGGAGCTTCCCAGGGTGATCGCATCCGGAATGCATCCGAGCCCTGCGTAGGTTCTTCTCTGAGATTGGGCGATCAAAATCCCAAGTTAGCCTGTGCCTCATCTTGGGAAGAGCCGCCTTGGGGGGGGTGTATGGGTAACCCTAAACCCCAAACCCGAAACCCGAAACCCGAAACCCTAAACCCTAAACCCTAAACCCTGAACCCTAAGCCCCTAAGACCCTCAATCCTAAGCCGCTGGGCTGTGCCGAGTTAAAAGCCTCGACGAAGCCATGCTGCTCGGGGAGAAGGCGGGCACGTCTCTAAATCATAAGCCTTAAGCCCTAAGGTCGAAAAAGCCCTAAACCCTACACCCTAAACCCTAAACCCTAAACCCTAAACCCTAAACCCTAAACCCTAAACCTAAGCCCCCAAGCCCCAATGTACCCCCTCCAGGTGAACACTTTCGTGGGCCTGTTGGGCTGCCAGGTGCACCTGAAGGCCCCGAGCCGAGAGTCCGAAAGACCTTGCAAACTGATAGGGATCCTTTGGATTGGGGTTTAGGGTTTAGGGTTTAGGGTTTAGGGTTTAGGGTTTAGGGTTTAGGGTTTTAGGGTTTAGGGTTTAGGGTTTTAGGGCTTAGGGTTCAGGGTTTAAGGTCTCTTGCTTACTTACGAGGCATACATGGCCCGTTGGGTATGCACCCCTGGGATCTTAGAAGCCCTTCTGACTTGGTAATTAGGGTTGAGGGTTGAGGGTTCAGGGTTGAGGGTTGAGGGTTTAGGGTTTAGGGTCTAGGGTTTAGGGGTTTGCAGAAACTTTCAGATGCGTCATTGTAAGCATTCATTCTGGGGGTTTTCGGAAACAGGGAATTCCTAAGATAGGACCCCGAAATAGTATGATTTCCTTAGGAGAAGGGCCCCCGACCCCCAAATAGTACCCCCCATGTCGGAAGCCACCATCTAAGCATTGTTCCTGCCGGAAAAGAGGGAACTGATTTGCGAAGCCCGCAGCTGTCCACGCTGAGAAGCAGAGCCCAGTTCGCCAGTTTGGCTGTTTTTGGGGCTCCACCCCTAAACCCTAAACCCTAAACCCTAAGCCCTAAACCCTAAACCCTAAACCCTAAAGGGTTCAGGTGTTTGGGGTTTCAGGGATTTCTGGGGGCTTGGGGTTCGGGCTTCTGGGGTTTGGGGGCTTCATGGCCAGCTGTAGGGTTGCGGCCGTGAGCTCAACACCCTAAACCCTAAACCCTAAACCCTAAACCCTAAACCCTAAACCCTAAACCCTAAACCCTAAACCCTAAACCCTAAACCCTAAACCCTAAACCCGAAACCCGAAACCCTAAACCCGAAACCCGAAACCCGAAACCCGAAACCCTCACTCAACCCCAAACCCTAAACCCTAAACCCTCAACCCTAAACCCTAAACCCCCTCGGCACAGGTGAAGATGCAGAGCCAGAGTGGCTGTCTGTCGTCAGGGACTCGAGGGTCGGTACTTTAAGGTTCCGGGCTGGGGGTTTAGGGGTTTAGGGGTTGAGGGGTTGAGGGGTTGAGGGGTTTGGGGGTTGAGGGGTTTAGGGGTTTAGGGGTTTGGGGGCTTAGGGGTTTAGGGGTTTAGTTTGGGGTGCATGGGTAGCTAGAAGTAGGGTTCCTGGAGCGATATTCTTACCATGCATTTCTTGGTGGAGTTTTTTTCGCTGCCGTGAGGTTCGATGACTTCCGCATGATTTTCTCGGACATTGCGCATCTCCAGCAGGACATGTCCGTGCAGGTTCCGCTGGCCGTGTTGGTCTCTGTTCCACGGCCGAGACCCTGCTGGCAAGTCTCCTAGGCGCTGCAGAAGGATGTTGCTGAGACGGCCATTCCTGGCACCCCCGACTCGCGCTACGAGATCTGCGCTGACCTCACGAAGCAGCCGTAGCAACAACAGCCCGTGTGGCACCTTCCCCTGGCCTTGGAAGGTGAGACGCTGGGCAAGGGCACGTATGGTGAAGTGGTCAAGGCCAAGGACAAGCAAACCAGGCGCATGTTTGCTGCAGAGTTTTCCTTGTTTGTTTTTTTCCGAGATGTGACAAATAGAAGTTGCAGGCAAACCCGGGCCATCAAGATCATCAACAAGGAGAAGGCAGGAACGGCGGAAGGGCCCAAGCCAGCACCCACGTGGCTTTGTGCTCCTTTGTCCCAGGTGCACGGAGACATGGCGTTCCTGAAGCAGGAGATTCAAAACCTGATCCAGCTAGATCATCCCCACGTGATGGGCTCAAGACTTGGAGATGCTTCTGCTTTGATGCTCCTGCACTTCCGAGGTCCTCAAGCTCTTGGAGTTTTACAACAGCCCAGACCGGATTTTCCTGGTGCCGGGCACGGCATGTGCTGCACTTTGCAGCCCGAAGCAATAGGCGAAGGAAAAGCATGCCCAACACGCATCCTCGGCAGGTGACGGATCACTGCTCGCGTGGAGAGCTGCACAAGCACATCTGCCGCTTGCCGAGACACACCCCGTACCCTAAGCCCTAATCCCCTCCACCCTGCACCCTCAACCCTGACAATACCCTAAACCCGAAACCCTAAACCACCCAAAACCCCAACCCCCAAACGCCTTGGACCCAGTATGGCATCGTAGATCGCCTCCGAGGCGATGCCAAAAACTCCTGGAAGCCCATCCCCCAGGCTGGGTGCGTAGGGGCTCCGGACAGGACTCCCCATGCCCCCACCCTTTGCAAAACTCCTGATTATCGTCCGCCTTGCAGTATAGGGTTTAAGGTTTAGGGCTTAGGGTTTAGGATTTAGAGTGCGTTTGGGGTTTAGGGTTTAGGGTTTTGCGGTTTCGGGTTTAGGAAGATCTGGAGCCGGAGCCGGGGCCCAAAGCAGGTGTGGATCGCCCACGTCATGCAGCAGGCGGGGCAATGCTCTCGGTTGAAGCTTAGGGGTTTAGGGTTTTAGGGTTTTAGGGTTTTAGGGTTTTTGGGTTTTAGGGTTTTAGGGTTTTAGGGTGTTAGGGTTTTAGGGTTTTAGGGTTTGGGTTTTAGGGTTTTAGGGTTTTAGGGTTCTCGGGTTTTAGGGTTTTTAGGGTTCTCGGGTTTTACGGTTTTAGGGTTTCAGGGTTTTGGGGTTTTAGACTTTCAGGCTTTAGGGTTGATGTCTTTAAAAAGGGACTCCTTTGTAAAGTCCATGTCGTAGCAGAAGCCACACGAATCGCTAGAACCGCAGACCCCCAAAGCCCGAAGTTCTAAACCCCTCCCCTTGAGCAATCCCCCGACAAACCAGCTCCTTGGCGCTGTGACCCACATCCACGCGAATGGCATCATCCACCTGGACATCAAATCGCAGAACATCATGCTGGGGGCCCTGGATTGAGGGGCTTTTGAGTTGAGAGCCTTCCACCCCTAAATCCACACCCTCCGAAACCCTAAACCCTAAACCCCTAAACCCCTAAACCCTGCTGAACCCTAAACCCTCCTGAACCTTAAACCCTCAACCCTAAACCCTCAACCCAAACCGAAAAACCCAGCACCGCTTAGGCTTATGCCGGCTTTGGAGACGAAGGTGCGGTTTGTGCAAGCGGAGCCCAACGAGGCTCTCCAGCCAGAATGCACTCCGGTCGGGTTTAGGGGTTTGGGGTTTGGGCTTGGGGGTTTAGGGGTTTGGGGGTTTAGGGGTTTAGGGTTTGTTCAGGGCAAGGCTTGGGGGGTTAAACTCCATGGTTGCGAATCTCGAGGCCGTTTGCTCCATTGACATCTTCAAGGAGCCTCTTGGCGACACACCTCCAAGCCCTAAACCCTAAACCCCTAAATCCTAAACCCCTAAGCCACCCCTAAACTGCCCTAAACCCCTAAAATCCCCAAAGCCCTCATGCTTCATTCTCCTTCTCCTTGCTTGTTTATCCAAACCCTTCTTGCTGGGACGTGAAAACCTAAGGCTTCCTCACATCATCGTCATCGATCTGGGCGTGGTGCCTTCCTCGGTGGGGCGAAGCTCGGTTCAGGGTTTAGGGTTTAGGGTTTAGGGTTTAGGGTTTAGGGTTTGGGGTTTGGGGTTTGGGGTTTAGGGTTCAGGATTCAGGGTTTCGGACCTTGGGGGGTTAAGGGTTGAGGGATTAGAGGGTTTAGGGTTCAGGGCTTCGGGGGGTTTAGGGTTTAGGGTAGGCTCTCTCATCTTCCTGTGGGTCCGCCTCACGCCATGATGTCCCGAGGCCACGATCTTTCAGCCGGGAAATTTCAAGCGTGGAAACCCGATGGGCACGCCCTCTACAATGGCGCTTGTGCCTCAGATCCAACGAAACACGATCTCACTGGACGCATGTTGTTGCTATCCTCTACTTGTGAGAGCTCGACATTACGAGAGGCCTGAAGTTTGGCGAGGAGAGATCACACCGAAGGCAGGAAGCACTGACAAGAGTTTGAATGTCCATGCGCTGGCTGAGCCAGGCCGATGTCTTCAGCTGTGGCTGTGTGCTCTTCGAGCTCCTGAGTCGTGGACTCGGAATGTATCCCGCAGCCGCATGCTCGGTCCTCCTCCGTGAATGTGTGGCACTGTGAGGCTTCCAGACTCCTTGGGACTTCAAGTACCGCCCGGGTCCAAGAAAAAGTGTGCGTCTTCTTGTCAAACTGCGTTGCGTCGCTTGCAGGTGGGAACAAGCAGGAGGCACGCAACTTCTGGGAGGCCAAGCCACGACCCCACTGGGCCCGCGACCCCGGATTGGTGTTAAGTGGCCCAAAGTGTGGCACAGCCCTGTCAAGCCTCATCCTGAGGAACGAGTGCAGCGCGCACCTGCCGACGCACAAAGCCTGATGGCTAAGATGCTGGAACAGGCTCAGCATCTCTGAGGGCAGCTGAGTTTTCCCAAACAATGTGATCGTGAGGCAGCGCATTTGTTTTACTGGTTCGGACATACGTAATGTCCACATACATATGTACATGTATGCATGTATGCATGTATGCATGTATGCATGTATGCATGTACGCATGTATGCATGTATGCATGTATGCATGTGTGCATGTATGCATGTATGCATGTATGCATGTATGCATGTATGCATGTACGCATGTACGCATGTACGCATGTACGCATGTACGCATGTACGCATGTATGTATGTATGTATGTATGTATGTATGTATGTATGTATGTATGTATGTATGTATGTATGTATGTATGTACGTATGTATGTATGTATGTATGTATGTATGTATAAGTACTGTGCCAGTACAGATCTCGCCACAGGTAAACACATACACCCGGAAACTCCAGCGCGGAGCCCCGAAACTTTCCAAATCTCCCACAGCCAGGATCGCCCGAGGCGCATGAACGCCGCCGACGGCCTCAAGGACGCATTTGTCAGCCGCGCGCAGGGCCGAGGAGCTTGGGTTTGGGGGTTTAGGGGTTTAGGGGTTTAGGGTCTTAGGGGTTTAGGGTTTAGGGTTTCAGTCTACAACATGGTCCCTTGTCTTGTTGGGTTCCCACGCCAAGGCTCTCTGTCGTGAAAGAAGTCACCCAGAAGGGTGCCAATTTTTGGGGTTTAGGGTTTAGGGTGTTCATTTTCCAGAGCGAGCCCACTTCAGCATTTTTAGACCTTTGAGCCCTGGGATGTAACCGAAACTCCAGGCCCGAACCCCTAAACCCCGAAACCCTTAACCCCCAACCCCTAAACCCCAAAACCGTAGACCTAAAACCTAAACCCTAAACCCTAAACACTAAAGCCCAGCTGGGTTCTGGGGAAGGGTGCCTTCGCACGCCCCAGGCCTCGGAGGGCCTCCCGGTGACGCAGATGGACCCGCATCTTCTCGCTTTTGTGAGGGGTTTGGGGTTTAGGGTTTAGGGTTTAGGGTTTAGGGTTGAGGGTTGAGGGCTTAGGGTTGAGGATTGAGGGCGTGGCCATAGGGTTGAGGACTTGAGGGGTTGAGGGGTTCAGGGGTTGAGGGCTCGAGGGCTCGACGGGTTGGAGGCTGAAGGATGTAGAGCTGGACCCTCGGGCTTCTGGCGGCTCGGCCCTCCGGTTTTGCGATACATACTTGTATACATGCATACGTACATACATAGATGCCTGTTTTTCATATATATATATATATATATATATACATACATATATATATAGACACTCACATATCTAAGAGCGAGCGAGAGAGAGAGAGAGAGAGAGAGAGAGAAGAGGAGAGAGAGGAGAGAGAGAGAGGGACGAGAGGGAGGAGGGAGGAGGGAGGGAGGGAGGGGGAGGGAGGGAGAGGGAGGGGGGGGAGGGAGGGAGGGAGGGAGGGAGGGAGGGAGGGAGGGAGGGGGGGGAGGGAGGGAGGGGGAGGAGGGGGAGGGAGGAGGGAGGGAGGGAGGGAGGGGGGAGGGAGGGGGGAGGGAGGGGGAGGGAGGGGGGGGGGAGGGGGAGGGAGGAGGGAGGGAGGGAGGGAGGGAGGGAGGGAGGGAGGGAGGGAGGGGGAGGGAGGGGGGAGGGAGGAGGGAGGGAGGGAGGGAGGGAGGGAGGGAGGGAGGGAGAGAGAGAGCGAGTGACATAACTTGTTGACTTGTTGAAGTTGGACTCTGTCGTATGGGCGTGATTGATGTTAGGTAGATGCCATTCTAAACCCTTCTACAACTCCTGATACAAGCCTATGGCCCGAGAAAAGCAGCCACACAACGTCTCTCTGAAACCCTGAAGCCCTTGAGATGGAGCAACCCTAAACCCTAAACCCTAAACCCTAAACCCTAAACTCTAAACCCTAAACCCTAAACCCTAAACCCTAAACCCTAAACCCTAAACCCTAAACCCTAAACCCTAAACCCTAAACCCTAAACCCTAAACCCTAAACCCTAAACCCTAGACCCTAGACCCTAAACCCTAAACCCTAAACCCTACACACCTCAACCCTACACCCTAAAGATAGAGTTTTTGTGAGGAGAAGGGCCTGAAGTTGATCAACCGCTTGGTCACCACCTGTGAGAGAGACGCCGCTTGGCCAGGTGTTCATTCCAAGCCTGCGTCCCCTAGCTGGCGTGCCCTGCGTCGCGTTGCAGCGCAAGAGCCATTAGGCCTTCTACAAGCTGATCTGCTTGAAGATCGCGCAGGTGCTCTCGGTTTCATTCGGTTTCCAGCTCCAAAACCCCAATATCCCTAATGCACGAAGCTCTGCATCCTGAACCCGGACATGCTTGAAAGTGTCGAGAGGACTGGCCTCCGAACGAGATGCCGTCCTTCAAGAGCGTCTTCAAAGAGTCCGAACCTGAGACCGGCCTGAGCTGAGTGTCCTCTGATTCCTTCCTTCTCGGCTTCTGTTCTCATCCTGCATCAGAAGGGTAATCCTGTCTGCTGTAGCAAAACGTAGTATGGAATCACGGAGGAATAGTGATATAATATATATATATATACATATATACTTCATAGCACTTAAAAGTGAGTGGGGCATGCACTCCACTGCCTACGAGACACCCGGCCCAAAGGCCTCCCAAGTCCTGGCAAGACCGGTCCAAGGGATGTGTGAGGTCTTGTCTGTTTTGTTCCTTCGAGGGCCCTTTTGCCTCTTTCGCCAAACTTCTAGAGCCCCGCACCATGCCACCATGTTAGCCGGCCTCTCGTGAGAAGCTTTTAGAAGGTTTCGAGCGGGTTGACTGCCGCAGAATTGCTCCCAGATGAAAGTTGCAGCTATTTTGGGGGAAACAAGAGAGGAGACCAGAGCTTAACAAAGGAATTCCTCATTCTAAAATCATTGGAAGCCGTAATGCCCTACACCCTAAGCTGCCCTCAGCTCCTTGCGCCGAGGTTCGATGACGAAGGCACGGGCGTACTCCAGGAATCCGTCTTGGTCCGAGGCACAGGTTACGGCGTTAGACCCCGCGCCCCCTGTGTGATGTGAGATGTGTCAAGATGTGTGGGTGCAGACAATATTCCTATTCCTGCACTCCTGCTGCATCCTTGGGTCTCCCCCTTTTGTTGGCAGGTTCTCATAGGATTTTCCGCCGAAACCCTAAACCCTAAACCCTAAACCCTAAACCCTAAACCCTAAACCCTAAACCCTAAACCCTAAACCCTAAACCCTAAACCCTAAACCCTAAACCCTAAACCCTAAACATGCTCAGGTCCGCAAGTTCGTGAACTGCGGCTACGAAGAGCAGCAAGCCAAACGCCGATGCCTCTGGGGATCCCCCCTTCGATACGGGGTTGCTGCTGCAGGAACTTAGAAGGAGTGGAAGCAAGTCACCATAATACGGATGCATAGTTCCTCTTTTAAGCATGCATATATATATACATACACATATATATATATATATATATATATATATATATATATTTACACATATATATATATATATGTATAGCAATACGTATGAAGGACTATATATATATATACAAAGGTATATGTATATACCTTCATGCATATATACACATAAACATATAGTCACCATCACAATAGTAGGAGCACGACGGCTTCTGCAGGAGGATGACCCTAGACCCTACATGAAAGACCAGCTCGCACCAGGTGCCGCCAGCGCCATGAACCTGAGCCAGAACAAGAATGCGGTGGCACCGAGCTGAGTGGGCCCGAAACTCTAAACCCTAAACCCTAAACCCTCAACCCTGAACCCTGAACCCTGAACCCTGAACCCTGAACCCTGAACCCTGAATTCCTGACCCTGAGCCCTGAATCCCTGACCCTGAACCCCAAGCCCTACCTCAGGACTGGACCGAGTTCGTGGCTGCCAGGGCCCAAGAGGGGCACCCTTTGTTCGATTTTGAGAAGGGGGTTTAGGGTTTCGGGTTTTGGGTTTAGGGTCTGAACCCTTTTTGTGGGAATCTTTAGGCTTAGGATTCCCGAAGCCCTGAGCCCGAAACCCTAAACCCTAAACCCCAAACCCTAAACCCTAAACCCCAAACCCCTAAACCCTGGAGGGTTCAGCTGGGAGCCCAGGCATGCATCGACCTGGGAAATCCCAAGCTGGAGCCTTCCATCCACCTGATCTTCCACAATGCGGACAAGGATCGGCCCTGCGGGGCCATGCGGTACTTACCCTAAACCCTGCATCCTAAACCCTAAACCCTAAACCCTAAACCCTAAACCCTAAGCTTTAAATCCTAATCCCTAAACCTAAACCCTAAACCCTACCCTGGATTGGGGTTTCGGGTTCAGTGTTTCTGGTTTCTGGGTACCAGGGTTTATGGCTACCAGGGTTTATGGGTACCAGGGTTTATGGGTGCTAGGGTCGGACGTTTTGTTGTTGAGGGACGATGTCGTTTGGTGGTTCTTTGTTACATTGTGGATGCGGGGTCTGCGGTCAGAAAGGTACTCCGAAGGTAGAGTCTAATCCCGCAAGTGCCTTCAGCGAGATGGTGATGTCCCGTGCACCAGGACAGTGATGGGCTTCTTTCCATGGAGGACGTCCGGTCACTTCTCCCCGAGGTGGAGCCTGCGCTGCCTTCCTTGTGTCCATTAGCGTATGCTGCAATTAGCGTGTGCTGACTTGCAGGGGCTGCTGCAGCTGTATGAAGGGTGTTCAAGAATCCGATGGCCATGAGCCAAGAGCTTCGAGCTCTAAAGCCGCTCGCCCCGAAGATCTACACACATGAGGCAGTCATCCAGTTTTACGGCTTTGCCCTGCAAACGCGCATGGCTGTGATCTGTCTTGAGGGCCGGCGACTGTGTCTATACTCTCCGACGCCTCTAACCGATGCAGTGGCGGCTGACCTGGAGACGCTGGGAACTGTGGCGTTGCTCGTGTCGCCGAACAAAATCCACAACCAGACCCTCCAGGCATACTGCACTGCGTATCCCAACGCGTTGTTGTGTGCCCCTCCAGGCCTGCAGGAACGGCAGCCGCAGCTTTCTGTCCAGGTGGTGCTGAAATCTGGCATGGACTTCTGGGCGGCCGTAGGGGGCTGGGGCCAGGAGCTTGAGGTCCTCGTAACTGCAGGCAACTGCTTCTTCGAGGAGGCCCTCCTGTATCACCCCCACTCAGGGACACTTTTGGTCGGGGACTTTGTCGAGAACCTGCGACCGGCCACCACCCCCGGATGCTGCGGAGGCCCTCTCGCCCGCGCATGCCGGCTTCAAGGGCGGCCCATGCCATCGCCGGAATTCTGGATCTACACGCAGGATGCAAAGGCTCTGGAGACATCGGTTAGCCTAGCTGCCACATGGTCCATTCAGCGCATCTTCCTCTGCCACGGCAGCATGATCGAGGGCCCAGCTTCAGCCAACGTGTTCGCCGAAGTTGTGGGCGAACTGGCGCGCTGGGCGCGGAGGTGGGGTGACTGGCAGGCAGCTGGAGCTGTGATACGAAAGCTGTCCACGTTGCAGTGAGCATGACAAATCCCTTAAACCATAAACCCTAGGCCCTAAACCCTGAACCCTGAACCCTGAACCCTAAACCCTAAACCCCAGTGATACCAGAGCCGTGACGTCAACGGCTTTAGGGCGCTTCAGGAGCACCTCATCGGAATGAGCTGTCGGGCGCTTGCTTTGTCTTGATGGAACGGCTCAATGCGATGGAAGTCAAAGGTGTCTGTGCGAGCGCGTGCACTACCCGAGCATGCAGTGCCACCTCGGGATTCAGGGGGTCTCGCTTTTCAGGTGGTCCCGTCTACAAAGGTTTGTTGCCATGCATGTTACTAGTGATGGAGTCTTCGAAGCATGCAGACCGTGCAATCCCGAGAACCCATGCAAGAGCATGAGATGTTGGTTTTAGAGCCATGAGCCAGGGGATAGGCCAGGGACCTTTCCGAGGCACTTTGGGCTCCAAAAGTGACGCCGCTTGGGTGTCGTTTTGGGTGTCGCTCTGAAATCGAATCAAAAAGCACTTAGTTCTCAGGTGCGGCTTTTTAGGTGGTCCCGTCGCTTTACAGGGTTTTGCTTCCTGATGTCCCGCTCTAAGTAACTCAGAAGAGCCGGCAGTTTTGACTGCCCGCGAACTTGTGGAGGCCCACCGGAATGCCAAGGAGGCCACGCGCTGCACCGGTTTAGGGTTTAGGGTTTAGGGTTTAGGGTTTAGGGTTTAGGGCTCAGAGCAGCCTTTTTGACTAAGTGCATGCGTCGGGACCCTGCAGGCAGCTCAAGCAATCTTCATCCAAATCACTGGCAGAGCGTTCGAGCCCTGGTGATGGTCCACGGTCTGTCATATGGTCCGTTCTCTAAATTATGGTCCTCCTGATAATAAGCACCCCAAAAGGGACCATATTTTCGAGAAGGGACCATGTGATCATATATCTATATCGTTTTCTTGAGTGCAGGCACGGGAAGGCCCCCAGCAGAGTGACAAGCAGCTACACCGCTACACCTCTAGCTACCCTCTTCATATACTCCCACGTGTAATAGCTACCCGTGAGCCTTGAAGTGCACACCAGGCGTTACAGCCGAGGTCAGAGACAGGTGGAGAGCGAATGGACTGGCACTCCTTTGTGAGTTACCTGCGGAGGCAGGGCAGCTTGCAACTACAACTTAGATGGTATCTTCAAGTATGAGCGAGTAAGACTCGTAGTCAGAGTGCCCAGTACCCTTAGTGAAGGATACCTTAAACGAAGAAGGGGCCCTGTTTACGGTTTAGGGCATGTATGCCTTTATTTTCGGGGCCCCTGAAACCTAAACCCCTTAGCCCGAAGCCCGGAACCCTAAGCCCTAAACCCTAGACCCTAAACCCGAAACTTTAGAAACCCTAAACCCTAAACCCTAAACCCTAAACCCTAAACCCTCAAGGCCAGGATAAATGGAAATTGTACGCGTTTCATGACGAGCACCTCGTGCAATCATCCTTCATCCTTCACCGGGCACTAAAACAGACCCGGAATAGGGCAAAAGTCGACAGAACCTCCCAAATGAAGTTGGCCAGATTTCAGTCTTCAAAACCCGGCCCGACACAGCCCAAAACCCCGCACGAACCCCAAACCCCATACAATTCCAAAACCACCCAAAGCGAAGATGGCAAAATCTCAGCAAGAGCAAAAACCCAAACCCGGCAAAACCTGCCCAAAATCCGACAGAGCCCGACAAAAACTCCGGACACAAACCCTATACAATTTCTACAAACCCCAAACCCCAAACCCCAAACTACCCTAAACCCTAAACCCTAAACCCTAAACCCAACACCCTAAACCCTAAACCCTAAACCCTAAACCCTAAACCCTAAACCCTAAACCCTAAACCCTAAACCCTAAACCCTAAACCCTAAACCCAGCTCTTTGGGAACGCAGCTGGCCCTCGCAGGCAAGCCTGTGCGGGAATGCCCGAGGAGCCAACCCCGGAAGTGGCCGGGAACATGGTCCAGGTGCTTTCGAAAACCAAAAGCCCTAAACCCTAAACCCTAAACCCTAAACCCTAAACCCTAAACCCTAAACCCTAAACCCTACAGTAAACCCTAAACCCTAAACCCTAAGCCCTAAACCCTAAACCCTAAACCCTAAACCTCCTAGACTTAGGGTGGTGAAGGGTCTTTTAGCTGTAGCCGGAGCTGCTCATGGTGCATGCTGCTGAGGTCCCGGAGCCGGAGAACTCTGATCCCAAGGTGCGGTTCCTGTGTCGGTTTAGGGTTTAGGGTTTAGGGTTCAGGGTTTAGGGTTTAGGGGTTGGGGTTTGGGGTTCTGGGTTTGGGGTTTGGGGTTTTGGGTTTAAGGTTCAGGGTAGCAACAAATGAGACCGACGGGCTTCTGCGGCAGCGGTGCCTGGGTGCTGGAGTTTCACCTGGCTGATCTGGCTGAAGGTACCCTAAACCCTAAACCCTAAACCCTAAACCCTAAACCCTAAACCCTAAACCCTAAACCCTAAACCCTAAACCCTAAACCCTAAACCCTAAACCCTAAACCCTAAACCCTAAAACATAAACCCTAAACCCTAAACCCTAAACCCTAAACCCTAAACCCTAAACCCTAAACCCTAAACCCTAAACCCTAAACCCTAAACCCTAAACCCTAAACCCTAAACCCTAAACCCTAAACCCTAAACCCTAAACCCTAAACCCTAAATCCTAAACCCTAAACCCTAAACCAGGTTCAAAACCAGGACATCCTCCGCAATGTGACGGACGCGATCCGGGCCACTGCCGCGGAAGCGATTAGCACCTTGCATGATTACTGATGGGGAGTGGAGCCCTCAACCACACCGTGGAACCCTAAACTCGAAACCCAAACCTTAAACCCTAAACCCTAAGCATCCCTAAGCATCCATAAACCGTAAACCCCAAACCTGCAGTTTTGGCTGCAGGCACCTTGAGCAGCGTGGGCCACAACTGGTTCGGTGGGAAGGCCCGGCGCCATTCCGAGCAAAGCAGGAGGCAGTTCTGTGGCATGTTTCTCCTAGGTGGGAATGGGGGACCCTTAAAAGGGAACCCTTCTTGACCTTATTCAAAGGGTATCTCAAGGGTCCTCCTAATCCTGTCCCCTAGATTCGCCTCAGGATGCCAACTCAGATGCGCCAGGGGCCGAGCCAAAGCCGTAAAAGCAGATTGCGGTAGAGTTTTCGGAGTCCTCAGCCCCACCCAGGCGGGGCTACGCTGCGCCAGGCTTTTCGGTGTCTGCTCGCATGGCCGCAAGTCGGTCGGCTGGGTCAAGTTTGCCAGGTCCACCCGACAACCAGGTGCTGCGGCTTGAGCCTCACCACTCCGTTAAATTTATATTTACTTATTGTATATTATGACTTCTAGATTCTTTTTTATATACTGTTAATGAATCAAGTTTCGCACTGCAAAGCGTGGAAAGCGTGTAGCTCACGACGAGTCTTGCTTAGGCAGCTCCTGGAGATGGGCTACGAAGAGCATGCCGTCAATGCGAAGGTCCTGAAGTGGTGCAGGCAGCTAGCACTAGCCCTGAACCCTAAACCCTAAACCCTAAACCCTAAACCCTAAACCCTAAACCCTAAACCCTAAACCCTAAACCCTAAACCCTAAACCCTAAACCCCAAAATACGCTAAGTAGCATGAAGCGGCGGCTCCAAGTCGCGGGTTCACGTCCGAGGCAGCAGAGTTGTACAGCGGTGCAGTTGGATGATCGTCTCTACACAGAGCTCGACAGGCCGAGGGGGGGGGGGTCTCCTTGCTGGGGTTTGGGGTTTAGGGTTTAGGGTTTAGGGTTGAGGGTTGAGGGTTTAGGGTTTGGGGTTGAGGGTTGAGGGTTGAGGGTCTTAGGGCCAACATTTGCCATGTCTGTGAGGCAGTATGCCCTTCTTCGAGCGAGGCCCGAGCCCCGCGTACCCGCGCGGATTCATGTCTTAGCAACAAGTATGTCGTGGCTCGAAATTCGTAATTCGTCACTTACTGAAAGTTGCTGATGTGCATGTAGTACTGAGTAGTTAGTAGAAGGAAGCAAAGCTTATTTTTGCCGTAGGGCTTTGCTCTTTCGAGGCGTGCGGCGTCCCCGGGTCGGGCGCTGGCTGTGCAGGCCGTGTTGGCGCCCAAGCTCTGCCCAGCAGCTGCTCTGCCTACAGCTACGATAGATAGCCGTTAAATAAGTCCAAAATGACTAATGATTATAATCATCGTAAAAATATCTTAGTTTGAAAATTATTCTTACAATTTTGGGGTTTAGGGTTTAGGGTTTAGGGGGCACCCACTGACACATCGGAGCTCATATGCCGAGGCCAGCCTGAGTGATCCACGCCCTTTGATCCCCCAGCTTGTCGCCTCACAGACGGAGCAATGCGAGGGAAGTTTGCATAGCTTGTCATAGCTTGTAGCCCTAAACCCTCAACCCCAAACCCTGAACCCCGAACCCTGAACCCTAAGCCCTGGTGCTTTGCACTGCGACGTCACAGGCGGAGCCTCAGTTTAGAATTTGCGTTGAACCCTTTGTTCATGGAACAGCGCCGCAGTCGAACCCCGAGTGGCGCACACCTCTCCAAGAGAGGCGGCCTTCCAGGAACATCCCCTTTGCACGTTTGGCTGCTGCAGGGCTTCCAGTAGCTACCCGGCTACCCTGTGGGTGAGCCAGGAGATCCTTGTTTTGAGCATCTCCGAGAACCTTACATGCTAAGCCCGGAGCCACAAATCCTGGACACCACAAGGTAGTTGCTCTCTGCGCGGCACGTATCAGAGCTCGTCCTCGGCGCTTTCATGCCGTGGACAACAGGCTGCTTTGCGGCCCGGGCTTTAGTTGGAAGCCCAAAGGAACGCGATCGGTGAATGTTAGCGTGCGAAATCTCTGCCGACGACGAAGTCCGTTTCCGCTTTGTGCTCTAAACACTAAGCTCATTGAGCCCTGCCTTTCCAGGAATCACGCCGTGTTGGCGAGTCCCGCGAGCTGTCTTCAGGACATGGGGCCCAGCCCAGCCCGTGCACGAAGCAGAGGGCAGTTCTCTAAGTTTCGGTGTTTGGGGTTGGGACTGTCATCCATGCTCACCCTTTGGTCATCGAAGCTACCCGAAAAGGGACCCGCGATTCAGAGATTTGCCCAGGACGACACGCGCCTCTTCCGGAGGCAGGTCGCGTCCAGATGAGTCAGAGGAACCCTAAACCGGCCTAAACCATCTAAACCCTGAACCATCAACCCTAAACCCTAAACCCCAAACCCCAAACCCCAGACCCTCAATCTAATGCCCCATACCCGAAACCCTACCGTAGCCCTAAACCCTAAACCCTAAGCTCCAGGCAGGGCAGACCTTGCGGAATCCCTTTGCAGCAACGTTTCCAGCAGAGGAGGGGCACGCTGCGGGAGGGTATTGGGGTTTAGGGCATTCGGGTTTGGGGGTGAGGGTTTAGGGTTTAGGGTTTAGGGTATAGGGTTTAGGGTTTAGGGTTTAGGTTTCAGGGTTTAGGGTGTAGGAGGGCCGCAGCACGCGTGATGGCTTCAGGACGACTGCCAGTCCTTGCCGATGGAGCTGAGGAGCTCATCAACTTTGAGTTTCTGGAGATGTCTGGAGCATCAGTGAGACTCGATCCACTAGGTGGTTTACGCAAATAAGGGAACCCTCATATAGACCCCCAAATAGTAGGCTCCCCTTTTAATAAAGACCCTAATAAGGTACCCCTAATTTCATGAACCCACACTTGTGCTTCTTGCCAGCGACCGACAGGGGTAGCTTTGTTTGTGCATGCTGAATGTTGCGCCTGCTTGCGTAAGCCGCTTGCTTGAGCCATCAAGGCATACCACCGCCATCCGGGCTATGCCCCAACATGCGCTTGGCAGCTCTAGCCCTCCTAGACCTGCCGTAGGGTCACCCCCAGTAGCTTCGGAAAAGTTCACTTCTTTCAGCCACTTCTTTCAGCGATATATTGGGGGGGTGTCCTGGGTTGCTCTCTAACCTTTAGACAGCCCATGAGCCCATGAGCCATGAGCCGGGTGCCACGGAGGCCTCCCGTTTGAGCGCAGCTTCTGTTCTTCACCTTCTTAGAGCAGCCCCTTTGTGGTCAGTTGTCTTCCTTAGCATAGCCATGTGCAACGCAAAAATCACAACTTGGAGAATGGATGAAGCACCCTCAAAAGGGGGGACATGATGTACTTACTTATTGTTCCTGGCAACTTACTACATACAGGGTTGCTCTGGTAACGTGAGTTATGCGACCAGGAGGGAAGTCAGCAACCTGCGGCAAAAAAATTGACGAGGCTGAATCACACGTGAAGGTGCCCCGGTTGATACTCAGAAAAGCTGGTACGAATAGCAAGAGCCCGAACCCTACAAACCCCGAAGACCCGAAACCCGGAAAAACCCAGCTCCTGGTACATTCGGCCGGAGGCATGTGGGCCAGGCGAAGGAGCCGCTCCATGTAACCATCTGCAGGTGGTCAATGATGTCCGGCCACACCCTATAGTCATCCTTAGACGGTGTTGTCTTTTTGGTTGGGATTTCAACAATTCTATCTACTTCAGGATGCCTATACCGTAAACCCTGAACTCCTGAACCTCTACACCCGAGTGAGGGTCAGTCAGCAAGAGTGCCCTATGAGTCACGCCACCTGAGTCGAAAACGGAGAAGCCCTGAGTCGAAAACGCTTTGACCCCCCGAATCGACAACCAGCAAGACCCCCCCCCCCCCCTGCAACAGAAAACGCCCTCCTCCCGTCTAATCCAAAAACCATAATTTTGTTACCCCAAACCCATACCCCTTAAACCCAGAAAGACAACCACGATGTTCTCCAATGTTTTCATAGGGAAGCCTCTATTTTCTCAAGCTTGCACGGGGAAAAATGAACAACAAGCGGGGGTTCCCCCCCCTCCCCCCCCCTTCCATTTGCAAGCACCATGCTCACATGACGGGTTTGGTAAGGATTCGCATTTGTTTACCGCAAGTTCTCTCCATTGCAACACACAAGTCCTCGTCATGGGTTGATGTTCCTTTCAATAACAGGGGTTTTTAAAATTTTGCACCACAAGGCTCGTTTGGAAGGGGTTTCTAGGTGTTCAAGGCAAATGGCCAGGGGTGAAGGGGGACCTGTGGGCCCCAGGGTCTTAGGTTTCAGGGGTTTAAGGCTGAATGGTCTAGGGCATTTTGACCGTATTCTTGTTTTCCCGTCGTTTCTGTGCCGTTTGCTGACTCTCGCCAGCCCGTTTCCTGACTCGGTCTTTGTCGTTTTCGGACTCGGTCCATCCCGTTTTCGACTCGTTTTCCCTCACCAGCTTTGAACCCCGAAAAGCGCCTAAGCCCTCTTAACCCCCTAAACAACCCTACACAACCCCCCCAAAGCCCCTAAACAAACCCCCAAAAGCCCCTAAACAAACCCCCAACAGCCCCTAGTTCCCCTAGAAGGCCCCCCCATGCACCACCAGAATGCCCGAAAGCTCAGGACCTGATCCCCGGCAAACGGTCGAGCAACTTAAGGCCTACAGTTTGTCGGGTGTTGCAGGGGTTTAGGGTTGAGGGTTCGGGGGTTGAAGGGTTGGGTTAAGGGTTTAGGGCTTTGGGGGTTTAGGGATTGAGTTCATGGCGGGTTCCCACATGAGGAGTTAGGCTTCAGGGTCACTCGATCTGTTGCTTTCCGTAGACAGGTAGCAAAAGTGTCGGTGCTGACGGCTGCTAACAACGGCAGCTTGAGTGTTGAAAGTGGACGTGTGGGCATCAGGTCTTCATTGTGTGCTCAAAAGAGAAAGAGACTTTCTTTTAAAAT
The DNA here is from genome assembly GCA_905221605.1 of Symbiodinium natans. NCBI lineage: Eukaryota > Dinophyceae > Suessiales > Symbiodiniaceae > Symbiodinium > Symbiodinium natans. The sequence goes on from CAJNDS010000072.1 coordinate 175,543, forward strand.
TGCACGATCTTTTTCAGTTCTTATTCTGGCGACAGGGGCGGCAATAGAGAGCCAGACACACCCCAATTGTTCATGCCAAACTCTAAGCCATCGTCTAGAATGACCTCCGTACTCGTACCGTTGGTCAACCTCTCGGCTTAGTATCGGACGTTTGATCACACTTACCGTAAGTTGCGGACGTCTGAGCACACCTACCACTGGATCCCAAAGCGTCTCTTCTAGCGCTTTTCGCGGTGTCGGTGTACGCGGTGTTCGTGGTTCGCGCTGTTCGCGGTGTTCATGGGGCGCTATGGTGTTCGGCTACGCCCCAATGCTTTCAAGTGACATTTTTTCCTGCTTCTGGCTCTCAGTAAGTGAGTGTCTGGTGGTGCCGACTCCAGTTTGCTGTTTCCCGTTAAGTGTTACCGTAACCCGTGCCGCTGCCCAGGCTTCTTTGGCTTATGCTCTATACGACGTCCAATGTGAAATCAGATACAGGATTAAAGATACGACAAACGAGGTCAACAGTCAGATGCCTCAAATTTTGCAAGGTTGAAAACAAGATACGAAGTGAACTATTTTAGCAGGAGGACAAAACAGCACCTTTTCTTCTTCTTCTTCTGTCTGATTGTCGCTTGGTGGTGTGTTTTTGGTCAAACGGTTCGCTGGGGTGGGCTTCGTGGGGAAGCCCAGATATGACCAAAACAACGACGGATGGAATGGCAAGAATTTGACAGCCCCAACAATAGAAACATGACAAAAGCAGTACTTCCTGGCTTTCCAGTCCGTGTCAGAAGGAACAACGCAGTGGACCCAATTTTTTTTCACAGAGTGTCGGGCTGATAGGAGGAAAACAGTCCAAATCTGAAGCAAGTGTCGCCCAAACTACCATGCTGAGCTCACACATGGGCTTGCGCGGATGTAGGAAGTATGCTAAGCCCTCCACTTCAGACCCAGATGATAACTGTTTGCCAGGCGGAGGGAGGCAGACACTTCCGCAGTGGGAACTTGGAGGCGGGCCGGGGCACAACGTCCTGCTTGGAGGTTCATGGTACTTATTAACCAATTATAGCCGTACTTACTGTACTTATAACCATCTTAGGGCACTTAAGGGGCTTCTAACGGTACTTATTGACCAATGAAGAGCTTAGAACCCTCTTAGGGCACTTAAGGGGGCCTATAAGCGGGTTATAAGAGCAGTTATGGTTTAGGGTTTAGGGTTTAGGGTTTAGGGTTTAGGGTTTAGGGTTGATTTGTAAGTACCCTGAGCCTCCAAGTGTTGCTATCTAGGCGCTGCCCGCTCCTCCGCCTTGGTATAAACCCTAAACCCTAAACCCTAAACACTAAATCCTAAACCCTAAACCCTAAACCCTAAAACCCTAAACCCTAAACCCTAAACATCCTTGTTTGTGGGTCGCTGGGTCACAGAAGCACATGCGGAAGTAGGTTGTAGAGAAGGGCATCCCGGTCCCACGTTGACCAACAAAAAAGTGTCATGGTAGATGTGCCTCGGATGAGAAAAGAAGCGCTGGAAGTAGCTCCCCCCCCTATGCGTTGATTCATCGTGCCTTTTCAAACAACATCGCATTGCAGATGCTGCGTGATCTCCATTAGATACATGTCAGGCCTAAAACGTAGGGATGTCTGTCAAAAGGAGTGGCATGCATAGCGAGTACCCGAGACGAACAAGTTCCGTTCTGCCCTCCCCCCAGGACCCCTAAATCCTAAACCCAGAACGTTTAGGGTTTGAGGGTTTAGGCTTTAGGGCTTCCCCTAAATCCTAAACCCAGAACAGCTTGTGATGCTGCTGCTCCGCTCTGACTACACCTGCAGCTTCTGCATTGAAATCGCCACTGGAAAATGTTTGTCTCCATCTTGAGTAGAGCGTTTAGTACTTGTTGCTGTTTTTTCATTCTCTTCTCTTAAAGCTTTCTGGTGGTTGTCATTCTTGTTTCATCCTCAGCTGAGCACAGCCCTGGCCTGGGCTTTGATGTAGGGTTAGGGTTTAGGGTTTAGGGTTTAGGGTTTAGGGTTTAGGGTTTTGGGATGGAGCATGAAAAAAAGCCAACCAGCATTTAGGCGCTTAGGGTTTACTATTTCAGTTTAGGGCTGCGACTCCTGCCTTCCCGACCGCAGAAACGAACACCCTACACCCTACACCCTACACCCTACATCCTACACCCAACACCCTAAACCCCAAACCCCAAACCCTAAACCCTCAACCCTAAACCCTAAACCCCAAACCCCAAACCCTAAACCCTAAACCCCAAACCCTAAACCCTAAAGGAAGCCCTCGCTTGCTACGCCTCTGCACTGCAGAATCTCGAGAGGCTGCGGGTTGTTGAGGGAAGTATGGCGTATCTGCTAAGGGTTTAGGGTTTAGGGTTTAGGGTTCAGGGTCTAGGGTTTAGGGTTTAGGGCCCTAAGCCCGAAACCGCATGGGTGCACCTGTGTGCCTGTTTAAACGGTCCCCTTTTTGGGGGGGTCTTAATCGGGAGGAGTTCATGAATTGAAACGGGGTCCACATGATTTTCAAAGGGATGAGTTCATATATATGAGTTTACGTGCTTTTCCTAGGGTGAGTTTGTATGATTTAGAAAGGGATCCATATGATTTTACATGGGGTGAGTGTATATGAATTTGAACAAATCGATGACTTTATATGAATTTCAAAGGGATCCGACTGGTTTTATCACGAATGAGTTTATATGAACTTGAAAGGGATGAGTTCATATGAGTTCAAACGGGGTCAGTATAGTTTCAAGGGGATGAGTCTACATCTTAAGCCTTGAGATTTTTCAAGAGCTAAGCCTTCAACCCATGAAACAAAGAGGCTTCAAGTGTCAAGGGACTGCCCCTTAACCCAAGAGGCCAGGTCCAAATCCAGAGCCCCGGGCCCAAGGCCAGCACATGAAAGAGGTTCCCGAAACAGTGCCCATTAAAGCCGGCTGGGGCGGCTCCTGGACCAGTCCCTGGCCGTAATGACCTAGACATGTTTTTATGTAGTTTTTTGAACGAAAAACTCTTGGTTTCTGCTCGGTTGGAGGCCAGGGCTGCGGCGTGAGGTTGGCTTCAAAACATGCAGGGTTCAGGGGTTGGGGGTTTAGGGCTGAGGGGTTTAGGGTTTATTTGGGGCTTACCCACATACCCTAGATTCTGAACAAGCCTGGATTGCGGCGACGAGTTGACTTTAAAGATGGTCCCGGTTCTCGACCCCCACACATTCACAGTGTCCTGCATAGCCGGGCAAACTTGACTTTAAAGAGGGGGCTGCTACGAAAGCAGGTGCAAGAGTGAAACCCTAAACCCTAAACCCTAAACCCTCAGCCCGAAGCCCCAAGCCCCAAGCCGTAAGCCCTGAGCCCTAAGCCCGAAGCCCTAAACCCTAAACCCCCAAAATGTGAAGAACTCTACCGTGCTCAGTAGGATTGAAGCCGGTCCGGAGGGGCGCTGCTTGGCGCAGGTCGGGGCTGGCCGATCTGACCCTGCAATCGACCTTGTCATCCAACCAGGTGCGTTTTTTTTAGGGTTTTCAGGGGGTTTAGGGTTTAGGGTTTAGGGTTTAGGGTTAGGGTTTAGGGTGATTCGGGTTTGCAGTTGTTCTGTGTTTAGGGCTTTTTGGGATGCTCAGGGTTGTCAGGGTTTCTAGGGTGGGTGTTTAGGGTTTCGTGCTATTCTGGGCTGCTACTAGATGTGGGGGGGGGGGGGGAACTGACTTACTTATGTGGGGGAAACCTAAACCTAAACCCCAAACCCTAAACCCTACCCAAAAACCCTAAACCCTAAACCCTAAACCCCTAAACCCTAAACCCCTAAACCCTAAATTTAAGAGCCTCCGGCTCAAGCCGCCGACCCCGCTGGAGCATAGTTGAAAGGTTTAAACGCGCTCGTCAGCTCAAAGGATGCCAAAAGTTGATTTGCTTGAGCCTCTGTGAAACGTTGGGGGGGGGGGGGGGTGGGTGGGGGTGGGGGGGGGGGGGGGGGGGGGGGGGGGGGGGGGGGGGGCAGTCAAGAGGGTTGGGGGTTTTTTCCCAAAGGACCCCTATGTCCTGTGCCAAACCGCCTATGGTCCGTGAGTTTATGCGGTGTGGGTGGCCTGGCCCTCCATGGAAAAGCTGCCCGGGTACCCCCCCCTACCCCCCCCACCCCCGCGTTTTGGGGGAGGTTTTCACCTCCTTTTCCCACCCAACACGCCGCCAGGGTCGGCGGACCCTACACCCTAAACCCTAAACCCTGAACCCTAAACCCTAAACCCCATTTCTTCCCCACATCTTGTGTAGTCGTAGCACTTTGACCTTGCCTCGGAGTTTCGAGGCCCTCTGCTACTTGAAGCTGTCGCGGTTCCAGGAAGCTGAGGAGTGAGCCTCATCTTGGTACAGCCTTGTTTGAGTTACAGGGTTTAGGGTTTAAGGTTTGGGGTTTAGGGTTTAGGGTTTAGGGGTTTAGGGTTTGGGGTTTGGGGGTTTAGGGTTTGGGGTTAGGGTAGTTGTCTTAGCATTTAGGGTGTAAAGGCTTTGGATTTTCGGGGTGCGGTTCTCTGTCATTTCTCGTTTATGTTTGGCCCCCCTAGATACACGCATGGCGATAGAAGCCTCAAAAGAGACCACCCTTGGGATCAACGGCCACAAATCCGACCTAGGCCCCAGACTCCTGAACCCTAAACCCTACACCCTACACCCTAAACCCTAAACCCTAAACCCCTAAACCCTAAACCCTACACACCAAACCCTTTGTTCGCAGGAGAGCGCTTCAGCAGCCTTGGCTGCAGATGCGTCGAACAGCAAAGCGGCGCGGCACTTTGCTTGCGGAAGTCTCCGGCATGAAGGTTTAGGGTTTAGGGTTTAGGGTTTAGGGTTTAGGTTTAGGGTTTAGGGTTTAGGGTTTAGGGTTTAGGGTTTAGGGTTTAGGGTTTAGGGTTTAGGGTTTAGGGTTTAGGGTTTAGGGCTCTTCGTAGGGAGCTTAGGTATCCCATCTAGGTCCCTTAAGTAGGGAGCTTAGGTGTCCCATTTAGTCCCTTTAAGCAGGGAATCTAGGTCTCTACACAATCCCTGGGCCCTAAACCCTAAAGCCTAAACCCTAATCCCTTAAAGGGTCAATGTGGAAGGGTTACCTGTTTCCAGGTCTACCGGCGAGGCTTGTCGCGCCTAAATCTGGGTGACCCTCGCGGTGCCGTGGAGGCGCGGAAGCTGCAAATGAGCACTGTCCCCTTCAAGTTTAGGGTTTTGGAACTGAAGTTTCAGTTCTGCTACCATAGTATGGAAGTCGTTGTAAACATGGTTTCCTGCGTATAGTTGCTTGTTGTGAGTACCTGGGCAGCAGCCCAGGGAATGTTGGCAAGCTTTGTGAAGCAGCCGAGGACTTGCAGAAAGCTCTAAGGCGGGCGGAGTTCGAACCCTAAACCCTAAACCCTAAACACCCCGCACCCTTAGCTGTAAAACACGTAAACCTACAAAGCTTAGGGTTTAGGGTTTCAGGTTCCCAAGGTCTAAACCCTAGCTGGTAAAGAGCCACGTAGTGTATGTCCATTTGTGGGTATGCGTACCCCACGCATGCTCTTCTTTGCCATGAGGGAACGGTTTCGGTCCGATTTGTGGATGTTGTCCGCTGATTTCTGGGGCTTGTCTTGCTACATTTTCAGGCCGTCGATGGTCGTCTCTTGAGTACGACGCTTCGTGTAGAAACCGCTCCCCCTCCCCCCTCCCACCCTTCCCGCCCCCTCCTCGCTCCCTCCCCCTTCCCCCCCTTCCTCCCCTTCCCCCCCCCCCCCCCCCCCGCCCCGCCAGGCTTGAGCCTCAGAACGCGGAGGTTCGCCAGAAGCTGTCGGAGGCCAGAGCTCGGCCCGACGATGAAAGTAAACGCTTAGGGCTTCGGGATGTTCAGGGTAACATAGCGGGGTCGGAATAAGTACCACAGAAATCCACTATGGTTCCTTTTTACTATAAGAGCCCCCAAAACCCTAGTCTAATGATTAAGGCCCCTATAGTATGCCACTTGAATTTTTGTTCAGCTTTTTGCGTGTGACATGGAGGCCAAGCAGCAAGCGGAGGAGGCTCCGATTCCCGAATCGGAGATGGCCGTTGCTTCCGGGGCTACAAGCGCCTTGGGAAAAGACGGAGGATTGTGGAGCCCTCAGATTCCCCAGCTGATGTGAAGCTGAGTTGGGCTGCTTTACTCCCCCCGGCCCCAATGTTTCATATCCGCCAACATGCGCACCATTGCATGATAACGATACTTACCAGCTCCTTATGATTGGGGGGTGGTGGGGGGTGGGTTGGGGCAGTTTTGGGTGATTTCGAGGTACAGCGAAAAGCTAGACCTGAACGAGGGAAGGCTTGCGCAGTCTTTCAAGGAGCTCTTCCCTGCGCATGTACAAGTCTGACATCTGCAGGGTTTAGTTTCGGCCACAGTTCATGATTCACGACTCGCGGAATGGGAGGAGCAGAGGGACTGGGTGAACACCATCGACAACTGGATGGAGATCAAAGACATTTCGTTTGTCGACGAAGAAGACAAGAATGTCGTCTCTGTTTACATGTCTTTGCGTGGACCTCGGCCCACGACGTTCACTTGGTCTGTTCCCTTGCCCCATGGTCCTTGGTCCTTTTTTCGAGATACGCGCCGCAGGACAACAGGAACCTTGCTGAATGTGCCGTCGAGCTGAAAACTTGAGATCCTAAATCCTAAAACTCGCCACCTTCAACCCTGAACCCCCTAAACCCTGAACCCTAAACCCTAAACCCTAAACCCCAAAAAACCGTAAGTCCAAGAAGGCCCGGCCTCCACGAGATCGCTGCCAACAAGGTGTGCGTTTGGCTGACGGCGACCACGCTGGAGGCCGATGCGCCTTGCAAGACTCAGGGTTTAGGGTTCCGGGTTTGGGGTTCCGGGTTCCGGGTTTGGGGTTTGGGGTTTAGGGTTCCGGGTTCCGGGTTTAGGGTGGGATAGTTTAGGGTTTAGGGCTTAGGATAATTCAGGGTCTTAGGATGCTGTTATGGCATAGGTTGTAGGGGCCCGGCCCTGGGATGCCGGATCCTTATGAGTTGAGGCTCCCACTGAAGAGTCCGCTTCGCAGGTTCGTGTCGTCGAGCTGCGGGGCGCAAACTGGCCAGGGCGGCACGTTTTAGGTTCGGAGTGTAAGGCAAGCCGACAGGGTGACTCTGTTTGTAAGTTACCAAGATGAGTATAGTCATAACATCGCCCCATACAAGAAAAATGTGCAAGCATCCTGTGGCAGGGGATTGAAGCAGCCCAGCAAGCTTTTTGGGGTTTCTCACGCCGCAGTCTGCCGCGTGGCAGGTGCTACGTGGCCCAAGAGCTTTGGGGGCAGATAGACCCACAGCGCAGACCACAGCTTCTGCCCAGATTTCTGCGAGCAAGCGGGAAGTGAGCACGACGAGGGCCCATGTGTGGGTGCTGTGACCCCAGGCAGTCCACCTGGAAAGTGCGAAGGGACAAGCTTTCCATCAAGCTGCAGAAAAGAGCCAGTGCTCGCAGCCCGTCTCTTAGAGTGCTGGCCACACACCACACACCCCAAATCCGAAGCCTCATAAGTCTCTCTCTGTCCCTGGCATGTGTTGAGGTTGGGATCGCTGGGAGAAGATACGCCGGATCTGATGCCAGGGCGGAGGGGGGATTAGCCAATGTTCTCTTTATCTTTTTTTTTTAAACGTCTCTCTCTCTCTCTCTCGCTCTGTCTCTCTCTCTCTCTCTCCCTCCCTCTCCCCCTCCCCCTCCCTCTCCCTCTCCGTTTGTCAAAAGACTCATACACACCCAGGGCGCTTGTGCAGCGAGAGAAACCGGTGCTCCATGATTGCCTTGCGCCAACTTGCGCCAAGCAGCGATATCAGACCAAACTTTGGATCAACAGGGGCCTTGCTGGCCTCAGCCCCATCGGAGGACAATTCGGCGAGCTCCTGTGGGTGAGGCAGACAGGCAGGTTGAACGTGCGAGCAGTTCTGCTTATGTTCTTGCCTTGGATGTGCCAGTGGCCCCCTCTCTGACAGGCAGCGGGAGGACGCGAGCTTTGCCAGAGAAGATCCTAAGCCCTTAAGATCGCATGCGAGTTGAGCATCTTCCCTGATTGCGGGCTTGAACTCGAAGTACCAATTCCTTCGCTTAAGCCGCAAGCTTCGTGGAAGGACTTCCCTCAGCCGCCTCAGATGGTGCAGACGCTTCGTCCCATGGCGCAACTTAACACCCCTTGTGTGATGTCGTTGATGCAACAGGGTGTCTTCTGGTGTCTTTCTTCTTAGAGGCGAATCCGAAAACCCCTCAATCATCACCCCAGTGTCACGGGCAGGAGGCTGCCTGCTGCCAGACGGAGGTGAGGAACCGAAAGGGAACTTTCAGGGCTGAGTCGCAATCTGCACTGGCCGCTTAGCCATTTGAAGCCTTTGAAGCTATTGCTTGTATCGGAGAATACGGGAGTTGCGAAGTATCATGCTGAGTGCGACTGATCATCGTTCCTATTTTTTTGTTTGCAAGGGGTGTCATTGCTCCCTGAAGCCTCGAAACCCCCCAAACCCCGAAACCCCCCAAACCTGGCGCTCAGTTCACATTGTTGGAGTTAGGCTCCTCCATCAGGCCATGGGTGCCCTCAGAGGGAAGCGCCACACGAGCCACCTTGTACGCCAAGATTCCGCGTTGCCACTCGTAACGTGGGGCTATGCCTGCCTTGTGGCTGCTGCTCGGCCTCATCTCAGCGGGGCTGCGGCCAGATGGAGAAGACGGCCCAGAGAACACAGGACCCAGGGCCATGATCAGCGTGATCACCCGCGACCGCTTCTGGCGGCATGCCTTGTCCACGCTCTCATTGCTGGCGTCGGTGGAGCATGCGCGGCAGGAGCTTCCCAACCTTGTCCTAGAGTGGCATCTGATCGATGATGCGTCCAGCAAGTCGGATGGTAAGAAGAAGCAGGCCATGGTCCAGGACCTGGTCCAAAGAGGGAAGATTACGAACTTCACAAAGATGCCACGACATCTCGGGACCGTTCGGGTCTTGTCGGTGGCTTTTGAGACCTTCCTGGCCCGAAGCGACCTTGACTTCCTTCTGCACTGCGACGATGACATCCTGATGGGTCGGAGAACGGTCGCCCGTGCTCTGGGTGACTACATGGCTGACCACTGGAAAGGCCAAGCTGAGGGCGGTGGCCTCTTGGCACTCTTTGTGAACTCCTGGCTGGACGACCAGCTTTCTCGCGCTCCAGCCTTCGGGGCCTATGCCGCGGCGCCGTTTCTGGGCGGGGCTGCCTACGTGGTCGATCGCCGGACCGTCCTTGCCACGGGGAACCCATGGGCACAGGCCATTGCCGCCAACAGCAAGGTGACCCCTCACGAGGCCCACGTGTTCTGGCTCAGGCATCTGCTGCCCTCCAAGAGTCTACGGATATGGGTCCGATGGCGAAAGCCCTATGAGTGCCAACACTTGGGGAATGTGAACACACTCAATTTCGGGCGGCAGCCCGAGTGGGAGCCCATGTGGGCCATTGACCACGAGACAAAGCGCATCGTAGAAGTTGCCGGCTTCAATTCTCTGCATGTTCGCGCTGCGCTGTGGGCTGACCGCAAGCTCCTGCCTGACTACGTTGCCTCATTGAATGCAGCTGCCTCTGTGCCTCTTCACCTGCCGGAGCCAGGGCCGTCGATCCCCAACCCGTGGTCTCCGTGGGCGTATCGCAAGCGCCACCTCAATTATCTGGAAATCGGCACGGCAGACTTTGATACGCTCCTGTCTCGGCATGTTTGGAAACCCGAAGTGCACGGAATCTCCATGGAGCCATTCCGGCCCTACTTCGATAAGCTGCCATCCCACGGCGGTGCAAGCAAGCTCTTGCTCAATGTGGCCTTGAGCGACTATGACGGCTATGATGCCATGATCAGATTACGGAACCCCCAAAGAATAGGAGCAACCATTCTGGGTGTGTCATGGTGCTTCTTGGGGGGAGCACTCTTCTTGTTACATCTCTCTCTCTCTCTGTTATATATATGTATATAGATATATATCTATGTATATATATATATATAGATCATGTAGCTTTATTTGTGTGTGTGTGTGTGTGTGTGTGTGTTTTTATATATATATATAGATCATGTAGCTTTATTTGTGTTTTTTTTTTTGGGGGGGGGGGGGGGGGCGCTTGAACAGCGCGAGTGCCGAGGAGACGCTGTACTTTGTGCAGCCGCAGCTGGTGGGGCCGCACCGGGGCTCCGGGAGCCTCTGCGAGGAGGCCGCGCTGCAGAAGCTGGGCCTCGCCAGCTGCCTCCCCGGATGGCGACTTCGTCAAGTAGGGTTTAGGGTTCAGGGTTCAGGGTTTAGGGTTTAGGGTTTAGGGTTTAGGGTTTAGGGTTTAGGGTTTAGGGTTCAGGGTTCAGGGTTCAGGGTTTAAGGTGTAAGGGGGGACTTGGGGATGTTTCCCCTTTCTATTCAGCGTCCTGAAGAGGGAGTATCGTACACTCTACTAGAATCCCCACTAAGGACTGCTGGTATCAGGGGGAACATCCCAAAGGGGGACCCTAGAAACTCCCGAACTTGGCCTGTTGAGGGTTTTTACGGAGTTTAGGATCTAGTGCTTAGCGTCTAGGGCAGCAAAAAAAATCAAAAAAACACCACTTTTGCTTGTGGCTTCCCAACCAGCGGGGCCTAAACCCTAAACCCGAAGCCCAAAACCCTAAACCCTAAACCCTTAACCCCAAACCCTAAACCCTAAACCCTAACCCCTGAACCCTAAACCCTAAACCCTAAACCCCAAACCCTAAACCCCAAACCCCAAACCCTAAACCCTAAACCCTAAACCCTAAACCCTAAACCCTAAACCCTAAACCCTAAACCCTAAACCCTAAACCCTAAACCCTAAACCCTAACTAAGGCTCAGGGGCACCTCGTCCCTGAAGAAGCCGCCTCGAGGGGTGCAGGAGCTGCTGGGCGACCGGGCGGCTTCGGTGCTCGGGAAGGTGCAAAGGGTCCTGAAGTTCTGTGTCAGGGTTTAGTGTTTAGGATTTAGGGTTTAGGATTTAGGGTTTAGGATTTAGGGTTTAGGGTTTGGGATTTAGAGTTTAGGATTTAGGGTTTAGGGTTTCGTTATTGGGTTCAGAGCACCAAAAACCCTAAACCCTGACACCCTCAAGCCCTAAGACCCGAAACTCATCTCGAGCACTAGCCCTAAACCCTAAACCCTAAACCCTAAACCCTAAACCCTAAACCCTAAACCCGAAACCCTAAACCCTAAACCCTGAACCCTAAACCCTAAACCCTAAACCCCAAACTGTCCAGGTGCAGGTTCCCTGCATGACCTATGAGACCCTGCTCACCGTGTATGGCATCGGTGCCCTGGCCGCACTCCCCCCCCCCCCCCCCTGGTTTAGGGTTTCGGGTTTAGGGTTTAGGGTTTAAGGTTTAGGGTTTAGGGTATCTGCTCTGCTCCCTCCTAAAGCTTAAACCCTGGACCCTAGACCCTAAACCCTGGTCGAAGGTGCTTTGGATATCCTGAAGATTGATGCCTGCTGCAATCATCGACTTTCCACTTCTTGCTGGTAGTTTAGGGTTTAGGGTCTAGGGTTTCGGGTTCAGGGTTTAGGGTTTAAGCCCTAAACCCTAAACCCTAAACCCTAAACCCTAAACCCTAAACCCTAAACCCTAAACCCTAAACCCTAAACCCTAACCCTAAACCCTAAACCCTAAACCCTAAACCCTAATCTCTAAACCCTAAACCCTAAACCCTACACCCTAAAACCCGAAACCCTGAGCATGTGCCAAGGATACTGAGGGCTTCGATGCCCACATCCTGAGCCAGGTCATTGAACTCGGCCGTGCACGGGCCGTTTGGCCATGGCAGGCTGTCTAGGGTTTAGGGTTTCGGGTTTCGGGTTTAGGGTTTAGGGTTTAGGGGTCATTAGGGTGCAAACTTTGGTTTTAAGAAAGTTTGTGTCCTTATGAAGCTGGTCGTTCCTTCTGCATTCTTTGTTCCATGGGGTTCCTGGACGACAGGTGCAGTTTGAGAAGAACATGCTGTCGGATTGGAAGATGCTGGATGCACAAGCTGCTTGGTTGCTCGTTTAGGGCTTAGCCCTAGCGCTAAACCCCAAGCCCTAAGCCCTAAGCCCTAAGCCCTAAGCCCTAAGCCCTAAGCCCTAAGCCCTAAGCCCTAAACCCTAAACCCTAAACCCACCTTCAGCCCTTCCGGGTTTTAGTAAGGGGATGCCTCGACCTCCCGATTCTTCGGTACCTTATTGAACGCTAAGGTACCCCTAAAATCCTCCCTTAGACTCCCTTATATTCTCCTTCTCTAGGTTAAGGGGGTATGGGTTTGGGGTATGGTGAATTATTCTTGGAAGGTCGTGGAGCTGCACAAAGAGGGATACCGCTGCCGCATGACTGACGTGGAAGTGGCAACCTGCTGGCGTGAGTGAAGGGGAAGCTTCTACAACCCAGGAAGGCTGCTGCCTATTGCTATCGGACGCTCGTGGGGTGAGGAGAGAGTGCTGCGTTTCGGCACGAGTTCTCTCACATCCTTCGCAACATCTCGCGCCAGGAGTCAGAATCTACGGCTCGGCTGCGCGCGACTGCCGTGGCTCAGAATGAGGTGCCGGCTCACTGGTTGCCAGGCGCTGCGCGGACCCAAGTCTGGCCAAGATCTCCGCGGTGGGAAGCGAAAGGTCAGGCGTTTGGTTCTGTCCATGGGTGCGCACCTTTTGTTCGTCTTGGCGGGCCTTCGGTCCTTTCTGGTGCCCCGCTCTTCTTGCGTGACAAGCCGTATCAGAGTGGAGCTCTAAGACTCCAGATGACCGTCCTTCAGGGGTGTTTGCAGCAATTTATAGCTTTGTGGTCACCTCAGGTGCGCTTGAAGCACACCTTTCGCAACAGGAGGATGAAAAGGATACGATTTACATGGGCAACATGCGTGGTTTCTCGAGTTGCTAAGGCAGACCCCCGAGGGCCCAATACCCCTTTCGTTAAGGAACCTTGAAGTGAAAAGAAAACCCTGCTGTAATTTGAGGTACGTTACTGAATCAAGGGGGTATCGGGCTCTCTGGGGACGTCCGACGAGGTTGAGGGAACAAGAGTGAGGAAGACCAGCTTTTTTTGGTTGGCCCCAAAGTTTGCAATGTGGTGGCAAGCTGATGGTCAGCATGGAACCACCTTGCTGTGAACCGACGCTGCAGTTCCTGTGGTACATGCGTTTGTCTCTACAAATATGAGATACAAGCCGATATAGATGCAAGCGCACAAATACATAATGCTTTGTATGTAAATATATATGTATATATACATATATATATATACATACATACTTATATTCAAATTCATATGACAGCTCTATCTGCATTGATATGTCCATGTATTCCATATACATACGTGTGTATTTCACATAGCTTGCTGGTGCTCGGCCGCGCAGGACACTTAGGTGTTGTGCAGTTTCTCAAGTTGATGCTTTGCACTTCGCCGGGTTTTCAGCATATTTTGCCGCTGTCCCTCTGTAGAGGCTTGTAAAGTGTCGTGCGATGGACCGCTGGGTCAATCAGGCTGCAGTCGCAGCGCACGTCTCCGAGGACTGCATCCGAGGGGGACTCCGGGACGCGAAGCTGGTGTTGTTGCAGATCATCACGGCTCAACTGACTGCTGAAGAAAAGTGGTTGAAGGCAGACAGGCAGGCTGTGGAGACCAAGCTTCTCGAGTTGTTGTTGCAATTGCGTGCATCGCAAGCCCCCGCCGCAGCGCCGGACAGCTCACCATTGTTCCAGCAGCTTGTGCGCCATGCTGGGCTAGAAATGCAGGACGAGGCACTGAAGACCGTCCGGAGGCCCATGTCGCAGAGTGCCAGAGCATTTCTCCTGGACGAGATGTATGGATATCCCAGCAGTGCGGCGCAGTTGCCCCTTCAGGGTGCGGGAAGTTTTCACGTGGTGATTTGTGGAATTGGCGTTTGTGGCCTGGCAGTTGCGATTCGACTCAAAAAGGCTGGCGTTCCATTCACGGTCTTGGAGAGCAGTGAGGGCATTGGTGGAACATGGCACCACAATGTGTATCCAAATGTTGGCTGCGACACGCCTAGCCATGTGTACAGTTTCTCATCGGATCCCAACGCAGACTGGACGCGCTACTTTGCCAAAGGCCATGAGAACAACGAGTACCTCAACAGGTTGGCAGACAAATACGAGGTCACGAAGCATGTGTTGTTTGGACATTCGGTAGACTCTGCGACTTTCGATTCTTCTTCCGGCTGCTGGTCAGTTGCTTTCCATCGGAAGGACGGAAGTAAAGGCCTGATGGCAGCGAATGTCTACGTGTCCGCGGTTGGGATGCTCTCCATGCCCAAGATCCCACACGTCGCCGGGCGCGAGGACTTCGAGGGGAAGCAGTGTCACACCGCACGCTGGGATGGCGAGGTTTCTTTTGTGGGCAAACACGTCGCAATCGTGGGGAGCGGCGCTTCCTGCATGCAAGTTGCCCCTACTCTTGCAGCGGTTGCAAGCCACGTCACGATCTTTCAGGGAACTCCCCAGTGGTGCAGCAGGATCCCGAACTACAAATGGGAGATACCCGAGGGGGAGCGGTGGTGCTTTGCAAACTTGCCTTTCTACGAGAGGTGGTATCGTTTTCAATTGCTGGCACATTTCACCGACATCTATGAAGAAATGATGACCGCGGAATCTGCCGAGAACACGTCACTCTGGCAGTCGCTCAAGGCGTACTACGAAGATCAACTGGCAGAGCACCCAGATCTCCTCAAGAAGGCACTTCCCGACTACCCTCCTGCTTGCACCTTACTGTTGGTCAGTAGGGAATGGGGGACTGCGGTACCCTATATACTATATACTCCCTTAAAGGGTATATAAACCATAAACCCTCAACCCTAAACCCTAAGCCCTAAACCCTAAACCCTAAACAGAAAGGACCCTAGTTAACCCTAAGCCCTAAACCCCAAACAGAAAGGACCCTCGTTCCCTCATTCCCTGTTAACCAACCATAAGGCACCCGCCTCTTGGTGGACAACGGCTGGTTCGAGCTGCTGAAGCGGAAGAACGTGACGCTGATCAACTCCCACGTGTCGCGCGTTCAATCCAAGAGCGTGGTCGCAGAGAATCCAGGAGAGGTGGGGGGCTTCTCAACGTCCCTTTGGTGCCCTAAACCTAAACCCCGATTCCTAAACCCGAAAAACCCCTGAAAACCCTAAACCCTACAACCCTACAACCCTACAACCCTACAACCCTACAACCCTACAACCCTACAACCCTACAACCCTACAACCCTACAACCCCACAACCCTACAACCCTACAACCCTACAACCCTACAACCCTACAACCCTACAACCCTACAACCCTACAACCCTACAACCCTACAACCCTACAACCCTACAACCCTACAACTCTTAAGCCCTAAACCCCGCCCGAAATCCCCGAATTTCAGAAGCCCCAAAGGTCGCAGCAGATGTGGACATCATCGTTTGGGCGACCGGCTTCCGATCTACCGAATTCTGCTTGGCGGCCATGAAGATCTTCGGACGCGACGGGCTTGCGCTCCAGGACTTATCCCGAACAAAACCCAACACCTAAACTCTCTGCCAAGCGAGTCCCTGAAGTTTGAGGATTTTGGGTTCAAGGCTTTCAGGATGTTAGGGGTTAGGGGTCAGGAGAGGGAGGTTCATGCACCAGAGATCACCAGAATGTGCTCTGGCATGGGTATGAGAGTATGGTAAGTTGCAGCAGCATGCTGTTATCTAATATTTCTTATAGCATGCGACTGTCGTATGTTAGAGTACAGTCCAAGACCCTGCTAAGGACATCATAGGGTAATCAAAATCTGTAGCATATTGCATATTGCAATATCTTATATTGCAAGTGTATGATCATACATTCCAAAGTACTTAAGCACATGATAATACGTGTTACACTTACTACAGCATATTCAACTATACTTGCATCTTGGCTGTCAGGACTTCTGGGGTCGGGAGCCCTCGGCTTACCTTGGCGTGTCCGTGCCGCGCTTCCCCAACTTCTTCATGACCTACGGCCCGAACTCCAATGTGGCTGCGGGGGGAAGCATCGTCTGGGTTGCAGAGAACCAGGCAACGCACTTTTCGGTACGTCAACATTGAGTCCTTTACAAGATAATCGTCCTCAGGGGTGGCGCTTGAAATCTCTTGTGGCAGTGTACCTTATGTGTACTGTGGTACCCGTTTTATCGCACCCTGTCATTGAACTCGTACCCTTTACATCGCATACGCGTTACGTGTTGCACTCCCCTCGTGCTGTTTCGTCCTTCCGCCGCCCTCAGAAGTCGGGAAGGCCTTGATGAGTACTCTTTACATGCTACCAGGCTCTTCACAGTTTTCTAGTATTCTAAGGCATGCCCCAAACCCCAAAACCCAAAGCCCCAAACCGCAAACCCCAAACCCCAAACCCCAAAACCCCAAAACCCTAAACCCTAAACCCCAAGCCCTAGACCCTAGCCCTAAACCCTAAGCCCCTGCCAGGCGCGCTACATCGAGCAGTGCTGCACGACCATGATTCAGAATGGGCTGCAGAGCATGGAGGTCCAACCGTTTAGGGTCTAGGGTTTAGGGTTTAGGGTTTAGGGTTTAGGGGGGAATGAGGGAATGAGGTACCCTATATCCCCCTGCATATACCCTTTAAGGGATTATGTAGGGTGCCTCATGTACCCTATATCCCCCTGTATATACCCTTTAAAGAATGATGCAATGTACCTCATTCCCTCGTTCCCCACTAACCAACAGCAAGATTAAGGTACACACGTGTATATATGGGTTTCCGAAAAAAGGGGCACCCTTTTTCGGTGTTCCTTTAGAGGGATTGTCAGGTATTTTGGGTATATAAGGGGTACCCTTGTATTCGGAAATCCCCGTATGTATGCTAGAAAATGAGTACCAAAGTGCATCGCAATGTGCTATGCTACCCTGTACGCATCCAGAGCATGGAGGTACGTGAGGAGGTCTTCCAGACCTACAACGCAGAGCTGGACGAAGCTCAGAGGACCAGTGACGTACAGCTCCGTCAAGCTCCGATGTTTGTGTCAGATATTACTCCACAACTGCTGCTACTGCTGCTACTGCTACTAGTGCTACTACTGCTACTGCTACTCCTGCTGCTACTACTGCTTCTGCGTCCGCTTCTGCTACTGCTTCTGCCACTGCGACTGCTACGGCGAGAGCAACTACGACTGCCATAACAAATGCAAATGCCGCTGCTGTGCGAGGACTCGTGTCTGGGCTGACAGCAGGTGCACCTCCTGGTACAAGGAAGGCAACACGGGGAAAGTGACCACCGGGTCGCCATGGAGTCTCGAGGATCTGGGAAGCCCAAAGGTGTTTGTTTGCGTTGTTTGTGTGTGGTGGACCCTGGTCGATCTCACTCTTTATGATAGGGTTTCATAGCTACCTGATCTGACGACCGTAGCCTCCTTGTGTTTGATGGTAAAGGCTCGCGTGTGCTGCCTCTGCAGCCGGACCAGCCCAAGCCACGACTCATACCTGGGAGTTTCCAGTCTGCTCGGTCGGGTTGCAGCTACGGAAAGCGATTGCGAGTCGGGGAAAACAATGCCGGAGAGCAGCCGACGACCCGTAATCCCGCAACCTTGAATCTGCAGGGCGAGTGAGCTTGAAGCTTGTTGGAGGCACCCCGCAGCCTTGTTTGCCTTGACTAGCAGCAAGGGCTTGCACTGTCAGCAGGCCATGCAAAACCTTCAGCGCATTGTGCTTGTGTGCTTGTTGCCAGTGAAGCTGAGCTGGTAGGAGTTGCCAAGAAGTCGAAGGGGCAGCAAAGAGAGTTTAGGGTTTCGGCTTTCGGGTTTCGGGTTTAAGATTTACTATAACTCTGCTATGGTAGTATGGCATAGCATGCCGTATGTTGTGGACATGCCGTCTCCGATTTTGCTTGAAGAGATTGCTAGTCTTACCTCTTCGCAGAAATTTCTTGATATTCTTTCGCCCGATAACTCGTTGTGAAGCCATCCTTTCAGGCAGGCAATGTCTTCCTGCAGGATACTGTGATTTCGTATGCTTGTAGTATGCTATGGTATACGATAGTATATATTATGCTGTATCAAAGTCGTTTACAGTGTTAGGAGTATATTCCAGTATACAAAGTGAAGGAGTACTGCCGACGCCTCCGGCAGCTCTCGCTTGAAGACTTCCGTGTGGTTTCCACGAGCTGAGTGGCCAGGCTCTGCCGTAGTAGTGAGTGTCAGTCGCAGCAGTATCGGCAGCAGCAAGCAGCCGCAGCCACAGCAGCATCAGTGGAGTAGAAAGGTGTAGTCATACTGCAGTACTGTGGTGCAGAGGATGCCTGGGGCTGCACTTATGGAAATTCAGCCGCCTGCGTTTCGTTGTACATATCTCTGCAGGTTTCTTCGTTCTATTTGAGGCAAGGCCGGAAGTTCACGAAGACGTTGGCCGGCCGGTTGAGTTGCACAGGACTCTACTGAGTCTCCCGCTTTTCTGCTTCGGCAGAGAGCCTCTCCCTCTTTTGCTCAACGCTGCGAGGCAGCGAGCACTAGCTTCTGCTATGTGAAGAGAAGATGAGACGTTTCAAGGGCAGAGGAGAACAGAACATGCCGCAGGGGGTCCCACTATGACACCCTAAAGCCTAAAAGCCCTAAACCCCCTAAACCCTAAACCCTAAACCCTAAAGCCTAAACCCTAAACCCTAAACCCTAAACCCTAAATTCCCACCCGGCCTGCTTAGGCCGTACCCACCCTTTACGAGGGTGCCTGGACCCAGAAGACATCCGGCAGTGACGGACACCTTTACCGGATGGACATTGGGTGGAGCCATTGGAGAGTGGTCGAATAGAGAGCCCCTAGGGCTCGCCTCGCCTATGGCCAGCTGTCGCTGGGCCAGCCAGGCACAGGAGTACTCAGATACTCCCCTTGATGGGAATACCCTGAGAACGTCGCCACCCACGGAGCCCCCTGGGACCCCTCCTGAGACCCCCTGGACGTCGGCCCGAAAATCCTGAAATCGGGGGTCTGCCACGGGGTACCCCTTCCAGAGCCCAAAAAGGGTTGTTTGGGTCGTCCTGGTGGGGGCCCAAAGAGGCCAGCAGGCCTGGGGGGGCCAGGGGGGCCAGGGGAGCAGGGGGGGCCAGGGGGGGGGCTATAAGGGAGTGGTTTGGGTGGTGGCCTGTGAAAGCTCACAGCGGGTGGGGAGAAAGAACCCAGCACCAATGAAATTGTTGGATTACATTGAAAACAGATGCCTTCGCGTGACATGCCGCCCCCCCACACCCCCTGGGTGTGTAGGCGCCATTGACACATGCTACTTACTGCCGCTGCGCGGCGAGACGCCCTAAACCCTAAACCCTAAACCCTAAACCCTAAACCCTAAACCCTAAACCCTAAACCCTAAACCCTAAACCCTAAACCCTAAACCCTAAACCCTAAACCCTAAACCTAAACCCCCCCAAAACCCCCTCCCAACATCCGAAGCACCAAGCCGGAGGCTTCGACTCGGAAGAGGAGGATGCCATGGAGCTGAAGACCCTGCGCCGCGAGGATGTCGGAAGCCCCAAAAGGTCTAGGGGTGGCTAGGGGTGTTGAGGGGCTTTAGGGGTTTTAGGGGTTTTAGGGGCTTTAGAGGTTTTAGGGGTTTGAGGGGTTTGAGGGTTTTGGGGTTTTTCGGGGTTTTGGGGGGTTTAGGGGTTGGGTAGTTTAGGATTTCGTTGGAAGGGGCTCAGGGGCTTGGAGGCTTTGGGGGTTTTAGGGTTCGGTTCAAACCCTAAACTTGCCCTAGACCCTAAGCCCTAAACCCCAAAACCCGAGTTGGCGCACGCTGTGTCGAGAGATTTTGTTTGACGAGGTGTTGGCGCAAGTCGAGGCCACCTCTCCGAAGCCTCCAGGAGCCCCCGACACAGCAGGCGCCATGTGCAGAAGCTCGATCATCCTCTGTTTGCCTTCAACCCAGACCCTACACCCAAACCCTACGCTGTGAACCCTCAACCCCGAAACCCGAGCAACACTGCGTGGTTCCTTTGCTTCAGGTCTGGATGTGCCACCTGGCAGCGAGCCTGAAGGCAACGAAAGCGCAGAAGATTAAACCCTAAACCCTAAACCCTAAACCCTAAACCCTAAACCCTAAACCCTAAACCCTCAGCCCTAAACCCTAAACTCGAAACCCAAAACCCTAACCTTACACCCTAAACCCGAAACCCTAAACCCTAAACCTGAAACCCTACACCTTAAAAAGGAAGGAACGTCGGGCAGGTGACCTGGCGCTGAGCGGACGGAGCGACGGGGCGGCGCCTGTGCCAGAAGGCATGATGTTAGCTCGCTTTGTCATACTGTTGGTTAGCAGGGAATGGGGGAATGAGGTACCCGTTTGAATCCTTTAAAAGGATTAAGGGTACCTCATTCACCCATTCCCTACTAACCAACAATAAGTTGTGTTGGCTCTGGCGTGGCGCCGCCATCTACAGAAGGACCATAATTCTCTATTTTAAGCATCTTTTCGTATATAATTTTTAAAGGTTGTACATGTTTATATAATAGCCTTACTAATAGTTAGACAACAACACACACATATATATATATATATATACATGTATCAGAACAGTTTTTCGTTATGATTATTGTTGTTATTGTTTATCGTATCTTTGCCAGTTTTAGAGCAGAATACGTATTCTATCTTATGTTTTCTACTGCATGTTATGTTATGATATGATCTTCTATGATACTATGACATATTGATATAACCTTTCCAGTTTGTTGCGTTGTATTCTAGAAAATCATACTCACACTCGTTTCTCTTGATATGATATGATGGGATCTGATATGTTAGGGTACATGATATGATATGATAAGAAATACGTAAACAAAATACACAAAATCAACAAATAGGCACAGAAACGAAGCAAGAAGCAAATAATCAATTGCATAAGCCTCAAGCATTCGACCCAAACCCTACGCTGTGAACCCTAAACCCCGAAACCCTAACAACACTGCGTGGTTCCTTTGCTTCAGGTCTGGATGTGCCACATGGCAGCGAGCCTGAAGGCAACGAAGGCGCAGAAGACTAAGCTCTAAACCCGAAACCCGAAACCCGAAACCCTGAACCGTAAAAAGGAAGGAAGATCGGGCAGGTGACCTGGCACTGAGCATACGGAGCCACGGGGCGGCGCCTGTGCCAGAAGGCATGATGTTAGCTCGCTTTGTCATACTGTTGGTTTGCCGGGAATGGGGGAATGAGGTACCCGTCTTAATCCCTAAAAAAGGATTAAATGGGGCCTACTAGCCAACAATAAGTTGTGTTGGCTCTAGCGTGCCGTCCCTGGCAAGGTCAGGAGAAGAGTGAGGCTTCACCAACTGCCTTGCCTGGAGGTTCGGTGAGCCAATGATTGGGTTACGTACCCACAACCCTTTCCCTCAAGCACCTTTTAGTGAAGGCCATGGGCTGGGCATCAGCAGCGCCATGCCCCTGCAAGGTGATTTGCTCATCGACGGCTGTGAGTCGCAGGACCAGCTCAGCTCACGTTTGATCTTGCTTTTCAACCGAGTGGCCTTGTATATGAGTGCCTTTTGAAATAGGGTTCGGTTTGAGACAGGGTCTCTTAACTTACTGCGTCATCACCACTTGTCTAGACTGTTCCGTTGAAACCAGCTCACCATGAGCCCTAAACCCTCCACCCCTAAAAACACGGAGGTTTCGGCGTGGGCATAGGGCCCCACCTGCCAAGCTCCGGGGTTTACGATTTGCGGTATGGGATTTCGAGTTTGGGGTTTGGGGTCTTCTTGACCAGGACAAGGCTCCGTGCACGGAGTTGGACGCCGAACGCGAGATTCTGGAAGCTGCAGCTACGCAGTCTCTGAAGCTCTCGCAGGGCCCGCAGTCCCTGAAGCTGTCGCAGGGGCCCTGGCGGGCAACCACACATGGGCAAAAGAGCACAATATATGTATATATATATATATACATGTAAGTACATACATAAACGGTATTTAGGAGGAAAAAGAGAGCGGTAGGTCATGGGGGGGGGGGGGGGTTGAGGGTGTGTATCCATATATATATATATAAATATACCGTCCATATATATATATATAGTTCTACCTACATATATATATATATATGTATATATAGTTATACCTACATATATATATATATATATACATGTATATCGATAGATAGATAGATCTACAGATATCTATGAGGGGCCTCGAAGCCATGGTGGACGTGCACAGGCAGCAGAGCTCGCACTTGACCGAGCTGGTGTCCGAAGGCGCAGGCGGACTCTGCTCTGTTTAGGGCTTAGGGGTTTAGGGTTTAGGGTTTAGGGTTTAGGTTCAGGAGTTCAGGAGTTCAGGAGTTCAGGAGTTCAGGAGTTCAGGGGTTCAGGGGTTCAGGGATTCAGGGGTTCAGGAGTTCAGGGGTTAAGGGGAGCATGATGCCAGGACCTTCGATGCTGGCGTGTGAAGAGAAGCCGGACGCCAGCATGGCCTGGCAGGCCGGCTCCCGCGACTGAAGCTGGATTTTAAGGAACTTTGTGGTCACAATAAGCGATGCCAGAAATACGACGAGTACTGCCCAGTAATAGCCGTGGCAATGTTCGTCACAGTAGCCAGAGAAATCCTTTGGACCAGGCTGGGGAGCTCGTGGCCACGCCCCAGGTGAGCCAGGATGTTGACCAAGCACTCCCCCAAGGAGGCCCGAACCCTGAACTTTCCCCTGTGGCCGTGGCTTTGGGATAAGCAGGTATGGAAATGCAGGGGGTTGCCTCTCGGTTCTACCGGTTCTCGCCTCCACCTGCTTACGAGGTTTCTAGAAGGGGACCCTGACGCAGAACAGCCCCTCCCTTCCCCCCGCATCATCGTCGCGAGAGGGGGTTTGAACCAGAAAGCGCTTGTCAGGTGCCGAGGAACCTCGACCGAGCACCTTGCAGGAATGGCGGGCCTAGGGATTACCTCGCGAGCCCTAAGCCTACTTACTTTGCCATTTGATAGCAATAGCATACCAAAAAAAGAGTAGCGGTTTGTTGTTCTGAAACCCGGGTTTAAGCATCTTGAATTAGCCGTTGCCTGAATGCACACCAGCGCAGCGTCGGAAGGATTCTGCGAGCAGCCCAGCGCATTCTGCGGTCACGACTCCTGCCACGAGTGGCTACATTCCGCCGGCGCTGTCCAAGGGAGTCCCTTGCTGAGACTCGAACCCAAGGGTTTTTGGGGTTTAGGTGGGGTTACTCTGCATAAGGGCATATAGAAGCATCGACACACCATCGCAGAGGCCGTCATGATGAATTTGTTGGCCCCTAAACCCTAAACCCCGAACCTTTTAACCCTAAACCCTGCATTTTGGGAGGCCGCCTGCGATCCCGTTCCTGGCACAGTCTTCACGGCAGAGGAGCCCGCACAAGCCTGGCTACTCTCGTGGAGGTTTTCCGAAACTCATGGGTTCTTCAGTGAGTGGGGGGGGGGGAGGGTGGGTGGTTCAAACTGTTTGGTTGGGGGCGAGTTTTTTTTGGTTGGGGTAGAAAAGGGGCCTCTCCTAGCAGCGTCTTGAAGCTCCCTCGTGGTTCGACCCGTGCTCACAGGATGAGGCTGTGATGGGTCCAGCCCTCGGCACAACATCCTTCGAAGTGGGGGTTTCCGAAATTCGGGGGGTACCTTTTTAGGGTCCTTATCTTCAGGGAATCCTAGTATTTATGGGGTCCCCTATTTTCGGAAACCCCCAGGTGCTTTGGTGACCTTCTGTGTGTCTGTTTCGTTACAAGGGGCGGCTGAACCCTAAACCCTAAACCCTAAACCCTAAACCCTAAACCCTAAACCCTAACCCTAAACCCTAAACCCTAAACCCTAAACCCTAAACCCTAAACCCGAAACCCTAAACCCTAAACCCTAAACCCTAAACCCTAAACCCTAAACCCTAAACCCTAAACCCTAAACCCTAAACCCTAAACCCGAAACCCCAAACCCTAAACCCTAATCCCTAAACCTTACAACACCCTACTGTAAGCCCTAAACCCTATACCTTAAACCGTCTCACCGGGCAGAGGCTTGAAGCGTCCTGGTGGTGTGGAAGTGGTCGTAGAGTCACCGCGCGGGAAAGCCCAGCACTTAGAGACCGAACTCTTGCACTTAGTGTTTTATTTTGGGGTTTACATTTTAGGGTTTAGGGTTTAGGGTTTAGAAAGTGTGTAGACAGATACAGACTCTCGACCTTGTTCATTTATGTATATCGGGGTTTCCGAAATTGTCGATTTCAGGGGTCCCCTATTTCCCTATTTTCGTGAACCCCCATATGGTCTTGAACAGCTAACCTTCGCAGAGGCAGCCGGCTACCGCGAGCCGCCCTCCGCACCCTCTGCTCGGTCGGAAGGCAAACTGCTGGGGCTGGTTGTTCCCACGTGCCACGCGCTTCCCGCGCGACAATCTGTGTGTCCTTTGTTCCGAACAGGCGACCGAAGGACGTGCAGCATGACAAAAGTACATGGGCGTTGATCTAAATTGTGGCCTTTTTCGGGGTAATCTGAATGGAAGGCTCCATATTCCAATGGGAACCCTATAAGGGGCCATCATGTCCAATTCCCATACTACCGGAGATGGCGTCGCTTCCCAGAAGTTTTCCTCAACTTACAGGCTCTCCACAGGGAATCAGGTATATACATGATGCCCCGTTGAAGGTACTCGTATTCCATGGGGTCCTTCGTTCCAAAAACCCTGAACCCACCCCAAACTGCCTACCAAGAACCCCAGAATTGGGGTACCCCTGCCAGACCCCAAATACCGAATAGAATCCCCTTGACCGAAGGGTACTCGGGTACCCTCCCGCCCCCCCCCCCGCCCCCCCCGCATGTAGGGTTTAGTGTTTATCTCGGGTTTAGGGATAGCGGGTTGAGGGTTTAGGGTTTGGGGTTCAGGGTTTAGGGTTCTAGGGCTTAGGGTTTCCCCCCCAAGATAGCGAAGCCTCCAGGCAGCGAGCGGCCGGTCGGTGCGGGATTGAACCTCCAAGGCCCTCAGTGTTGGACCCCTAAGCCCTAAGCCCTGAGCCCTAAGCCTTAAGCCCTAAGCCCTAAGCCCTAAGCCCTAAGCCCTAAGCCCTAAGCCCTAAGCCCTAAGCCCTCGACCCTAAACTTCCTGAACCCAATACCCTACACCCTAAACTCAAGTGGGGGTTGGTTCCGAAGCCCCTCCACGTCTGCGTCGCAAGCAAAGCAATTCAAAACTCGAGGTGGGTTAACTAAGTTCTTCGGTGGCAAATCAGGCATCATTTACCGGGGCCTTCTGAACGGAAATATGGGTTCCCACAGACCCCCCTGACACCTCCCTGGTTCAGACCTCTAACCGACCGAAACCTCTACTTTCCGGCACTCTCTGGATGCCTGAGACGGCGTGGGGTGTTGGGAAGTCCCTCCACGATCGGGCCACGGCTGCCCTTCGCATTGAGCGAGGCCTTCGAGGATCTGCTCAAGTTCACATATTTTTCACAGCCTTCGTGCCGTATCCCAGCAAACCCTAAACCCTGAACCCTAAACCCCAAACCCTCAACAACCCTAAACCCTGGCGCGACTCCCCCCTCCAGGCTCACCTGCTCCCGTGATCCCTCGGCCAGTCGCAGCACAGGGGCGGCCTCCGAGAGGGCCCGTGCACGACCCGGAATGCTTCCATCGCGCTCTGAAGGGAGGGGGGTTCAGGGGGTAGGTAACCCAAGGTTCCCAAATACTCCCGACTACTCCCTTAAGAACCCATAAGTCCATCTTGGGTGGAGGTGTCGGAGGGGGGTTTAGGCACTGCGGCGGCATGGGTAGGGATCCCTTCTGCCCCTTGAAGATGGAGGGTGGAATCTGTCCTGCTCCATGAGGCAACCCCAGCTGGCAGCACTGAGTCCGAGCAGCGTGAGCCTCGGCCAGTTCCGCCGAAGTGTGCGTTGTGGTGCCGGTCAGGGGTGCGTGATGATCGAGGATGTCCGGCTATTCCCAAAACCCTACACTCCAAACCCCAAACCCTGAACTCCAAACCCAAAGCCCTAAACTCCAAACCCAAAACCCTAAACTCCAAACCCTAGACCCTAAATTCCAAACCCCCCGAAGCCCTAAACTCCAGGGTCCTAACCCTAAACCCTAAACCCTAAACCCTAAACCCTAAACCCTAAACCCTAAACCCTAAACCGTAAACCCTAAACCCTAAACCCTATACCCTAAACCCTAAACCCTAAACCCTAAACCCTAAACCCTAAACCCTAAACCCTAAACCCTAAACCCTAAACCCTATACCCTATACCCTATACTAAGTGAGGGGTCGCTTCCGTCGAGCGACAGACCCCGAACGCTCGGCCGAGGGCCTTACAGCCCGAGCGCCCAAGCGAAAAGAGAAACGGAAAGGTGAGGGTTAAGCCTCACCGTCTGTCCTGGACAGGCCAACGGACATCGGCCTTTTTTACGACAACGTCAGTACTCGGCTAAGGGATGGCCGGCACCCAGACCACCTTTAGCGTAGCTAAAGTATAACCCCAAATCGTAACCCTTTGCCTCTGGAGGTCGGTTCAGGGTTTTGGGTTCAGGGTTGCCGGGCCCCCCCGCCCTGGCCCCTGGTTGCTGGATTCCTGGACCAGGAGGCTGGCGAGGGGTTTAGGCAGGCTGGTTGCTGAGGTTCGTGATTTTGGGTCTTTTCCCCCCCACAACCCAAGAATCCTCTGGGCCAAGGCCCCCCGGGGCAACCGTGGGTTAAGGGGCCCCCGGGCCAAGGGGCCCCCGGGCCAAGGGCACCCTGGGCCAAGGCTTGCCCCCATTCAAGGGAATGGGACCCAAATCGGGCCAAGGGTTGTGCGGCCAAGGGTTCCCCCCCCCCGCGAAGGCCCCCCCCCGCGCCACGGGCCTGGGCCAGGGCCCCCCTGGCCAAGGGCCCCCAGACCAGACCCCCGCCACGGCCCACCAAAAGCGGGTCAAGGGGCGCCGGGCCAAGGGCCCTGCCGGCCAAGGGGCCCGGGCCAAGGACCAAGGGCTTTTCCGGGTCAAGGGCCCCCGCAACCTTTTAGGCAAACCCCCCCCCAAACAGGGCCCCCGCGCCAACCGAGGGTGAGCTTCGCAAACCGAGGGTGAGCTTCGCCAAACCTGTTGGCCGATGTGCTCATTGAGTGCCTTCCAACTGCCAAGACCCCCAAAGCCAAGGGCCCCCCGGGTCCAGGGGCAAGCCAAGCCCGGGAACTCCACCCCCCCTGCCCAATCACCCCTGCCAAGGGCCCCCCCAACCAGGGCTCGGCCAAGGGCCCCCCACACCAACGCCCTTGCAGGGAATCGCACGCCCAGGAAGCCCCCAAGAGGCGACAAGAGCCACCAAAAGGCTTCAAAAAGCTTCAAAAGGCCCAGTCAAGAAGGGGGACCACAAGATTTGTCCGTGCCCACAATGAAAAATGCGATTTTTGAAAATTGAAAACGATGGTTTTAGGCACCCCTGCCCGCAATGAAAAATGTTCTTTTTTTAGTACTGAAATCGATGGGTCCCCCCAAATCAGCAAGGACCTCTACGGGCCCTGACGTGCCGAAGGCCCGAAAAGGACCGAGGTTACCCCAACCTAAACCCTAACACCGCAAAACCCTACGACGGCCTTCAAGTAAATAAGGGCCTCTACGGGCCCTAACGTGCCGAAGGCCCGAAAAGGGCCGAGGCTACCCCGAACCCCAGCTTAAACACTAACACCGCAAAACCCTGCGAAGGCCTTCAAGCAAATAAGGGCCTCTACGGGCCCTACTTGCCGAAGGCCCGAAAAGGGCCGAGGCTACCCCGAACCCGAGCTTAAACCCTAGCGATTGAAATACTCATTGGCGAAAAATTCATTAATAGGTTCCCTGACCTTTAAATGAATAAAACCTCTGACACGCCGAAGGTCCGAACAAGGCCCCGAGAGACCCCAAGAGCCACCAAAATGCTTCAAAAGGCTTCAAAAGGCCCCCTAAAAGAAGGGGGACCCCAGGATGCCCGTACCCGCAATGAAAAATGCGATTTTTTGGTAGTGAAATCGATGCTTAATTGAGGCCCTTAAAGAAGGGGAATCCAGGAGCAGACACAAAGGGTTTCCCTGACCTTCAAATAAATAAGGGCCTCTACGGGCCCTGACACGCCGAAGGCCCGAAAAGGGCCGAGGCTACCCCCAACCCCAGCTTAAACCCTAACAGCGCAACTTTAAAAACATCAAAGCAAGCATCAGAGCACAAGAAAGTAAATTCCATAAACCCTAAACCCTAATAGAGTATAGTTTGGGTGGCCGGGGTGGGTTGACGGGCAACGCGAGCGCGCGGCCCGGGGTGTTTCACACCCGAGCGCGCGCCCTCCCCTGACACACCCTAAACCCTAAACCCTAAACCCTAAACCCTAAACCCTAAACCCTAAACCCTAAACCCTAAACCCTAAACCCTAAACCCTAAACCCTAAACCCTAAGCCCTAAACCCTAAACCCTAAACCCTAAACCCAAAGCAGGCCGGGCCTGCCACGTCGGCGTACACCTTCCATCGGGCCGTTGGCTTGGCCTGCCGTCGGTGTTCGGGGTTTAGGACCTCATTTTTGGGGATTTCCGGGGTAGCTTATTGGGGTTCTAGGGTTTAGGGTTTAGGGTTTAGGGTTTAGGGTTTAGGGTTTAGGGTTTAGTACGATTTGGGGATCCATGTTGGGGTGAAAGGGTGTTTAGGACCCTGGAGTCTTGGCCGCTAGGTTTTGCTTGTCCTGGAATAGCTCTCGCCTAGAATCTAGGCTGGCTTTCCTTGTCCTTGGCTTACCCCTCAAGTGTTTTTTCAATACAGTCTTCAATCAAAGATGTTTTGCAAAGTTTGTTGAAAACTAAATTTGCATCGGCACCTTCATTGAACAAAGCACATTCCGTAGGAAGCTGTATTTTTGCAATGAAGAGTGGCATGGGAGGGTCTGAGAGTTGGAGAAGCCTTGCGAACTCCAAGCCAGGAAGTCCCAGGCTAAACCTTGAAGCGTCTCAAACCCGAAATCTCAAGAAGAGTGTAGAGAGTCTTGGGTGTTTTTGGGGGTTTAGGGGTTTTTGGGGGTCTGGGCCCTGAGGTCTAGGGTGTCGGGCTTGTTCTTTCCGAATATGTTGGTAGCCTGTCTAGGGGGAGTCTATGTAAAGAGAGGAATCCGCGTGCTGGCAAACTCCCATATTTGAGTACGGACCCGAAGCTACAAAAGACGTTGCTTGCACTTCTTTGAAGAAGGCCACAGGAAAAAAGCATGGGAGCCCCTACACACCCCAAAACCCCCCCCAAAATTCCAAATAAACCCAAAAAAACCCAAAAGACTGAAGCATCAAGGCGCCGACCCCTGCCGAAGGCCCGGGTGGTTCGCAGCACGGACTGAACTCCCGAAGCCCAGGTCTTGTTATGGAAGGTATATGCACTGAGGGTTTAGGGCTTAGGGTTTAGGTTTAGGGTTTAGGGTTTAGGGTTTAGGGTTTAGGGTTTAGGGTTTAGGGTTTAGGGTTTAGGGTTTAGGGTACGGGGGGCAACCGAAGGAGGACAGGGAACAAAACAGTCAACCCCAACAGAAACCCTTGATTCCCCTGGAACAACCAACAACCAAACAACAAGACCCCAAACCAAGGGCACACTTTTTACGAAACCTTCGACCGCTTTGGTCATGGCTTGAGCCAAAAGATTACCGGGTGCATTGACCCTTCAACTTCCAATACCAACTCCTTTCTACAATACCAACTGCAGCTCCGCACTCCCCCTGTCCTAGGATTTCCTAGGACACATTGGAGGTGCAGATCTTTGGCCAAAAACCGCCATTTAGGCAGCAGCCAGCTGCTTGAAATGCACATTATGGTTTTACGTCATCCAGGACGAACCTTCAGCTCATTGGCCGAATCCTTTACCATTGAGGATTTTATCACCTCGCACTTGAAAAATTCACGTTCCAGCGGCCCGTTCCTCACCAAGGAACTCGGCATTCACCACCCAGCCGTCCTTGAGGCAATGCTTACAAAGCGTCTTAGCCCTGGGCTGTGAATATCGCAGAACATCACAGTCACTGCTTGCGTGCATACAGTTCCCACCCACTGTTGTATACAAAGTGGCACTCGCGGGAATAACCACCACTTTCTTAACCCACAGCCTTTTATACAGCTGCCGAAAGAGGCACCATGCCAACTCCCAGAGTATAATTGCTGCCACCAAACACGCAACAAGGTCTGAATTGTTGATAACCATTTCAATACCTTGAGCCAGAACCATCACCGTAGATGTGTTGGCGACCTTGCACACCCCTTCTTCCGAGCAAAAGAAACCAGCAGTTGACACTTCTTCGCCACCAGTTGCCATCCCTTGCAGAGATGCAGCCACCATCATGACCGCCATTGCAAGCGAGGCCCTCTTCAAGTCAGTCCCTTGTACCAACAGTCGGAGACGCCAAAGTGCCTTTTGCTTTGCATACACCTGTCCACTCATCAATTTGGTCAACAGGTCAGCGATCATATACTCACCGCGAAGGTGCGCGATCACCATATAACCACGGTCTACCAGAGACCTGACACCGGCTGCTCGAATTCTCAGGTGTCTTGTCCTCCAGCTTCCAGCCGGATATTGAATGATTGAGCATGTCGAAACCGAATCTGTATACAGCACTTTTTGCAGCGATTCTTCACCTGTTCCAACCAAAGCGGCAATTATAGGGGTGCACGACTGAATCATCGTTGCTCCCTCTATGGACGCATGTAATTCAGCTTCAGCCGTACTTAAAGCCACCGTTGATTGTCTTTGTGTTTCTCACATCACTGGACAATCACCCCACACCACCACTGCTCCTGAGTGGCTCTTTTCATTCTCACCTGCCGCAAAGCTGGCATCAGCGTAGGACTCCACCACCTTAACGCCTCGTCCATAACGCAACACCTCATTTCTTTCTTTTTCGCATGTTGCGATTGCTCCGAACGTCAGGCCTAACGTTGGAGTTGCAGCAAGGTATCGGAAAACCTCCTCAGCCTTTTTAACCACAAATCGCGGCCTTCGGGATGTCCACAAAGACAACTGGCTCGTGCAGAACGCCAAATCAGGTCGAGTTTTGATTGCCACCCAGAGGAACTCCCCTACGGCACCTTGAGCCGCTCGCAAGGAAGGAATATCTACCTCCGCTTCTTCACCTGGAGTTTCTTTCACCATTGGCAGGTTACTCCCTTTTCCAGTTTCATCGATCTGATACCCTCGTCGGTTCAGCAAATCTCTCACGAAGTCCTCCTGGTTGAGAAAGAAGCTGCCATTTCGATACCAGATTTGGACACCCAAAAACTTCAGGAATCCATCACCACAGCCTGGACCACAGAACTCGGGTTCAGAAGTTTTCCACTCCTTCCTGATCTGTTCCAAGGCTTCCCGGAGCACTGTCATAGTCCCAGCCATCAAAAAATCATCCACGTAAAGACCCATTGTCCCTACCAACTTGCTTGCACCTTCCGGCTTTTCTTGTGCCATAATAAGGAACAGACTTGGGTCTGCATTGGACCTCTGAAAGCTCATTGCTTGTCCATCCTTTGACACCCAAGACATACCTTGAAGACGTTGGTCTCGCCACTCCACCCATGCTGCAGGACTTTCGGCCAAACCGTACAAGGCCTTTCTCACAATCCACCGCTCCTCCTTTGTGCAAAGACCCAATTTCACCGCCGCCCTTGGGGGCTGCACCACCACCAGACGCCCTTCTCTTTGCGCCCTATTCATCGGCGCCGTCAGAAAAGCTTTGGAAATATCTAAGCCAGCGATGATCCACACCATATATGCTGCGTGCCTCACTTGACACCTGAATGTAGTTGAATCTAAACCAGGAGCGTACAGCGAGTGACGACTGAGGGACCTCGGCCCTTCGTATTCTGTAGCTGCCGTTGACGAAATAAAATTTCCACATGCACAGATACGGGCACGTCGCCTCCCTGTCCCTTGCTTCCGGGTAAACACCACCAGACTGGGAACGTACTCAATCACCGGTGCATTAGGCTCTTCCGCCAATTTGTCCAGCTTTTCTTGAGTTGTTGGTTCCACCACCTCCAACTCTTTCACCAAAGACGTCACCTCGTCCGACAATGATTCCCTCCACTTTTCCAGCTCTTGCATGGCTTCTTGTGTAGGGATTGTTTTTGTTTGCAGGAACTCAACCTCCTCTGCTGCCTCAAGCGCGGTATTTTCTTGTACCATTTGCTGAACTTGAGCTGCTTTGACCAAAAACTTCGAGAGCTGTTCCTCAGCCCTTTTTGCTTTAACCAGCCATTCTCTAGTCTCTGATCCTTTTTCCTCATTCGACTCATTGGCCGATCCATGGAACTCGTCCAAAATGCAACATTCCTGTTCAGCAATTAGGCGTCGAATACTCAAATGCTCCTCTAGAGCCCATTGATGCGCTTCGAACACAGCGTAGTCGACTTCCTCTGCAAGGTCGTCCAGCGAGGTCTCTTTCAACGTCATTTTTAACCACTTCCTTTTTTCACCTTCTTCAGCTTGTGGTTCCGGAAGAGGAAACTTGCATTGGAGAAGATAGCACCTATCCTTGTAGCTCAAACGCTCCATAAAAACAGGTGTGTACCCTGTCAAGGATACCCTGTTCCCTTTCCAAGGCATAGGACCATGCAGTTTTCTCGGAAAGAACGACATGAAGTTCCAGTGGATATCGACCAATTTTCCAGGTAAGACTTTCTTCCCATAGGATTGCTCCACCACTTCAGCTCCTTCCTCTAAAACCTTTTCATCCTCAACCCACAGCTGACCATCTTTATAGTCACCAAAGCCACACACATAATTGCAGCAATGTTTTTCATTGTGACTATCCCTATGCAATGACACCGGAGCATTGCACGAGATCTGAAGAGCAGAAAATTTGGCTTCAGGATTGTGGTGCCTCACGAATGATGCCAAATAACGACATAGCCATGGCCTTCGATGAGTCTCTTTTGTAATACCACACACTCCGCCATGAGTATAGTGGCCCAACACCAGAGCTCGCGTACTTGTGCACCAATTGTTGATACCACCTCTTCGATTCACCCTCTTTGGGTATACAATCCCTTCCAAAAGCTCCTCACAGTCCACGTAATCATACATAGACCTTTCATACATTGACTTGGCTTTTTGCTCTTCTTTTTCCAACTGTGTTCCCTCCTCGGCAGTCTCACTTTTGCAGACCAAATAAGCATTTTCATGAGGAGAACAGCACGTCGGCCAATACTCATCACCAGGAACATTGTCCCCAACATCTGCATTTTCTTCCAGCTCCCCCAGACCGTGCATGTCATCCTCGAAAATTTCCAAGGGCGGACTCTCCTCCCGCTTGCGAAGCAAGCGCAAGGAGCCCACATGACCACGCAGTGAAGAGGCCGGGCTTTTTTCCTTTAACCGATGGCGAACTGGAGGATCGCGAGGCGGAGGTAAAGGAGGACCTTCCTCATCAGCGAACCGAAGCGCCGGTTTTTTCCCCTTGAGACGATGCTCTGGAGGAGAAGGCTCCTGTTCTTCTACCACCCCTTCCAGCTCCAATTCAGGCGGTTCCTTTATATTGGAAAAAATCGTAGTGCAGGGAAATAACACCAGTTCATCCGGATCTTTTGCAGTCCCTTGAGCTTCCACCCAATAACCACCAGGTAGGTCATCGCATGGACCCAAAAGAAGCGCGGGCTGCGTACGATCGACCCATTGCCGACCTTTCTTTGTTCCATCCGGACCCAGCAACTCCCACGGACGACGTTTGACTTGAATCTGAGCACCAAAGGGAAGCAATGCTTTAGGATTTAACCCCAACTCCCTTTCAGCTTTCTGCCACCGTAACATTGACCAATGGCGAGCAGCCAGTGCCCAGTACGCCGGCCCGAGTCGCGCCTCCTTTAAGAGCGACCTGACACCACGTTTGAATAAACCCACACATGCTTCAGCGCGCCCATTTGTTTGCGGGACTCCAGGATCACCAGTGGTCCTATATATCAGACGAGTTTCACAAAAGGACCGGAAGCGTGCATTGACAAACTCCCCCGCTCGATCTGAGTGGATTCTCAACACCGGATACCCATGTCTCTGCAAGCGCACCATCATTCTTTGAACTGCCGACAAAACAGTTGTTTGCTGCTTGTCCACAATCGGCTCCACCATAACGAAGTTAATCATACGGACAGGTTGGGTCAAGTGGTCCTTCAGTTCCTTCCAGGATTTTTCAGAAGCTTGGATTTTCAACACCTCTGCCTCCAGAACTGGCGCAGGTTCCACCGGCGCAGAGTCTTCCTCCTCGAAGTTAGCGACTGCATCGCCTAACCATTCTCCGACACCAGCACCTTCATCTGCCACCTGATCTTCCACCTCATCCGCATCTTCCTCCTTTTCTGGAGGGCGACCCACATTGGGATCCAACATTGGAAACTGATACACACCAATAACAGCGTGTCGTGGCTTCTGCTGGTGAGCATCCTTTGAACACTTGTATGGACCCGCTAAGTCCAATGATAAAGTGTAAGCATCCCCATGCTTCCGCCTCAAATGGCGACGCTCTTTTCCAGCGGCAGACACACAGATTTGACAATCACGTCTGAAAGGAATATGCCCCCTTAGGCAATGGTCACGGAAAGCTCGCTCCTCAGCTGTCAACCTCCGTAACGTCCCTTCTCGTTCTTCCTTTTTTAACACCATAGCTTCCCGTTCAGCATCGCTCTCATGCAACCATTGTGCCAACCTGTGACGTATTCTTTTAACCAATCCAAACGCCCATCGCGCCCATATGGAGGATTGTCCAATACGCTCTTCCAGGGTAGAAGCGAATGTTGCTGACCACGGAACAACCACGCGAACCTGTTCCAACGATTCCCATAGTTCCATATCAGACACCAGGAAAGTCGTAGGTTTCACCAGAGCATGTCCCAATGCTCCTTGATCAAAATGTGCAGCGTACATTCCATAACGCTCACAAAAACTTTTCACCTCTGGCCAACTCCAGAAGGTAGGACTTGAGAGCCCTTCCTGAGAACCATCCACCAGATCCTCAGCACTCAAGACCGTTTTGCCGTTCTGAGAGAAATCTTTCCCTATGAGTTCAGGGTCCCCAGGGCTTTCCATGCCAAAGAAGACAGAACTTCCATTGATGACTTCAGCAGTTCCACACCTTGAATGCACCGCCACGTCATATAGGAAAAGCATCTTCAGAAGTAAAACACCATCCTTTTGAGCTAATTCTTGATGTGGCCAAGGAAGACTTTTAACTCCCAACCGTTCAGGCCCACAGCGTCGGCGTAATACAGGTGGACCACCGTCTTCACCTCTCAACCTTGACACTGTCCTGCATGGAGGTCCTCCAACCACAGCAACCACCTTTCCTTCAGCCGCCAGATGCAGAAGATACTTCCAGACGCTCGAATTATGTAGGTCACCGCCTTTCTTCAAATCCAGCTCCAGTACCTCCACATCCCGACTGGGAAAATGCCATTTTTGTTTTCCCGAAAATAGGTGTACCACCACCCTTTTTGCTCGTGCCAGCCGTCTCCTTTTATGACGGTTGAAAGGCAACGCCGCAATATCTCCACGTGGCAACAGCTCCATCAGCATATTTTCTGGTATATCCCCATAATACCACCGAAGAAATCTCCAGCATGCCTGGACGAACTCCTCCTCATTCGCTGACGCTGTCCGCGCTGCGCTTTGCAACGACGTTTTTACAGCCACCTCGTTGTCCGTGTTCGGACACCCTTGAACCATACGTGCCACCTTCAATGCTTGCTTTGGTGAACACCAATCCATTTCATCGATGATCTGAAGCGCCACCTCCTTTTCCAAACAAGGGCACCCATTCAGATCACGAACGCGAAGTTCCCCCAGAACAGGATGTGAGGCTGTGCACTTGCCACCACGCCACTGAACTCTGAGACCAACCAAGGCGCTCGCTTTGCCAATTGGCACTAGTGGATCTACCATTTCAGGAGTTACCAGGGTCCCACCTGGGGTAATACACATCTCCCGAGATCCAACAGCTAAAGACACCAACACCTTTTGCTGCGGAAGCTGTTCACCAGGACGAAGTGATCTGAGAGGATGTGATGCTCCCGAGTCCAACATGCCCATTCCCGAACACTCATTGGTGTCAGAAACCCTGGCCACATGTAGAACGCATACTCCTCGGCCTTCTCCCTGCTTCGGCAACAACGTGGCATCCGACGAACCGACTCCACAGTCCGCC
The DNA here is from genome assembly GCA_905221605.1 of Symbiodinium natans. Taxonomy (NCBI): domain Eukaryota; class Dinophyceae; order Suessiales; family Symbiodiniaceae; genus Symbiodinium; species Symbiodinium natans. The sequence goes on from CAJNDS010000072.1 coordinate 211,643, forward strand.
CTTCCATTCCTCCATTGAGAATGGGACCAAGACGCACGCTGCCTTTCAGCATGCAAAACCATTTTTTCAGCTGTTTTGTAATCCATAACCAAACAGCCATGTTCAAACCACAAGAGCTGGTCCAGCGAAGATTTTGCACCCACGTGACACATCCCATTGATCACAGTGAGGTTCGCCCCAAACTCCAAAATCAACCAGAGAGGGATAATCAGGGGCCCATTGTCTTCCCTAATCAACGTCCCTTTCTCTGTAATCCTCATTGTCACACCACCAAGCGCGCTTTGCACCATAACAGTAGTGTCGGGTAAACATTCCCATGGAAAAAGCGTCCGCGCAAGATGCGTAGCAGCTGTATCCACCAACGCCACTCTCCCTTCCTGCTGAAACAACCCAGAGCCACATAACATTCGAACACTGGGATCCCCGCTTGATGCTGACTGTGCTGATGACAGCTTCATGGATTTCAGCACTTCCAACGCTTCAGCAAGGACTTGATTGGGTGTTGATGGTGATGAGGGACTTGCAGAACCTTTATCCAATCCCGCATTAGCCGTCTCATCTCCCCCTTCAGCTACCTCTGCCTTTTTGGCATTTCCCCATTTCGCACCTTTGCCGCCCTTTCCCCCTTTGGGAGAATTCCCTTTAGATCTACTCCTCTCAGGATTTCAGTCCACATTGGAACTTGCACCATCCTTATATGGACATTGCGGCTGCAGATGGCCAACGGCCCCACACTCAAAACATCTTCCTCGCTCAAGGGAGTCTTTGTCATGGCGAAATTTGCAGCGGGATCCGAACTTGCAACCTGCATCGGTCTTCCCATATATCCAACAGAAAGGATGTTCACCATCTCCGCTGTACCTTTTTCCTTTCCCTTTGCCTTTGTCACCCTCCTCCGTCTCGTCACCAGTTCCCTTTTGGGGCTTGTTTAACCTGGCCCTTTTCTTGGCGTCCGAGTCCTGCTTCACCTCTTGTTCACCAGCACTATGCAATAGCAGTTCAAACTCTGCCTGTAACATTTCAGCTAGTTTTGTCGCAGTTTCAGAGGTCGGCGAGTAGGATGCCACTCTGAAATGAACCGTAGGGTGTTTCGCCAGCAACGCGGATGATAAACCATCCAATCCCTTGATAAGCAAGGTAGCGTCCGGCTCGGCCGCTCTCAACTCCCTTAATCGGGAACGCCATTGCGCCCATTGACGCACTCCCTTTATGGCCTCCGAGATCGAGGTTGCTGGAGATGGTTGCACCAAGAAGTTCAACATTGTGCTGCGCTCATTTGCTCCACCTGGTTGGTAGACTGTCAGCAATTTGTAGAATATCATCACTGACCCCAACATTCGAGTGGAAACGATCTCGGTCTTCAATCTCTCCGGGATCGCCTGTAGCAGCAAAGACACCGCTCTCTGCTCCAACAAAACATGCACAGTTTGAACCACCTTGAGCCCTTCCAGCTCAGCCTTGATGCCCAACCTTTCCAGCGGAGAAACACTCAACCATTTGGCATACGCTTGATATGCCTTTGAGTAGACGCATTGCCACCACACTCTTCCTGTATCTGTCAGCGAAGACAACATTGGTTCGATCATTGCGATCCAATCACCCAGTGCCGTCGGATTGCTTGGTGTGTAGTCTGCCAAAGTTGGAAGGCTCATCACATGCTTCCCAAGAGCCTCCGGACGTTCGGTTCCAGAACTATCACCAATGATTGGCATACCACGTGGCACCACTGCTCCAGGAGGTAGACTGACCCTACCACCAGGCCCTTGAGGTAGTCCATGTCCTATACCAGGCGTAACAGCTGTGAGCGGAACCTTTTCTAATTCCAACTTCCCAGCGACCATTTTCCACCGATACGGAACATCATCCACCATTGTATATCCACCCGATCCTGCTGGGTTCTCTTGCGTTGCAGTTTCCCGAGCTGAAACAAAACCGGGCTGGTTCCCCACAGGTGCGGCAGAACCATCAACACCTGACGGCGCGGAAGTAATCGGAACATGTGTTAAACCAGGTGGTCCACTTGCATATCCACCACTTGCAGGACCTCCCGTGGGGTAATTCAATGGAGGCAATCTGGAGGGTTTCTTCCCTTCAGCTACATGCATCATTGGCACTTCTTTTTCATCCTCCACTTGAACATCCCCCTTCCTGGACCCAGGCAAGGATTGAAGATCACAACCCTTTGGCAGGTCGTAGCCCTCAATAGGCAGCCATGTCCCATCAGGCAACACAGTCCAAAAACCACCCATACCATCCGTGTAGAAAACTTGTCCTGGCAGGTACTGCTTCTCTGGAGTCATTCCTAGAGGATATGCAGCGTTTGCGTCCACCACTCCAGTGCTCCGTGCTCTCGAAGCTGACCCAGATGCAGCAGAGGTATTGCTCTTCTCCTCCACCCGATGCAACCTGTTCCCCAGCTCCTTTGTTTGCACAAGCAATTCTTTCAGCGCACGCTTTACCACCGCCATATCTTCAGTTTGCTCTTCACCACTAACATCAGGAATGAGCTCTTCGTCGGCTTGCACTCCACCAATAGTCCCTCGTTCCATCTGGCCCATTAAGCCTGACGACGGTCTCTCAACAGGTGCAGGTTCCTGACCCAAAAGATCTTGCAGCGAAGGCGGCCTCCTTGTACCTTCACCACTTCTATCCCCTCCGCTCGCAGGAAGACTTGCCGGCCTTGATTGCCTAAGTCTCATTTCTTCTTGAGCCCGCTCACTCCAGAAAGGATTTGCTGCTTGAACCGGAACCACTTCGTTTTCCACCTGAGGCGTTGGTTGTATCATTGCAACCTCCCTACCATCTGTCAGCGCTTGTACCATTTGTTGTCGATCTTCACCCCCATCACCACGATTTCCTTCGGCTTCATTGGCCGTTGGCGACAGTCCAGGCTCAGAGCGACGCCGCATCATGTCCATGGCGTTAAACAAACGAAAAATCTTTACCTATTCCGCAGGAAGCCTAATTTGGGCTCATAACCTACGGGGGGCAACCGAAGGAGGACAGGGAACAAAACAGTCAACCCCAACAGAAACCCTTGATTCCCCTGGAACAACCAACAACCAAACAACAAGACCCCAAACCAAGGGCACACTTTTTACGAAACCTTCGACCGCTTTGGTCATGGCTTGAGCCAAAAGATTACCGGGTGCATTGACCCTTCAACTTCCAATACCAACTCCTTTCTACAATACCAACTGCAGCTCCGCATAGGGTTTAGGGTTTCTGGATACATCTACGCAGGCATGCTTCTTGACGAAGGGGTATAGGGGTCACCATGTGTATTGGGCTCACCGCGCGCATTCCAATCTTTTCCTGAACAAAGAGAGAGTCGGCCCAGCCTAAGCCCAAAATCCAAAACCCAAAGCCCTAAGCCCTAAACCGCAAAGCCGAAGCCCTAAGCCCCAAACCCAACCTGCACCCCCCACCCTAAACCCTAAGCCCTAAACCCTAAACCCTAACACTAAACCCTAAACCCTAAACCCGAGGCCCTAAAACCTAAACCCTAAACCCACCCTAAGCCCTAAACCTATCGGGTTCCATTCTTGCAGGCCGACGCCGCTCGGCGAAGTTTTTCGGCAGGCGGGGCGCGCGCCCCTCCCGAACCTGAGGATTTCAAGCAGGGTGCAGGGCTTCGGGCTTGGGGCGAACATCCTATAGGCCCTGGATAGAGTTTAGGGGTTAAGGGTTTAGGGTTTCGGGTTTCGGGCTTAGGTCTTTAACTCTGCTGGAGAATCGCGCAGGCTATCCCTAGATGCCCACTACCAAAGAACCATGCGAAGTATCCTGCAGAGTCTTGGAGTGTCCACCACCAAGGAAGCCCGCGGAGCATTTTTGGAGTTCCTTTTGGGCGTTCTTGTTAAACATTCCAGCCTAGTAGGAACACACTGTTGTATGTGTAGGAGAATGCACAGATTGAGCCAGGAACCAACTTTGTGGCCCAGGCTCAAAAGGAGACTCCCCAGTCTCAAAGGAGTGACAGGACAGAAACCACAGCAGAGCGGTGAAGCGAAAAGTGAGCCGCAGTGGTGGTTTAGGAAACCCTTTAGGAAAGCCCGTTCTTTAACATGGTAGCGGAGCTGTCTGAACCAGGAACCTTGACAGGAACCTTGACAGCGATGATGCTACTCCTAGCAGTAGGAACGACCTTCATAGCCATGGTGGCTTCTCTCGTCTGTGGGCTGAGACACATGTGGAAGCAGGAAAAGAGAACCGAGGTCCGAGAGTTCTTCGAGTACCTCCCCACGGTCAGGATCGCATACAGAAGAGGAACCAAGTACCACAGGAGAAACTGTGGAATCATCAGGAATCAGTCGATTGCTGGTGCAGCAGCAGTGAGGGACTTTGCCCCTTGCTTTCAGTGCTTCCCGGAGCGCTATGTGGTTCAGGAAACGAAGAAGGTGAACATGCGGTGCTACGGCATGGCAGCAGGAATCGTCTTGCTGATTGGTTTTCTCCTGGGATGCCTCGCAACTTACTGCGGGATGACAAGGAACCTGGGAATGATGGACGCAGATGTGGAGCCGTGGCGTGCCCTTGACTACGTGCAGGAAAAGAGAGAGGTCAAGGATGAACTAGCCCTTGGAGGTCGCGCCTTCGAGGATGTACCGCAAGAAGACCGTGCGAGAAAGGAAAAGCTTGAGAGAAAGGAAATTCGAGAGTCCGACGAGAGCGAGCTGATGGCGACTTGGAGCAGCATCTCAAGAAGCCCCAATACGCAATGGAACTCCATCGAGAACTTCGAGAATCTCGACGACAGGAACGGCTACCCGATTCAGTTCATGAACGTCTACACGATTCAGTTCAGGAACTTCGTTGGTGAGTTTGACAGCCAGGAGAGTGTGAGCCTTGAGTCCGGCTACGCCCCTAGGTGCCTAGTAAAACAAGAAGCCCGAGAAGGAAATCTTTTAGCGCTACATCAACAAGGACAAGTACTGAGATGGTTTGAGAGGTGTTTGAAAGGAAAGCTAGCTAAAGTAGAGAGTTTGTTTCACGACGTCGTGCATGAGATCTTTCATGGAGCGTTTTCCAACACAGTCATGTTTCAAGGAATTCGCCTAGTTGTATATACAGGAACACCTTTAGGATTGGTTACTTGGATCATCCTGATGTATTTTTCACAGTCTTTTTGCCAAGCAGTCAGAAGCAGAAGGAAGAAGCCAGGAAAGAAGACGCGAGAGCAGAGGAGAGCTGCAGCAGTACATTGCAGGCAGTACAAATCATTGCTTTTAGCAACACTTGTTTACAGCAACCTTGAAGCAGCCAAAGGTATGGAAGAAGCACTCAAAACATTGGCCGAAGCAAACATGCAAACACTGCAAGGCATACAAGCTTTGTCGCAGGAGATAAGGCACTCAGCAGCAGCAGGAAGCCAAAGAGAGGAAGGATTGACACGAGCATTTCAGGAAACAGTAGCAGCAGTTCAGCAAAAGCAAGCCGAGTCACAAGAAGCACTTGTGAGAGCACAACAAGAAGCAGTCACAACATGTGAGGAGATTGGCTCATCACTTGAGAGAGCCGTCAAGGAAAGAAAGCCAGGAGATGTGGAGCTACACAAACTAATCAAAGCACCCGAAGCTTTCAACCCAGGCACATGGCAAGAAGAGAAGAGTGGATTTGGAGAGTTCAGGAATCGACTCCGAACGTGGCTCGGAGCACTGGATGAAAATATGGTGAGGATCATGGACCGCGTAGAGAAGAACCTCAAGGAAGATAAGGCAGTCACTATGAGTGAGATGTCAACAGAAGCCAGAGAAGCCAGTCGTAGGTTGTACAGCGTGTTGAGTAGCTACACAAAAGGTAGACCTTTTCGTGTTGTGAAGCATGTACAGGAACAGAATGGCATGGAAGCGTATAGGATGTTGATGAAGGAATATCAGCCGGTGAACAGAGCACGATCTTTGGAGCTTTTCCACAATGTTCTCAACTATCGTTTCGTGAAGGAAAAAGGCATTGCAGAGAACATTCTAGAGTATGAAGAAAAGATTGAGTTGTATGAGAAGGCAACAGGTGAGAAGGTGCAGGAAAACCTGATGTGAAGAGACATATCTTGCTGAACATTGGTGAAGACACTAAGTACAACAGCCTTCGTCAGTATCTAGTCAACTACGAGTCAACCGAACGATGGACCAACTCCCTTAGCCAGCAGCAAGGAACGCCGCATAGGACCACAACCGACCTGATCGACACAGGTGAAGACCATGGAGGTTTAGCAGCGATGGATGTCAACAGAGCATGGAAAGGCAAAGGTAAAGGTTGGTACAAAGGCTATGGTAAAGGCAAAGGTAAAGGCAAGAAAGGCAAAGGTTCAGGTAAAGGTTTCGAGGACAAAGGTAAAGGTAAAGGCAAAGGTAAAGGCAAAGGTCGAGGAGGCAATTGGAAAGGTCGAGGTAGAGGCTTCAGAGGCCGAGGTAAAGGTAGAGGAAAAGGCTATGGTAGAGGCTTTGGTAGTTACAAAGGCAAAGGCAAAGGAAAAGCACAGTCAGCGTCAGGAGTTTGCCACTACTGTCATAGGTATGGACACTTTGAAGCACAGTGTAGGAAGAAGCAGATGGACATGGGATACCAAGCTAGGACCGTAGACCTAGAGAGCCAAAGCGAACAGCAGAGTACAACAGGAACCTCAACTCAAGCCCCTTCGTCAGCCTCGAGGTACCAGCAGTCTCAAAGAAGCCAAAGCAGCCAAGGAACCTCCAACTCAAACAAGCCTGTAGTTAGGATGGTTTCAATGCATCACATTGGAGATCCCCCAACAAGTTTCCCGGAAGAGTTTGCATTGAGCGAGGATTCAGAGGAAGTTGAGATTGACTACTTCGGAAGGATCTTGAGAGTTACGTGTGAAGAGAGTCAGGAAGAGAGAAAAGAGACAGAAGAGTTCTGGATAGGAGATGAAGATGAGTCCCAGGAATGTGAAGAACTTGACGACGTGCTGTGCCATTGGTACGGTGACGAACAGGAACAGCTGTTTGTCAGGACAGCACGACAGGACCAGTCCCGAGAGATCGAGGTGGTACTGGATTCTGGAGCCGACATTTCGTTGGCACCTATGTGGATGAAAAGATTTGGTAGGAAAGCGCCAAAGAAAGCACAAGTTGTTCTGAGGGATGCTCAAGGTAAGTTGATCAAGGTTTCGGACCAAAGGATCATTGAGGTTGAGTTTCAGGACATTTCAGGAGTTACCGTGAAGGTTGAGGAAGTGTTCTTGATTTCATCAGTGATTCACCCGTTACTTGCTGTAGGAAAGTTGATGAAGAAAGGTTGGGAGACAGGTACCGTCCTTACAGAAGGAACAACCAAGATTGCAGTCAACTACAACAACAACTCACTTACTGCTACAGCATTTGTGAGAGCAGTGAACACAGCATCCACAGGAAAGCCGATACCCTTGCACTTGTGTGAAAACCTCAAGTCTGTCGTAGAGGAACAGCGCATAGGATGGTCATTCTGGAGAGACCCTTACCAAGTTCACTACAGCCTCGGAACTTCGCAGCATGTGGACTTTGACCTCAAGTTTCAGCCAGGAAAGTACCCCTACAGAGCAGTCCTCATTCATGATGACAAGGAATGGCATCTACTGTACCATAGTGTCATGTTTGGAGACCTAGAGAATCCTACAGGTGCGGTCTTCGATGGAATTAGGAAATACAAGGTGTTGACGTTAGCTTCGAACCAAGAGTTTCCCTTGAACCTCTTAGGAACACCCAAAGAAGCCCAAGACAGGTGCATGTTCGAAGAGTACACTAAGGATGTTTGGTCGATCAGTGACGATGGCACTGAGGTGATTAGGTACCACCATTCGCCCAGGAAAGCATTGTTCAATCCTCTAGATTCCAAAGACATCCCGGTAGAGATCTCAAACCTGAAGCCTGATAGGAAAACCTATGGAGAGGAACCCATCAAGCGTGAGTTCTTTGAGGATGACAAATCTTGGACCGAAGATGAGCATGATCAGTTCCCTGAGGCATTCAATGGATTGTCCTGGACAGGACAAAGCAGATTCCAGCTGATCTACCCAGTAGAGCCCAAAGCCAAGAAGCAGAAGAAGGAACAAAAGCAACTCGACACGATCCCTGAACAGGTTGAAGAGGAAAATGAGGCATTTCAACCTGAAGAACCTGAAGCACCCGAACACAGGTACGAACTTGCAGGAGAATTTGTTTTCAACCACAATGGGTATGAGTACAACCAGCAAAGCAGCCTGAAGACCCTGAGAGGACTTTGCGCCGAGTTTGGTGTATCTAAGTTTGGTTCAAAGCAGGACATTCTGAGGAGACTCAGTAGGACCGTCATGGAAGCTGAAAGAACCCACGAACTTAGCACAGCCCAGAAAAGGTATCAGGAATATGCGATTGCCGAACCACTCAAGGACCAAAAGATGCCGCCACCTGAAGAGGTAGCAGTTCACAACTTGACGCATCTGCCATATGCGTCATGGTGTCCGGTGTGTGTTGCGTGTAAAGGAAAGGAGTCGCCTCATCCTAGAGAGAACCCTGAAAAGGAAAGATCATCGAGACCTACGTTCTGTATGGATTTTTGCTTCACAGGTACTAGCTACGATGAAGCAGCGTCTGCAGTATGTCTTGTGTGCATTGACTCTTGGAGTAGGAATGTTGTCTGTATTCCCACAGCATCTAAAGGCAAAGGCCTGATTGATCATCTAGCTGAAGGAGTTACGTACATGAGCACTCAACTGCAGTATGGAGCCATCAACCTGAAAGCCGACAACGAAGGAACCATGAAGAAGCTCAAGCAGGTCATTCAGAAGCAGCGATCATCGTTAGGACTAGGAACAGTCTTGCAAGATGCAGTTTCAGGACAAAAGGAAACCAACGGCATGGCTGAACGAGCTATCCAAACCGTCCGTAGGCAAGCTCTGACTTTGATCAAAGGCATGGAAGAGCATGCAGGAATTCTTGTTGCACACACGCATCCGATCTTCAGTTGGGCATTTCGACATGCCAGCTGGATAATCAACAGGTACCATCGACACTCAGGAACAGGGATGACCCCTTACGAGTGGATTTCAGGTCGCCCGTTTCAAGGAACTTTGGCAGAGTTTGGAGAGAGTTTGATGGTGTTGGCTAACAGGACAGGCGTGAAGAGTAGCAGGAAAGGTGATCCTTTGTGGTTGAGAGGAGTGTTCTTAGGAAAGTCTGACAACGACTTGTACATCACTTGGCACATGGATGGTATCAAAACTAGCAGAAGTGCAAAGCGTTGCCCTGAACATTTCGACGCTAAGGCAATCAGCAGTGTAGGAATCCATTCATGGGAAGTGAAGCACACCACTCTAGCAACCAGAGTAGTTCCCAAGAAAAGCATTCCAGGACCAAAACCAGTAATGACCCAGATCATGGGCTCAGCCACCGGTGAACAGGACCAAGCAGTGCAGGACAAACCTTCAGGACCTCAGAGTCAATCTGAGGCAGTTGTCATCCAAGGCGGGGATTCTGGTGAGAAGCCAGGACCAGTGATCCCAAGGACGACGTATTTAGCAGGTAAAGCCAAACAGCACCAAGTAGCCCAAAAGAGGAAAGCCGAACAAGATCTTGAAGAAGTTGAACCTGAAGCAGTGTCAGATGTGTTGTCTAGTGACCCTTCGTCTTCAAGCAGTCCCCAGGAAAAAGAGCTAGGTATGGATGTTTCTGATGGTGGTGAGTCTGAAGAACTTTTGCCAGACAGTGCAATGTTGAGTGAACTTCTCACAGCACGAGGACCTCCACAGCTTAGGAAAGCACAGTTTGAAGATGTAGGAACAGGTTCCAAGATCCCGAAGCTGGATTCCCCAACTAAGAAGTATCCACCTTTCAACGTAGGAAGAGTTTTTGAGCACAATGATGAGGAACTTCCTGAAGCAGGAACTGACGACATTTTCTGGGAAGACACCTATTCTGAGATTGGTGACTCAGATGAAGAACAGGACATTTTCACGAGTGAAGATGCAGGACCTCCAGAACTTTCAGAGGAGGAACTCAGAGTCTTGGATCGAGAAGCGATGGTCACCGAGATCGATCGTCTTAAGGACGTGAAAGCAGTAGACCGAGTCCCTTTGCAGGAACTTGAGAGAGAAGAAGAGAGAGGAGAGAACTGTGAAGGAAACGAAGAGAGAGACGTAGGAACCAAGTGGCTTACTACGAAGTTTGTGTTTGACTGGAGATTTAGAGGAAACCGATGGATTCGTAGAGCTCGATTGGTTGCGCGGGAGTTCAAGACACAGGAACACCGCACAGACACGTTCAGTCCAGCGACGAGCGCCTCGCTGGTGAGACTGATCCCGATACTAGGATTGCAGCAGGAATATGCATTGTATTCTGTAGATGTGAAGGACGCATTCCTTCAGGTACCCCAAAGGAACAGGACAGCGTGTGAATTCCCAAAGGAATATGTAGAGCTTTTCGGAGAAGAAGATCCCAACTGCAGGAACGAAGGTTTGTTACTCTTGCGTGTACTTCCAGGACAGAGAGATGCAGCATTGTTGTGGAGTGACCACTTTGCGAGCACTTTGCAGGAACAGGACTTTGACAGGCGTGTTGCATGTCCAACTTTGTTTCGTGACAAGATGAAGAGTATTCTTGTTGTACACGTAGACGACATTCAAGCAGCAGGAAAGAATAGAAGCCTTGCGCCAGTTCTGAGCATGTTAGGCAAAACCTACGAACTCAAGATCGAAGGCCCTTTTCTCACTGAGCAAGAACTTGCAGTAGGAGAGTCGCTTCAGACCATTAGATTCCTCAAGAGGAAATTTACGTACCACAACCATGAGTTGCACATCAAGAGTGACCCGAAGTATCTCATCAAGCTCAAGGAAGAACTCAAGCTCAAGAGCACAGCCTCAAAGCCAACTCCTTGCACCCATGAAAGCCAGGAAGCCGATCACACCAACAGTCTTGACCAGGAACAAGCAGCATCATTCCGAAAGTGTGTAGGAATCTTACTGTATGTAGGCCAGGATAGACCGGATTTGCAGTTCGCAGTACGTGGACTAGCGTCAAAGATGTCGGAACCTACGTATGGGTCATGGAAACACTTGATTCATCTTGTGCAGTACATGTCTAAGACAGAAGGCTATCATCTTGTGTACAGGAAGACCCCCAGAGGCCTCAGCAATCTTCATGAGAGTATCAGGAACGGTAGCTATGATTTCACTGGAGTAGAGCCCAAAGAGTATCATCTTCTAGAGGTATTCAGCGACAGTGATTGGGCAGGAAAGAAAGATACTCGTAGATCAACCAGCTCAGGAAACGTATTTCTGGATGGACAGGTGATCTATAGTTTCTCTCGAAGCCAGAAGACAGTCTCGCTCAGCTCTGGTGAAGCAGAGTACTACGCCGCAGCATCGGCAGCATCAGATTCAATTCTGTTGAAGGAAGCAGTTCAGTTCTTGACAGGAAAACGTTGTGTAGTACATTTGCATCTTGATTCTTCGGCAGCCCGAGGTATCATCACTCGGCAGGGAGTAGGAAGAGTCAAACATTTGCAGATCAGGACCTTGTTTCTTCAAGACCTCCACAAACAAGGAACCGTTAGCGTGCACCCAGTAGGGACCAAGGACAACACCGCCGATATAGGAACTAAGCCCTTGTCAGGAAAGCGTATCAAACTTCTTTTGCATTGGCTAGGATTCCAAACTGAAGACAACGAACCCGTAGGAAAACAAGAGCTCAAAGACCACCGAACCCAGGAACAAGCTAAGGCTACTGTGAGGTTGATCAAGAGTAAAGGAACATTCGCGTTTGCAGCTTTGATGTTTTCGACCATTGCAGGAATTTCAGAAGGTTTTGTGTTTGAGGGTTCAGGAAAAGTTTCAGGAACAGACATGTCAGTCATGAGAGCATGTGAGCAGGACGTCATGTGCATTTCTGACACGAGTGAATTTGCGTTAGGAACAGTCATGTCTTGTTGTAGGAACAGTCTTCATGCAGGAAACATGTGTGCATTTGAAGTAGGAACCGTTTGTGCAGAGAGAGTAGGAACAGGAAATTCGCCGCATTCCGAGTGCAACAGTCAAGCTGTAGAAGTAGAGCAGGAACACTGTAGAGAGCCCAGTAGAAAAGCCAGGAAACCTGTAGCCATGAGTGGCACTGGAGAAGACGCCAGCTTCAACCAGTTGGTGCAGGAACTACGTGAGATCCTGGAAACGACGCGCCAGGAACGCATCGAGTCCATGGAGAGTGTCTCCATCTCTTTGCAGGAAAGCAGCATGAACATGAGTCGTTTGGCAGAGGAAAGCCAAGCAACCCAGAAGCTCCTGTCCGACTACAAGAAGGAAACAGAAGAGATCAAGAACATCGTGAAGGAGATCAAGCAAAATGAAGCAGAAGCCAAAGACGAGGTGAAGGAGATCGTCAAAGACTTGAAGGAAAGAATCGAAAGCCTTGAAGATTTCGTGAAGTGGTACACCCAGGAAGAAGAAGAAGAAGAAGACAACGAGGAGAACGACGCGGAGAAGGAAAGAAAGGACAGAGAACTGGAAGCAGAACTTCGTCGTGAAGGGCATCTTCAGGAAACTACATCGTGGACTACGCCAACTACAAGTTCGACTACAAGTTCGAAAGAAGGAAAAGAGGAAGCTACATCGTGGACTACGCCGACTACAAGTTCGAAAGAAGGAAAGGAAGAAGCTACATCGTGGACTACCTCATCTACCAGTTCGAAGGAAAAGCAGGAAGGAAAGGATGAAGCTACATCGTGGACTACCTCAACTACAAGTTCGAAAGGAGGAAAGAACAAGGAAGAGGAAGCCGAGAGCATCACCGAGAAGATCCGCCGAATCAACGAGGAGATCCAAAGGAAAGCAGAAGAGTCAAAAGACAAGGAAAGCGATTTCGAGTACCCACGCGATTTTTCGTCCGAGTGGAAGTTCTACACCGAGAATGGCTCGATTTACCGCCAGCACTACGTGACGCAGGAAAAGATTTGGTGCGACTACGACTACGCCTACAAGCACGAGAAAGGAAAAGGAAAGAACAAGAAGAAGAAAGGCCACACAGGAGAAGAAGAAGGAAAGACAAGCTCAGGATCAGGAGGACAGCAGCCGCTGTCAAAGGAAAAAGAAGAGGAGCTGAAGGCAAAGTTGAGGAAGACCTTAGAAGCAGCAGCAGAGGAGAACGATAGGAGACTTGAGAAGGAAAGGCAAGCCAAGGAGGAAGAAGCGAAGGCAGCAGCAGCAAGAGCACAGGCAGACAAAGAAGCACGAGAGGCAGCAGCCAAGCAAGCAAAGGAAGCACAGGCAGCAAAGGAAGCCAAGGAAGCAAAGGCAGCAGCAGTCAAGGCAAAGGAAGAAGAGGAAAGGCACAGGAAGAATGCAGCAGCCCAAGCAGCAGCAGCAGAGAAGGAAGCAGAAGCAAGGAAGGAGCTCGAGGAAGCAGTCCTCTTGCTTATGCAGGAAAGAGAGAAAGACAAGGAAAGGATTGAAAGGCTCGAGAAGGCACTTAGCCAAAGAGGAAGCGATGCAGGATCAACAACAGAAGAGGAGAACCGCAGCCCAGCAAAGGAAAAGGAGGAGCCAGAGAAGGAGGAGCCAAAGGAAAAGAAGGAGAAGGAAGACCCAGAGGTGAAGGAAAAAGGACCGTACTCGCCGAGGAGCTACGTGAAAGGCTCAGGAAAAGACAAGACAAGGAACAGCTACGCCGTCTTCCAGTACAAGGAAAAGTTCTACCAGTGGAAGTGGAACAACGACAGCCAGTACTGGTACTTCTTCGATTCAGAAGGAAAAAGTCCCGGTGAAGGAAAATGGGTGAAGCAGCACAAGGACAAGAACGGCAGGAAAGTTTGCGACGAGCAGCTCAAGAAGTTCGAGAAGTTCGTTGAGGAGAAAAGGAAAGAGAAGGACAAAAGCCAGGAGAAAGGAGAAGAAGGAAAAGGAAGCAGCAGCAGCAGCAGCAAGGACGTCGACGATGGCTACTACGAGATCACAAGCTTTTCGTGAAAAGGAAAGTGAGCTTGGCACAGTGAGCTAGGACGGACTGAGAGCTTGACTAGCTCCAGGAAAGTTTTCTTTTGCAATTTGTTTCAGGATGATGATCCAAGTAAGGTAGGAACAGCAGCGTTTTGTTTTGTGCAGGATAGTAGACATTTCGTTTGAAGGAAATGTGAGCGAACTTGAAGAGATTCGCCAGTGGACTTGAAAGAGTCTGCGTTGAGGAAAGAGTTTCAAACACTTGTGTGTGTGTTCAGGAAAGAGAGTCGAAGCCAGCTTAGTCTACGACTTTCACTAACTTCGAAGGCGGGGTGTTAAACATTCCAGCCTAGTAGGAACACACTGTTGTATGTGTAGGAGAATGCACAGATTGAGCCAGGAACCAACTTTGTGGCCCAGGCTCAAAAGGAGACTCCCCAGTCTCAAAGGAGTGACAGGACAGAAACCACAGCAGAGCGGTGAAGCGAAAAGTGAGCCGCAGTGGTGGTTTAGGAAACCCTTTAGGAAAGCCCGTTCTTTAACAGTTCTCCGGAACTTCTCCGAAAACCTTTCCATACAGTTCTTTCGCCCATTTCACCCCGCTGAGAACCTTACAAGCCTCGCTAAATTCACACACAGACCGAAGTGCTAGGCTGCTAGCTTACAGATACTTCTTGAATTCACTTCTTTGACCAGCGATGTTCAGTTGAAGGGAAGTGTACCAGCCTCAAATTGTCCCACAAGGTTTAGGATTTAGAGGTCTTGCTGCAGAGAAATGTCACAGAGACTCCCCGATGATGCTGACGGCGCTCGTCAAATGGCTTAATTCGGTTTAGGATGGGGATGTTCGAAGCAAGCAGTGATTTGTCAAGCTGTTCATGTAAAACAGTCTGGATAACCTGTGCATTTTTTGTCGTTCTAAACTCAACGGTTTACTTTCGCCCGCCCTCCGGCGCGCATTGTAAACTCAAAGACCTAAACCTACGCAGGCCGGTATGGCTGCGGCCTGCAGCCGAACCGGAAGCTGGTGCGGAACGCGCTCGAAAAAACCTGCCTCAAGGCCCGATTCAAGATCTCAGAGTGTGTTGGGATGTTCCCCCTTATACTAACAGCCCTTAGTAGAGACAAAAACACAGGTGGTACTATGGTACTATAATTCCTATTTAACACTGTTGGCATAAGGGGGAAGAATCCCAATCAGAGTATAAAGTTTTGGGGTGTGGCGAGCCCGTGTCGTGTTCCGTGCATCAGCTTAAGCTTCTGCCTCGTGAGGCTGCATAAGTGGTTCAGGGTTTGGGGTTTAGGGTTTAGGATGAATTGGTTCAGGGTTTGGGGTTTAGGGTTTCGGGTGCCTAAACCCTAAACCCTAAACCCTGCCCACGATCCTCGGCCTTGGAACTCAGGGTGATGCCAACCGAGAACAGCGGGAGCAAGTGTTGCGATCCTTTGATGAGGACCTGGAGAGGCATTTCGGGGGGGGGGGGGGGGGTGGGGGGGGGGGTGGGGGGGGGGGGGTGGGGGGGGGGTGGGGTAAATCCTAAACCTAAACGCTAAACCCAAAACCCTAAACCCTAAACCCTGAACCCTGAACCCTAGTCCCTAGTCCCTAAACCCAAAACCCTAAACCCTAAACCCCAAGAGGCAACTTGCTCAGACCTGGTGTGGAGGTTTGATCGCTTCATCATTTTGTTCCGGAGCATTCACACCGGCCGTGGCCCCATGTTGCTGGGTGCTTCATGGTCAAACTAAACCCTAAACCCTAGACCCTAGACCCTAAACCCTAGACCCTAGGCCCGTAAACCCTTAGACCCTTAGGCCCGTAAACCCTTAGACCCTTAGACCCTTAGACCCTTAGACCCTTAGACCCTTAGACCCTTAGACCCTTAGACCCTTAGACCCTTAGACCCTTAGACCCTTAGACCCTTAGACCCTTAGACCCTTAGACCCTTAGACCCTTAGACCCCAAAACGCTTAGATCCTAAACCCACCCCGAATTGTGTGAAAAATCTTCGCCTCTTTTGGGAGCCGAAGTCGCCTGTTTTCCGAGGACGACACGATCTCAGAGCGCTGTACGGTTTTTCGGAGGCCAAAGCATGCTATCAACCCTTCTCATAGGGTTTAGGGTTTAGGGTTTAGGGTTAGGGCTTAGGGTTTCCCGCAAACACCCATATGGTCACGTCTCTAGAATATGGTCCCTTTTGGGGTCCTTGCTTTTAGGCGGCCCCTGTTATTTTGGCTGCCCAAAAAGGGGGACCAGAGTTTAGAGAACTCACCATATAGTTTAAGGTACAAGCCCAGACCCTGAATCCGAATGCCCGAACGCTTCATCTCTTGTGGATCAGGGGAGCTGGTCGCGCGTGCTGCAAGTCCTGCCCTCGCCAGTGTGCCGCTGGCAATTTCCTGGAGGGACGGATTTGGGAGTTTAGGGTTTAGGGTTTGGGTTCAGGGTTTAGGTTTTTTTTTCGGTTTAGGGTTTAGGGTTTAGGGTTTAGGGTTTCAAGCTGCCCTTAAACCCTAAATCCCTAAACCCTATCGCAAATATTGTAGGATCCACCTGAAACAGGACTGCAAAACTAGACCCTTTTACTTTGGCCCCCCCCCCTTGTTTGAAGCTGAGGCGCGGCCTAAACGAACCCTAAACCCACAGGGCTTGTGGCTTTAGGGTTTAAACCCTGAACGTGGTGCGACTTGGCAGGTCGCTGGAAGAGCGGATGGTGGTGCAATGCCTGAGATACGACTCAGGCGGCAAGGAGTGGTTCGGTGGGCAATTCTTTTTTTTTTAGACAGGGAATGGGGTTGAATCATGGGTTCCCCCTAACACCGCGGCCTTCCCCGCCCGCCCCCCCACCCCCCCCCCCCCCCCCCCCCCCCCCCCCCCCCTCCCCCCCCCCTCCCCCCCCCGGGGTGGCTTAAATAGGGTTTATTTGGAAGCTGAGAGTCGTGTTTTTGTGTGGTAGATACAAAGGAAAGGGCATAAGAAAGTAGCGAAAGGAGCTCCTCAATTCCCTTCCTTATCTCCTATCCTTTTTTCTTTATTCATTGCAACAGGAGAATACAGGAAAAGGGCCTCCATTCCCCTCTTGTTCTTCCTTTCTTGTGTTTTTGTCATTTAAAGGGGAACAGGAGAAGAGAAGGGAAAGAGAAGGAGAGAGGAGAGATAAAAGGAACACAATTTTAATGGGAAGAGCCAAGAAAAGAATAGAAGAGAGATGAACAAAGAAGATGGAGAGACAAAACAAGGCGCAAAGAAGATGGCACTCTTCTTTATCTATCCTCTCTCCCTTCTCTCTCCCTTCCCTCTTTCTTTTCGAAACAGAAAAACTAAAAAGGAAGAACTTGAAAAGGAGAAGGGTAATGAAAAGAGCAGAAGAGACAGGCCGAAAAGAGGGATATGATGAAGTATGGGCAAGGTCCACGCGCAAGGAGTCACCCTCTGCTTACCCTTCCACTGCTTTATCATACAAGTTCCTTTCTTGTGTTTTATTAGTTAAAAGGTAACAGAAGGAGAGAAGGGCAAGGGGAGTGAGAGAGGAGAGACAACAAGGAGGCCATTTGAATTTTCTGGAGGGGTACTGAAAAGAAGAGAAGACACAAGAAACAAGGAGACGGATAGCACTCTTCTTTATCTATCATCTCTCCCTTCCTTGTCTCTCGCTTTCCCTCTATAATTAAAACAAATAGGTGCCCTCTCCTCTTCAGGAAGCCCCCTTGCCCTTATTTTGCTAGCTTTCTGAAACAACAAGGGAAACAACACATAGAAAGAGAGGAAAGGGAATGAAACAATAGGCAGTGGAGCTCTTCAGTGTCTTTACCTATCTCTTTTCTTCTTTTTCTTTTTCATTCAATAAGGAAAAGAAGCTTCCTTTGGTGTGATTTTGAGATTTAAAAGAGAACAAGAGAAGAGAAGGGAGAGAGAAAGGAGAGAGGAGAGATCAAAAGGAAGCAATTTTCATGGGAAGAGCAATGAAAATCATGGAAGAGAAATGAAGACAGGAGAGGGAGGTGCAAAATCAGGCAAAGAGAAGATGGTGCTCGTTTTCTTCTTTCCTCTCTTTCTTATCTTTCCCTTTCAAATAAAAACAAAAGGAAGAACAATGAACATGTAAAGGAACCCGTTTTCTTTTTCCGTTTGGGAACAAGGAAAAGAACAGAGGCGATAGGGCGAGAGGAGGGATTTGCTGCAGCATGGGGAGGGTCTACGGACAAGGAGCCAACCCCGCTCGCTTTCCCCATCCATTGGAAAAGAAAGGAACATGGCCTCCATTCCCCTCTTGTTCTTCCTTTCTTGCGCTTTTGTCATTTAAAGGGGAACAGGAGAAGAGAAGGGAGAGAGAAGGAGAGAGGAGAGACAAAAGGATTGCATTGTTAATGGGAAGAGCAAAGAAAAGAATAGAAGAGAGATGAATAGAGAAGTGGGAGAGACAAAACAAGGCGCAGAGAAGATGGCACTCTTCTTTATCTATCCTCTCTCCCTTCTCTCTCCCTTCCCTCTTTCTTTTCGAAATAAGAAAACAAAAAGGAAGAACTATGAGAAGGAGAAGGGTAAGGAAAGGAACAGAAGAGATAGGTCGAGAGGAGGGGTATGATGAAGTATGGACCGGTCCACGCGCCAGGAGTCACCCTCTGCTTACCCTTCCACTGCCTTATCACACAAGTTCCTTTCTTGTGGTTTATCAGTCAAAAGGAAACAGAAGGAGAGAAGGGAAAGAGAAGTGAGACGAGATAACAAGGATGCCATTTTGCTGGAAGCGCAACTGTATGTGGCCACAACAAGCAGGCCAGGGAGGCTCAGGCGGGGCAAGTCTCTCCCTAATTAGAAAAAATCAATCTTGCTATTCACAGGTAGGCGCCCTTCTTCCTCTTCAGGAAATCGCCTTTCCCTTATTTTGCTTTTTGAAGCGAATAAGACAAACAACAGATAAGAAGAGAGGACAGGGAATGACTAGGTAAAGAGAGGAGCTCTTCAATTTCCTCCCTATCTCTTAAGTTACTTTTCCTTCTTGGGTGGGTGTCCTTTTTTCTTCCTTGAAGATGCAGAAAACTAGCAAAAAGGACACCCGATCGCCCATTTTCTTTTCAATTCCCTTCCTTATCTCCTATGCTCTTTTCCTTATTCATTGCAACAGGAGAATACCGGAAAAGGGCCTCCATTCCCCTCTTCTTCCTTTCTTGTGTTTTTGTCATTTAAAGGGGAACAGGAGAAGACAAGGGAAAGAGAAGGAGAGAGGAGAGATAAAAGGAACACAATTCTAATGGGAAGAGCCAAGAAAAGAATAGAAGAGAGATGAACAAAGAAGATGGAGAGACAAAACAAGGCGCAAAGAAGATGGCACTCTTCTTTATCTATCCTCTCGCCCTTCTCTCTCCCTTCCCTCTTTCTTTTCGAAACAGAAAAACTAAATTGGAAGAACTTGAAAAGGAGAAGGGTAAGGAAAAGAGCAGAAGAGACAGGCCGAAAAGAGGAATATGATGAACTGAAAAGAAGAGAAGACACAAGAAACAAGGAGACGGATAGCACTCTTCTTTATCTATCATCTCTCCCTTCCTTGTCTCTCGCTTTCCCCTCTATAATTAAAAAAATAGGTGCCCTCTCTCCTCTTCAGGAAGCCCCCTTGCTCTTATTTTGCTAGCTTTCTGAAACGACAAGGAAACAACACATAGAAAGAGAGGAAAGGGAATGAAACAATAGGCAGTGGAGCTCTTCAGTGTCTTTACCTATCTCTTTTCTTGTTTTTCTTTTTCATTCAATAAGGAAAAGAAGCTTCCTTTGGTGTGATTTTGAGATTCAAAAGAGAACAAGAGAAGAGAAGGGAGAGAGAAAGGGGAGAGGAGAGATCAAAAGGAAGCAATTTTCATGGGAAGAGCAATGAAAATCATGGAAGAGAAATGAAGACAGGAGAGGGAGGTGCAAAATCAGGCAAAGAGAAGATGGTGCTCGTTTTCTTCTTTCCTCTCTTTCTTATCTTTCCCTTTCAAATAAAAACAAAAGGAAGAACAATGAACATGTCCCGTTTTCTTTTTCCGTTTGGGAACAAGGAAAAGAACAGAGGCGATAGGGCGAGAGGAGGGATTTGCTGCAGCATGGGGAGGGTCTACGGACAAGGAGCCAACCCCGCTCGCTTTCCCCATCCATTGGAAAAGAAAGGAGCATGGCCTCCATTCCCCTCTTGTTCTTCCTTTCTTGCGCTTTTGTCATTTAAAGGGGAACAGGAGAAGAGAAGGGAGAGAGAAGGAGAGAGGAGAGACAAAAGGATTGCATTGTTAATGGGAAGAGCAAAGAAAAGAATAGAAGAGAGATGAATAGAGAAGTGGGAGAGACAAAACAAGGCGCAGAGAAGATGGCACTCTTCTTTATCTATCCTCTCTCCCTTCTCTCTCCCTTCCCTCTTTCTTTTCGAAATAAGAAAACAAAAAGGAAGAACTATGAGAAGGAGAAGGGTAAGGAAAGGAACAGAAGAGATAGGCCGAGAGGAGGGGTATGATGAAGTATGGACCGGTCCACGCGCCAGGAGTCACCCTCTGCTTACCCTTCCACTGCCTTATCACACAAGTTCCTTTCTTGTGGTTTATCAGTCAAAAGGAAACAGAAGGAGAGAAGGGAAAGAGAAGTGAGACGAGATAACAAGGATGCCATTTTGCTGGAAGCGCAACTGTATGTGGCCACAACAAGCAGGCCAGGGAGGCTCAGGCGGGGCAAGTCTCTCCCTAATTAGAAAAAATCAATCTTGCTATTCACAGGTAGGCGCCCTTCTTCCTCTTCAGGAAATCGCCTTTCCCTTATTTTGCTTTTTGAAGCGAATAAGACAAACAACAGATAAGAAGAGAGGACAGGGAATGACTAGGTAAAGAGAGGAGCTCTTCAATTTCCTCCCTATCTCTTAAGTTACTTTTCCTTCTTGGGTGGGTGTCCTTTTTCTTCCTTGAAGATGCAGAAAACTAGCAAAAAGGACACCCGATCGCCCATTTTCTTTTCAATTCCCTTCCTTATCTCCTATGCTCTTTTCCTTATTCATTGCAACAGGAGAATACCGGAAAAGGGCCTCCATTCCCCTCTTCTTCCTTTCTTGTGTTTTTGTCATTTAAAGGGGAACAGGAGAAGACAAGGGAAAGAGAAGGAGAGAGGAGAGATAAAAGGAACACAATTCTAATGGGAAGAGCCAAGAAAAGAATAGAAGAGAGATGAACAAAGAAGATGGAGAGACAAAACAAGGCGCAAAGAAGATGGCACTCTTCTTTATCTATCCTCTCGCCCTTCTCTCTCCCTTCCCTCTTTCTTTTCGAAACAGAAAAACTAAATTGGAAGAACTTGAAAAGGAGAAGGGTAAGGAAAAGAGCAGAAGAGACAGGCCGAAAAGAGGAATATGATGAACTGAAAAGAAGAGAAGACACAAGAAACAAGGAGACGGATAGCACTCTTCTTTATCTATCATCTCTCCCTTCCTTGTCTCTCGCTTTCCCCTCTATAATTAAAAAAATAGGTGCCCTCTCTCCTCTTCAGGAAGCCCCCTTGCTCTTATTTTGCTAGCTTTCTGAAACGACAAGGAAACAACACATAGAAAGAGAGGAAAGGGAATGAAACAATAGGCAGTGGAGCTCTTCAGTGTCTTTACCTATCTCTTTTCTTGTTTTTCTTTTTCATTCAATAAGGAAAAGAAGCTTCCTTTGGTGTGATTTTGAGATTCAAAAGAGAACAAGAGAAGAGAAGGGAGAGAGAAAGGAGAGAGGAGAGATCAAAAGGAAGCAATTTTCATGGGAAGAGCAATGAAAATCATGGAGGAGAAATGAAGACAGGAGACCGGGATCCCCTTGGCACCCTGCAAAAGTCCTGCAAATACCACACAAAACGGAAAAGGGTAGGAACAACATTTGCGGGTCAAAATTTGCCGGGATCCCCATGGCACCCTGCAAAAGTCCTGCAAATACCACACAAAACGGAAAAGGGTAGGAACAACATTTGCGGGTCAAAATTTGCCGGGATCCCCTTGGCACCCTGCAAAAGTCCTGCAAATGCCACACAAAACGGAAAAGGGTAGGAACAACATTTGCGGGTCAAAATTTGCCGGGATCCCCTTGGCACCCTGCAAAAGTCCTGCAAATGCCACACAAAACGGAAAGGGTAGGAACAACATTTGCGGGTCAAAATTTGCCGGGATCCCCTTGGCACCCTGCAAAAGTCCTGCAAATACCACACAAAACGGAAAAAGGTAGGAACAACATTTGCGGGTCAACATTTGCGGGTCAAAATTTGCCGGGATCCCCTTGGCACCCTGCAAAAGTCCTGCAAATACCACACAAAACGAAAAAGGGTAGGAACAACATTTGCGGGTCAAAATTTGCCGGGATCCCCTTGGCACCCTGCAAAAGTCCTGCAAATGCCACACAAAACGGAAAAGGGTAGGAACAACATTTGCGGGTCAAAATTTGCCGGGATCCCCTTGGCACCCTGCAAAAGTCCTGCAAATGCCACACAAACGGGAATAGGGTAGGAACAACATTTGCGGGTCAAAATTTGCCGGGATTCCCTTGGCACCCTGCAAAAGTCCTGCAAATACCACACAAAACGAAAAAGGGTAGGAACAACATTTGCGGGTCAAAATTTGCCGGGATCCCCTTGGCACCCTGCAAAAGTCCTGCAAATGCCACACAAAACGGAAAAGGGTAGGAACAACATTTGCGGGTCAAAATTTGCCGGGATCCCCTTGGCACCCTGCGAAAGCCCTGCAAATGCCACACAAATCGGAATAGTGTAGGAACAACATTTGCGGGTCAAAATTTGCCGGGATTCCCTTGGCACCCTGCAGAAGTCCTGCAAATACCACACAAAACGAAAAAGGGTAGGAACAACATTTGCGGGTCAAAATTTGCCGGGATCCCCTTGGCACCCTGCAAAAGTCCTGCAAATACCACACACAACGGAAAAGGGTAGGAACAACATTTGCGGGTCGGGGTTGGGGGGTCAGGAATTAAATAATTTAAATAATTTAAATGCCCCAGGGGGGGCGTCCGGGCATTAAAATTATTTAAATTATTTAATTCCCCGGCTCGTACTTTAGTATTGGGGGGAGGCCCGCGCTCGTAATTCAGTATTGGGGGGAGGCCCGGGCTCGTAATTTAGTGTTGAGGGGGAGGCCCGGGCTCGTGATTTAGTATCGGGGAATTGAAAAATTGATTTCATTTCAATGTCCAGGGGCCCGATTTGGCCAAATTTTGCCGGGCAGCCTCCGGGCAAAATTTGGCCAAATCGAGCCGCGCATTTCTCATGGCATACGAAGGCGGCAAATTTTGACCCGCAAAGTTGTTCCTACCCGTTCCCGTTTTGTGTGGTATTTGCATCACTTTTCCCGAGTGCCAAGGGGATCCCGGCAAATTTTGACCGGCAAAGTTGTTCCTACCCTTTCCCGTTTTGTGTGGTATTTGCAGGACTTTTCCAGGGTGCCAAGGGAATCCCGGCAAATTTTGACCCGCAAAGTTGTTCCTACCCTTTCCCGTTTTGTGTGGTATTTGCAGGACTTTTCCAGGGTGCCAAGGGAATCCCGGCAAATTTTGACCGGCAAAGTTGTTCCTACCCTTTCCCGTTTTGTGTGGTATTTGCATCACTTTTCCCGGGTGCCAAGGGGGTCCCGGCAAATTTTGACCCGCAAAGTTGTTCCTACCCGTTCCCGTTTTGTGTGGTATTTGCATCACTTTTCCCGAGTGCCAAGGGGATCCCGGCAAATTTTGACCGGCAAAGTTGTTCCTACCCTTTCCCGTTTTGTGTGGTATTTGCAGGACTTTTCCAGGGTGCCAAGGGAATCCCGGCAAATTTTGACCCGCAAAGTTGTTCCTACCCTTTCCCGTTTTGTGTGGTATTTGCAGGACTTTTCCAGGGTGCCAAGGGAATCCCGGCAAATTTTGACCGGCAAAGTTGTTCCTACCCTTTCCCGTTTTGTGTGGTATTTGCAGGACTTTTCCAGGGTGCCAAGGGAATCCCGGCAAATTTTGACCGGCAAAGTTGTTCCTACCCGTTCCCGTTTTGTGTGGTATTTGCATCACTTTTCCAGGGTGCCAAGGGGATCCCGGCAAATTTTGACCGGCAAAGTTGTTCCTACCCTTTCCCGTTTTGTGTGGTATTTGCATCACTTTTCCCGGGTGCCAAGGGGGTCCCGGCAAATTTTGACCCGCAAAGTTGTTCCTACCCGTTCCCGTTTTGTGTGGCATTTGCATCACTTTTCCCGAGTGCCAAGGGGATCCCGGCAAATTTTGACCGGCAAAGTTGTTCCTACCCTTTCCCGTTTTGTGTGGTATTTGCATCACTTTTCTAGGGTGCCAAGGGAATCCCGGCAAATTTTGACCGGCAAAGTTGTTCCTACCCTTTCCCGTTTTGTGTGGTATTTGCAGGACTTTTCTAGGGTGCCAAGGGAATCCCGGCAAATTTTGACCCGCAAAGTTGTTCCTACCCTTTCCCGTTTTGTGTGGTATTTGCATCACTTTTCCGGGGTGCCAAGGGAATCCCGGCAAATTTTGACCGGCAAATGTTGTTCCTACCCTTTCCCGTTTTGTGTGGTATTTGCAGGACTTTTCCAGGGTGCCAAGGGGATCCCGGCAAATTTTGACCGGCAAAGTTGTTCCTACCCTTTCCCGTTTTGTGTGGTATTTGCAGGACTTTTCCAGGGTGCCAAGGGGATCCCGGCAAATTTTGACCGACAAAGTTGTTCCTACCCTTTCCCGTTTTGTGTGGTATTTGCATCACTTTTCCAGGGTGCCAAGGGGATCCCGGCAAGTTTTGACCGGCAAAGTTGCTCCTGCCCCAGGCCCTCCTGGGCCCCAAGAAGCAATGAAACATAAGAAACAGATGAAGGATGAAGCAGATGAAGCAGATCATGAAGATGATGAAGATGATGGAGATGATGAAGATGATGAAGATGATGAAGATGATGAAGATGATGAAGAATGATGAAGATGATGAAGATGATGAAGATGATGAAGATGATGATGAAGCTGATTGGGATCATTGATGTCAAGGATGCACATGAAACATATTGGAACAACCGTGGAGATGAGAGAGATGATGGGGATGATGAAAAAAGATGATGAAGATGATGAAGATGATGATGATAGATGATGAAGATGATGACGATAATGAAGATGATGATGATGATGCGGATGAGGATGAGGATGATGATGATGAAGCTGATTGAGGGGGCCCTCCCGCAGGAGGAATTAAATAATTTAAATATGAAGGCCCCGATTTAAATATGAATATTTAATTCGGGGCCTTCATATTTAAATTATTTAATTCCTCCTGCGGGAGGAAGCCCGGCCCCCCCCCCTCCAGGATTTAAATTATTTAAATTATTTAAATTATTTAATTCCCGGGCCCGATTTACATAATTTAAATATGAAGCTCCCGAATTAAATATTCATATTTAAATCGTGGCCTTCATATTTAAATTATTTAAATCGGGCCCGGGAATTAAATAATTTAAAAACATTTAAAGAATTTTAATAATTTAAATAATTTAAATAATTTAAATCCTGGAGGGGTGGGGGGGCGGGCCTCCTCCCCCAGGAGGAATTAAATAATTTAAATATGAAGGCCTCGATTTAAATATGAATATTTAATTCGGGGCCTTCATATTGAAAATTTTTAATTCCTCCTGCAAAAGGAGGCCCGGCCCCCCCCCCCTCCCGGATTTAAATTATTTAAATTATTTAAATTATTTAAATTATTTAAATTATTTAAATTATTTAAATTATTTAATTCCCGGGCCCGAATTAAATAATTTAAATATGAAGCTCCCGAATTAAATATTCATATTTAAACCGTGGCCTTCATATTTAAATTATTTAAATCGGGCCCGGGAATTAAATAATTTAAATAATTTAAATCCTGGAGGGGGGGGGGCCTCCTCCCCCAGGAGGAATTAAATAATTTAAATATGAAGGCCTCGATTTAAATATGAATATTTAATTCGGGGCCTTCATATTTAAATTATTTAATTCCTCCTGCAAAAGGAGGCCCGGCCCCCCCCCCTCCCGGATTTAAATTATTTAAATTATTTAAATTATTTAAATTTTTTGAATTATTTAATTCCCGGGCCCGAATTAAATAATTTAAATATGAAGCTCCCGAATTAAATATTCATATTTAAATCGTGGCCTTCATATTTAAATTATTTAAATCGGGCCCGGGAATTAAATAATTTAAATAATTTAAATAATTTAAAAAATTTAAATAATTTAAATATTTTAAATCCTGGAGGGGGGGGGGCCGGGCCTCCTCCCGCAGGAGGAATTAAATAATTTAAATATGAAGGCCCCGAATTAAATATTCATATTTAAGTCGGGGCCTTCATATTTAAATTATTTAATTCTTCCTGCGGGAGGAGGCCCGCCCCCCCCCTCCAGGATTTAAATTATTTAAATTATTTAATTCCCGGGCCCGAATTAAATAATTTAAATATGAAGCTCCCGAATTAAATATTCATATTTAAATCGTGGCCTTCGTATTTAAATTATATAAATCGGGCCCGGGAATTAAATAATTTAAATAATTTAAATAGTTTAAATAATTTAAATAATTTAAATCTGGGAGGGGGGGGGGCCGGGCCTCCTCCCGCAGGAGGAATTAAATAATTTAAATATGAAGGCCCCGAATTAAATATTAATATTTAATTCGGGGCCTTCATATTTAAATTATTTAATTCCTCCTGCGGGAGGAGGCCCGGCCCCCCCCCCTCCAGGATTTAAAATATTTAAATTATTTAAATTATTTAAATTATTTAATTCCCGGGCCCGATTTAAATAATTTAAATATGAAGGCCACGATTTAAATATGAACATTTAATTCGGGAGCTTCATATTTAAATTATTTAAATCGGGCCCGGGAATTAAATAATTTAAATAATTTAAATAATCTAAATAATTTAAATATTTTAAATCCTGGAGGGGGGGGGGCCGGGCCTCCTCCCGCAGGAGGAATTAAATAATTTAAATATGAAGGCCCCGAATTAAATATTAATATTTAATTCGGGGCCTTCATATTTAAATTATTTAATTCTTCCTGCGGGAGGAGGCCCGCCCCCCCCCCTCCAGGATTTAAATTATTTAAATTATTTAATTCCCGGGCCCGAATTAAATAATTTAAATATGAAGCTCCCGAATTAAATAGTCATATTTAAATCGTGGCCTTCATATTTAAATTATTTAAATCGGGCCCGGGAATTAAATAATTTAAATAATTTAAATAATTTAAATAATTTAAATCCTGGAGGGGGGGGGACGGGCCTCCTCCCGCAGGAAGAATTAAATAATTTAAATATGAAGGCCCCGAATTAAATATGAATATTTAATTCGGGGCCTTCATATTTAAATTATTTAATTCCTCCGCGGGAGGAGGCCCGGCCCCCCCCCCTCCAGGATTTAAATTATTTAAATTATTTAAATTATTTAAATTATTTAAATTATTTAAATTATTTAAATTATTTAATTCCCGGGCCCGAATTAAATAATTTAAATATGAAGCTCCAGAATTAAATATTCATATTTAAATCGGGGCCTTCATATTTAATTCAGGCCTGGGACCCCCCCCTAGGACCTAAAATAGGGTCTATTTGGAAGTTGGCTCTTGTAAATAAGTATACGTTTTGGGGCCTTTTTTCCTCTTGTGAACACGAGTGCCAGCTTCCAAAAAACCCAGTTACGGCTGCACCGCAGACCCCCCCCCCCCCCCCCCCCTCCCCTCCCCACCACCACGGACCACCACCACAGGACCACCACCACCACGGGACCACCACCACCACCACGGGACCCCCCCCCCGCCTAGGGTTTAGGGGTTAGGGTTTAGGGTTTACGGTTTAGGGCTTAGGGTTTAGGGGTTTAGGGTTTAGGGTGTAGGGTTTAGGGTTTAGGGTTATATAAGGACAACCATATATAGGGGTGGCCAAAAAGTTGAAAGACTACCTTGTCTAGGGCTTTGTAGTTGTTTTCAGCTTTCTTGTTTTTTTGTAAAAGCATTTTTCCGCTTAGCAACAATAGACAAGAGGTGAAACATCGTCACTACAACGACTAAGTAGTTTAAGAAAATTTTCGCCCGGCTTTGGTCACTAAAACGACTAACTACTTTAGGAAATGTGTCGCCCGGCTTTGGTCACTAAAGCGACTAACTACTTTAGGACATGT
>CAJNDS010000073.1:0-120000 GCA_905221605.1 Symbiodinium natans
TCGGTTCGCGTGAACACATCCATGGGCCTGTCATCCTGAAGGCGCCTGGTTCTCTGCAAAATATTACATGGGGGTTTCCGAAAATAGGGGTACCCTTTCTAAGGGGGTCGATTATAGTATTTGGGGGACACCATTAGGGGTCCCTGATTTTCGTAAACCCCCATATGAAGTCATGGGTGCAGTCAAACCTTGTGCGTGGCATCACCGGGACTGAAATCGCAGGGCTACAAAGGCTGATCACGGTTGATCTCTACAGGAAAGGTTGAATCCCACTCATGCGCCTTTTGTTTTCAAGCCCAAGGGGCAGAGGAGTCCTGCATTGCTTCATCTGGCTTGTTGAAGTAGCGTCGGCTCCTGATCGGAGCACATTGAAAGATGGCCGGCTACAATACCTGCCTTAGAGCGGTAAGTTTCCGAAATGAATCAAGCATGCGCTGCGACTTTGGCACGCTCATTGCCCAAACGAAAGCATTTGCTGGCACACGTAGACATACAAGAACAAAGTATTGTGGACAACGTTTGGAAAGTTCTGTTCCGATCGTGCAGCGAAGACACCATTACGGCCTCTGAAACAGCTGTTCACTTTCGCGTGGAGGCTGTTGAGGCTGCAGATCGAGGTGCATAATAGCGATCTCAACAGAAGATATCACGCTTCCTACCGGTAGAAAATCCAACTGGATCCCTTCGGAAAACTGAAGAACATCCAATACTTGAACAGAGGGTCTATGTCACCACTGCTACAAGCCACCCTCTTGCTTGGACACACGATATCCATAATGAGCTCAATCAGGAAGATGAGATCTCAAGCAAAGCCAATGGGAAGCAACATGCTGGGGACTTTGGTTTCTGGATGTTGGCAGCGAACTAGCCCCAAAATCGGCCCACCGCTTGGTGCTAGGTTTTTGACCTTGGGGAATTGGAAGCAAGACAATCCCAGGACAGCCCTATGGGAACCCTGGTTTTTAAGGAACGAAGTACTCCTTTTTGCATCTCAATTTCTACGCACCGGCTTAGAGGTCCCGAGTACATCTTTCAACTTCGAACCGTGGAAAGTTTGAAGCGCTAAAATGTGCTAAAATGGCAGATGAAACCTTGGAGATTGCAAGGTTGAAATTCTTGAGGTTGAACAAGAAGACCGGCAATGCCGGCGGCCCGACCCCCAAACTCCAAAACCTCAACCCCTAAGACCATGCACCCCACAAGCCCTGAACCCTAAAATCCGGCTCCTCCTCAGGAACTCCATGGGATGACCCAAGGCATCGGGCAGCTCAGCCCCAGGGTGGCGCTCGGCAAAGACGAAGAGGCACGCCTTTTCTTCCTGAAGTTGTAAGGTTTTAGAGGTAGACGACTTAGTGTTCATAATATCTGACAGCGGGTCCTTAGAGCCTCAGATACTCTTGCTTGGAAGGGGATCGGCATGCACTTGCCTTGTTTGTATGGCCAAACCTGCACCCCATCCGGGCCTGGCGAACTTCGGTCGGAAAAGGTGGCAAGCCCAGAGAGGACGGGTCGACCTCAGGAAAAGCTCGGCTGCTGTTGATTTGCGTCGCTACTCGCACCCATAACCTACAGAATCACTGAAGCCCATTGCTTCTTCGACACCCTCTCCTAGTTCCTAGAACATTAAAGTGAGTAGCAGAGGTAGAAGCAGGGAGGACATGACTAACTGGATGCACGCAACAAATTAAGAAGCGTTTGCTGGAGCCTTCCCCCTCGCCAGGGAGGCAGCTGAGGCAGCGCTTGCCGGGGACAAGGCAAAGTCCACGAGCAGCCTCTCAAGCCTGAGGCGAGTGCTTTGCACAGACCAGGGGCTACAAGGATTCCCTGCGGAGCACACTTGCGTTTGCAAGTGGGGGGCTGAG
Organism: Symbiodinium natans; assembly: GCA_905221605.1. NCBI lineage: Eukaryota > Dinophyceae > Suessiales > Symbiodiniaceae > Symbiodinium > Symbiodinium natans. Next base: position 1,863 of record CAJNDS010000073.1, read on the forward strand.
TGAGGAGCACCCGGCATTCGGACCCCCAAAATCTTCCGAATACCCAGGTCAAAAGGCAAGGCGACAATTACATACCCAAAATGGTCACTAGTTCCGAAGCCAAAAAGCCGAAAGGGGAAGACTCCTGCCGTGTCCTGCCATCATTTGCCAAGCAGCGCTGGGCCTTCAAGGCTCCGGAACGGACAGCCATGAGCTTGCTTGGCCTGCTCAAACGCCGAGCCAGGCTTGCGGACATGGGCATAGGCCTATGTATTTCAGGACTGGTTGGCCACCAATTGAAAGCGAAGACCGAAGTAGAAGCAGGTATTCAAGGTCCCGAATGCAGCCGAAGAGGCGGCCACGGCAGGGAACACTTTGGGGTCAAGCGCCTGACAAGATGGTGCTCGAGATTCTACGAGGTAGTGCAGTGTGCTTTGCAAGAATCAGAGAGTAGCCTTCCGACAGCTCCACGCATACGCAGGCTTTCCCTTGCCTTAGTGGGCCCAGGCAAGGCTTTTTCTACCACGGATTTGCAGAAATTCTTGAGCAGCGGCACAGGGCGTGCGTAGTTAACACTCACTAACATCCTTCCACGGGTCTCTCAGAAAGACTTTTGCGTTGCCATGGATAGTTCTTTCAGTTCACTATGACCTCCTTTTGCGGCGAAGCACCGTTTGCACATTGCCAGACCTATTGGCTCTACCCATGTTAACCCATGCTAACCCTCTTTGACGGAGGGAGGAACAGAGAGAGAGAGAGAGAGAGAGTGGAGACTGTGACGAGTGCGATGATGCTGATACCGACAAACCTGTTGGCGCAACTGGTGCACACGATAATAACGGCGACGATGCGACTCAATGGTGAATGTGCATCACAGACAGAGAGAGCCACAGACAGAACTCCCCCTACTGCACGCAACCTTCCCAAGAAGTCATGTTGACACATTCAATGTTGACCCGCAACACGTTACCGTCAGTATTAACCCCCCCCCCTTCCCGACCAAAGCAACCCACCAAGCTGAAGTATCGTCTGTGCCAAGGGGCCCAGTGTACCATAAGCATGCCTTAAGCTTCCACAAACAGAAGCAGGGAAAAGTAGTCATGTCTGGATAATGTGCGCCGCCTGCTTCATCCTACAAACAAGCAGGGCATCTCATCATTACTAGCAGGGACCCACCTGTGGCTGAGCGAAGTCTCCCACAAGTTCTGATCTGCTCATTGCCAAGCTGCTGGACATGGTATGCGTGCTCTGTGTTGAAGTCTTCCTCAGAAGGGCATGAAGATATACCCTCAAGCCATAACCAGGTCAACTCATCTGGATTCCACTGTACACCGCTCCTTCTCTCTCACCCTTCCCCCATAGAGTGCATCACAGAGGACGACATACAACAAAGCGCATGGAAGCGCAGCTAAAGGCAGGAGCCCCGCCTCGCGAACGTTTGGATCACGTAAAAACTCACGGCGCCACCAGCGGAGTGCCTCCGGCAAGGGAAGCCTTGCAAAGCAGTACATCAGACGAGCCAGCCACGAGACAGCTTCGGAGACCCTGATTTTCCACTTGAGTTTTTCCAGCACCTTGAACTGCATCCCTCCTCTTCACCACAAGTCGTTCATTAGGACGGCGAACTACGGATCCAGTCAATGCTCCATGCTGGCCAAAGCACCCTGCTTCCCTCAGCAAGGGTCGAAGTTGCATACGCCCATGATGCCTTGATTGTGCAACACCCCGCAGGCGTATTCAAGACCCGGGCTAGAAGAACCGTTCAGACGTGGCCTACCCAAGTATACTTGGCAAAAGCTTGAGCACAAGCCACACTCTCGACTAAGTGTACGATTCTAAACCTCGAGCACACGGAAACTGGCAGCGATTTAGCCATTCTACCCTATCTTGCAACCACGGCACTTGAGGTGTTTGCCCTGGCGCTGGAAGTCGACCAGGTACTGCATGCCTCAAAGATTGAATGGAGGTGCAGATAGTCAGGCCTCAAGCAAACCTGTAATGCGTGAGGGTCCCTCTCCGGGTACCCCCATAGCAAGGGTAGGCGAACAGGGACGGCAACAGAGACCCTAATTTACAGAACCCACCATTTGCTCTCGTGCAAGGAGCAAGGTGGGAAGGACTCACGCAGCAACTGGTCGAAGTTTGCCAAGCAAAGGCCAACTGGCTCATCTATTGGCCTGACCAATCGTGGGTTTCGGGTTTCGGGTTTCGGGTTTCGGGTTTCGGGTTTAGGGTTTAGGGTTTAGGGTTTAGGGTTTAGGGTTTAGGGTTTAGGGTGATTCTTGATCGCATTCAACGGGTGCTTCAGCTTACCAACCCAGATATCCCGGGATGAGCGGGGGCATTATGGGCCCAGCCAGCACAATGGAGAGACCCGAATGAGCTCACACGACGATGCAGATAAGATTTCTCAGTCAAAGGAAAAAATGTCACGTGAATACGGGAGTACACGGTATTACACGGTGAACAAGGTGAACAAGGTTGACTTTGCTGCACAGCCATTCACAGCATTTTGTAGCTTGTTGTGGATCAGGCACGCACCTGTCGTTCTCCTTTTGCGCAGCTGTAGTTTTAATGCGGGGGCTGTTCGATCCGACATCTCCACATGCGAGCTGCAAGTGCGCCGGCGGTGCTACCTACAGGCTCTGTGTTAGAGTACTTGAAAAGCACAACCTTGGGGACGAAAGCTCTACTACGGCCAGGTGACGGGCGGACTTTTTTGTTGCGATGCACAGAGAGCCAGCATCATGAGCAGTATGGGGTCTCCTCGCCACAGCCAGAACTCGCTGTGAACGCCAGGATGAAGAGCATTAGGAGGCCACCCTGCCGCCCCAGAACGAACGCGGCCGCCCCGGAGAGCGGACGTCATGAGCATCAGCGCGCCGCAGTCCGCCCCAGAGCAAGGGCATCTCGAGCATGAGGGGGTAACAGTTTCTTCTCTGTCTGAAAGTGCCGCGGGAGCGCAAGCCAACCCCGCCCGACATTTTGGCCATCCCGGTTCCCCACACCCCTAAAGCCACTTCGTTCGCGGAATTGGGACGCAGCACTTCCAGGGAGCTTTCGTGAGAATGAGATTGTAGCTGTTGGTTGCTGGTTTCACCATACGCAGTTGTATGTTATGGACCCCGGCGCCCGCAACACCGGATGCTTCTGATTGACGGCGGAAACAACCACAGCTCCAGTATGCACCCGCCTAGTCGAAGAATCAAATCCCACCAGGATCTTCTCCAGAGAGGGCCTGCCAGGAGAACGACCCTTTCGATTCGGGCCAAGGAGATTCGAACGATGCGTCGATTGTGCTTTCCTTCTCTCGCGATGCTGCAAGCATCTGCAAGTTTTTTAACTCCATCCCATACATAATGTTACACCTGCTATAGTCTGAGCCCCCTCTGCAAAAGTTTACCCGGCTGTTCAGGGGGGGAAATACAAAAGAGGCTTTCACATCACACTGCTACTCCACTCTGTGTGCGGACCAATCTCAGACCAAGCAACCTGAGAGCGTCCATCTCGGATGCATGAACTTCCATGAAGTAATAACCGCGCGTGTCCCGACATGCACCAACAGAAGTGGAAAGTCCAGCAAGAGACCCCTGCTGACAAAGGAGATGAACAGCTTGCTCAATGGGGAGCCTACCAAAAGTCTTTTTGCCAAGAAGGGGCCGTGCTTCGCAGCGCCGGATGAAGACTGGCAGGGCTGCACGCCTCGGTTATGTGACATGCGGCGCTGTTCGGAAATTTGGGTGACCCCCCTGAAACACTGTTGAAAGCAGATCTCGAAACTTTCGAGTACCCGTCGGGGTCCTGGCCGCAGCCTGCAGCAACATGGCTTGGAGGTGCTGACGAAAATGGTGCGCCAGCACGTGCACCACGTCCTTCCGACCCGAGCTGGGTTACTGAGAATGCCAGCACTGCCCTTTACACAGTGTCAACACAGGCCTCCGCATTCACAGTTGCGATCCCACGGACAAGTCGACAGCGCCGCCTTGCTACTGTATGTATGCTCCAAACTCCAAAGGGTCGGTTGCAATTTATGTGCTTACCATCTGCTCTGGGCATCTTCATGCGGTAAGTGCAAAAGCCTGCTTGAATCAGCCCTGCAGGGATTGAAACTTCCCTGCGAGTTGGAACTAAACCCTAAACCCTAAACCCTAAACCCCAAACCCCAAACCCCAAACCCTAAACCCGACAAAATTGCATGCAGGGCGCTCAGCTAGCAGGACCGGCGGGAGCTGGCTGAAGTGCATTGTCAGAGTGCCTACTCATGAGGGACACACAGAATAAGCTAACTGGATCCAGTCGTACGGAATTGGGTTGCAATCTGTGGATCAGAGAATTCCAATCCGCAGTGGACATGGGGAATGCGGAGTTCTCACCTTGTTCGGCGCACGGCTCGAAGCCCACATTTCGTAGTGCTCTAAGCCTTGACGGCCATGGCGCCTGGCGACGCCGGAACTTGTTTGCAAACAGGGGTTTAGGGGTTTGGGTTTAGGGGTTAGGGTTTAGGACTCAATATATGCTGCAAGCTGTTTGCATGCATGCTTGTGCCATCTTGTGCCTGCTTCCATCGCTGCTGGAGAAGCGCCTCCTGCGCGCGGCAAGAACTCCCTCCCTACATGAAATACGCAAGTAAATATGCAGAACTGACGAAATCTGACGAAGCAGGACTCTTGGCAGAGTCTAGGTGAATTGTCTCATCGAACCGTCTTCCTCGGCGGCTAAGAGCCAGGAGCGTGCAGCCGTGTCTCCGCAGCAAAGCACCCGCGCCACGAAGTGGGACACTGCGTCGCGATCACAGTACTCATCGTTCGACCTTGGACGGTTGCAAAAGACTCTGAGTTCCGTGGTTTGCAGGGGACGGTCGAGCTGACAGAGTTCCAGTGCCGACAGGCAGCCAGTCCTCATTCAGTGGGTCACTGTCCTGACTGATGGTCTCTTGCAACCACAGCTGCATGGTGCCAGAGTCGTGTGCTAAATTCCCATCCAGTCATTCTGTGAAACGCTAAGCCGTTGCCACCAACACCAGCGGGCGCAAACCAATGCAGGATGTAGTTGTTCGGTACAGCGCAAACATTGGTTATGTTGTGTGGTTGTTGTGGCTGATGGAGCTTTCGGTAACGCAGTCATTGCGGGTTGTTTTTCATGGCTGATCGCAGACTCAGGGTGGCTGTTCTTTGAGTGTAGGATGCCTGCTCCCTGGGAGAGATGGTCAGACAAGGAACTTTCACATCAAGGGGCCTTCATTCTTGAGACTCTTTTGCAGACTGCAGAAGATGCCTCCGAGTGACGCCGCTGCCAGCGCTGGCAGCGCTCTTCTGCAGGGCTTGGAGGTGGAAGAGTCGAGCGCGACCAAGATCCTGCCAACTTGGTGCCTCTACATCGCTGAGTTTCAGGAAATTGTAGTCGCCACTAAAACCGCTACACTAGCAGGCTCTAAGCCTACTGAAAACCCTGAGCATCCCCTCGATCTTGGCCTCCAATGCAGTTGCTTCGATTACCGCTTGAGGTGGCTGATGGTACCTCAGTGACAATACGGCAGTCTTGCAATTGGGAATGACTCATGACCCACACTGCTGGGCCAGGAGAATGAACCGCTCGTCAGATTCGCTGCCGAGAAGCGTTTGATCCGGGTCTGCTTGTTCCCCCATGCCAAATTTTGTGACACACCCCCCCCCCCCCCCCCCCCCCCCCGCTGTGTGACCCCCCCCCCCAATCGCTTGGAGGAGCTGCAAACCGATGCTGTGGGGGGACCCGCCTGAGAGGGGGCGCTCCTGTTTTGCTGCCTTCCCCCCGTGTAATTTGTCCCTTGGGGGGAGGGGGTCACGGGAGTCTTCAGATTTGGACGCGCTCTTGGGCCGCGCATCCATCCGGTTGTGCTCTGTTTATGATTGCTACGGGAAACTCCTGAAAGGTGCAGCCAACATTCGGTGGAACCCCTTCATGGTCTTGGCTGATGACTTGGTATGCGCGAAATGTGCAGATATAAATGAGGTCATGTTGTTTGCTAGCCCACCAAATCAGACAGCCAGCAGCGGCAGGCTGCGAGATGCGCAGGCCTGCAGGTGCTGTGAGAGCTTTTCGACTCAACATGGTCCCGAAGGACAGCAGTATGGAGAAAGCTGCTTAGTGGCCCACTACTTTTCTGTTCTAACTCCATGGTCAGGCGACATGAGTACCATCAAAAGGTCGCAGACTGCAGATATGTGCATGCTTCTACATATACCCACTGCATGGGCCTCTTCAGCACTGCAGCGGGCAATCAAAGAACATTCTCTCCCAGCAAATCTTACGCCTGCTCGTCATCCTCCTCCTCTTCAAGATACAGCTGCATTGGCCCAGCTGCTGACTAATCACCTCATGTCTAAACATGGGTTGTCTACAGTTGCCGTGGGCTCAACGTCATGTGCGCGACCTAGGTACCTAGCTGCGAGCTCCATTAGCAGACTGTATCAGCCAACATCCACACTTAGAACTGTGCTATGAGCCTCAATGGCTGCACGACAAAAAACGCTTCAAGTGCACTACAGACGCATGCGCCCCTGTCCCAAAAGGTAGGGTTAGAAGGGCAAGGCCTGGCCAACAAAGCCTGGCGGGTAGGAAGAAGGCATCTCAGTCTCAGGTCCGTCGTTTACGAAGCTGGAGGTTGGGCGCCGGGGGCCCGACTTGCAAACATGATGATGGGAGGATGCTGCTTGAACCCAGCGTCAAGTTGATGGCCCTATGCAAAGCGAGGGGGTTGGGGCATTGACATGTGTGCTGGGTGCGCGGAGGGCAGCGGGCAGAGCAAACACAACACAAGGACCAAAGACACAAAGACACCAAAAGACACAAAGAAACAAAGACGAAAAGACACAAAGACACAAAGACACAAAGACACAAAGACACAAAGACACAAAGACACACACACACACCCACACAAACACAAACACAACCACAAATACAACCACAAACACAACCACAAACACAACCACAAACACAAACACAAACAGAGATACACAGAGGATGCATACTCTTTTGTTGTCGTTTGTGCTACATAGTAAGTACTCAAAAACCTCCACAACCCTTTACTTGATTATGTTTACTCTGTTGTGTGAAGAAAAGCCTTCTCGAACTATTTGTTCAAGATTTTCCTCGGAGATCCTCTGCTTCCTTCGCAACACACAAAACATCTTTTGCCACAATTTTTCTGTATACAGAGGAACGCAAACTTCTACTGCCTCTCTATGCTAAGGGAAGCCTAACATAAACAAGGACAAGGAGTCTTCCTGTAAGCGCCCTTTCATTCATTTGCCGATGGGATGGTTCGACGTCCTGTCCTGCAGGAGCCTCTTTTTGTGTACGCGGTGGGCCGAGCTCCCTTTCACTCACTGGCTCGGGGGGCGCGAGCTCTTTGAGGTGAGTCAAGCGGGGCAGGATCTCTCCTTGACGAGAAGTTTCTATTGAAAGAGCCCGCCGAGTTCTTGGTCAACCGCATCGCCCGACATTGAGAACCAAGGGCTGAGCCCTTTGTGTCCTTGTCTTCCTTTCTCTTCTGTTTATTGACTTACTCGATGTTAATGTGCACTTGCCATCAATAAACCCCCTCGCTCCTTGATTGATTCAAACATATTCAAACTCTCCGGAAGGGGGAAGGGGGGGGGGCGGAAAATATCATTCGCAGAGGGTTGAGGGTTTTAAGGGGCTGGAGTCTTGTTTGCGGGGGCCTGTTTGAAAGGACTGGCCTCTTCTAGAAGAGGAACCCTGAAAACAAATCCCGTTCCTCGGGACTTGCTTCTTACATTGGGGGTTTATAATTGAGTTCCGGGACTTGGATTATTGCGGAGCTTTATGAATGCCAAGTCGACGCTTAACGACTTTTGAGCGGTATTGCAGGACTGAAATCATTGGAGAAGACAAAGCAGACACAGGTTTTACAGTAGAGAAGACAAAGCAGACACAGGTTTACAAGGCCCTTTTAGTACGTGGCGGGCCGAGCAAACAAAAAGACCGGGGCACACTTTTGCTCTGTACACACCTTTTCACTCACTTGTGGGCGGTTTTACGCTAAAAGTCAAGAAACCCAGGGTTCTAGCCGCTGTTCTGGGCCACTCATGCTGCAAACAAAAGCGAAAGACTGCACGCGACGCCGGCTTTCGTGATGTCACAGGCACGTTGCAGCTATCCGAGGCGATAGCCTGACGACGGCAGTGTCATGGCGGCGCACCTCCAGGAAGCCCGTCTGTATAAGTAGGCTTCCTGGGAACTTTGGGTGCGCTTGGAGCGGAGCAAGCGGAGGACCGCTGATTGTGGCACAGCATCTTCGCCGGCCCGGTATCGACTAGCGACAAGGCTGTGAGTTGCGTATGAGTATGTTACATGTTGCACACCGTCCTGAGGCTATTTCGGGGGGAAAGCTGCTTGAATGGAGCCCACAGACTCGAGCACAATAGGATTTCACGAGCCACCGGTGATGATCAGGCGCTCCAGCTGATACCTGGCTTCGAAACAATGCAGGGCCATGCAGGGTGAAGTCTGGCCAAGCAAGTGGTTGCAGGTGCAAGCCAAAGTAGGGAAGAAGTGCGGCAGATGATTTGCTTTGCAAACACCGAACTGCCATCGGACACTACCTTCAGCCGAAGTCACTACGCAACCTCTCACCTTCCGCACCTGGATGTGCGTTCAAACTCCGTTCGTGCCCCCATTTCGCCAGGGCACACGCCGATGCCGGCGAAAAATCCGAGTGCAGCCCAAACACCCACCTTTCGGAAGTACCTGCCAAGTCTGCGAGGCAGAACCAAGATGTCGGGCAGTTCCAAGCTCTCAGGCAATGCAGTCGGCCGCAATCGGCGCACCAGATGAAGCCGACGTGCTCCATGCTCATGAGAGTGACGCCCGCAATGCTGCCAATGGACAACACGGACCTCAAGAGGGCTCGAAAGACGTTTTGAGTTGACATCAGACTCTCAAAGACTGTGCTGCAACAGCTTGTGAAGGACAGACCATGACAGACCATGTTGCAGTCCACCAATGGCAAGAGTCCGCACATCAAAGCAAAGTCTCCATATCTGAATCATGCAATGTGAAGTGAGAGTGGCTGGCACCCGAATTCGTCTACACAGCCCTGCCTTACCTAGGACAACTGCCTGCTGGGCCCATGGCCCACCAGTGCCCGCTGCCAAGGCCACTAGCTGCCAGAGCGGGTCATCCGTCTTCGTCTGGCCAGACCCATGAGTGTCAAACGTGTCTGCTGTGCAGTTTGTGGGTGAGAAGGTCCGTTTCGGTGATCCAAGCCTTGAGTCGGCTTGAGGCTTTGGATGTTTGGGACCCTCCCAGTTAGTCCCGGCTCGGAGCTTCTGAGCAACCGACCTCGCGGAACATGTCGATCGACGCCTGCTTTCGGTGAACAACTCATTGTCATGAAAAAGTGGGAATTCGTGCGGCACATGCTGGGAAGTCAACTCGAACCTTCGCAAGATCTCCCAAAGTTTGTTGTTGAAATGTATTTTCATCCAGACAAACGAGGGAGGCACAGCTGGGTATGGGTAGACAACACAATGCAGGAGGAACAGCTCATTGGCTGATTGGGGATGCGCAGATGAGAGTGTCAGACTGCTTTGCAAGTCCAACATCAAGGCCAGACATTCTCGCCCAACTAAAAAATTACGAGCATCGAACCGCTTCCCGCAGAAAATGCTGCACGTCTGAAATGTTCAGCTGTGCGTGCAGCCACTCATGTGTTGAGCCACTGTTGAGCCCACAACAAATTGCATGTCGGCAGTCTGCTGTTGGCAGGCTGCCCAGCCGTTGATGAGAATAATTCGTGAAAATCCTGATCGTACTTTCGGAGCGTGCCAGCGCTGGCACTATTTCTTGAGGACCTCCTCGAAAAAGGCCTGCGCAGACACTCTGGCTGTTTCGTCTGTTTCCCCCTTTCCACTTCATGAGAAGGCACCATGCTGTTTTGCTACCATGAGGCTGTAGAATCACGAAACCTAACTGAACCGATGAAAGCCCAGAACCAGGCAACAAAAACCCACTGAATTCATGGCCTTAAAGAGAGATGACGCGGTGCAGGTCGGCAATGCTTCCCGATTGGGATAAGCTTCGCGTGCTTGGACTGCTTTCAGAGTCCTTCGAGAGTCTGAGCGCACTGGAGAGTGACTAAAGCGCACTTTTTGGGGGGCGGCATGGTCTTTTGCCAAATGTGCTCACATTCAAGTTGGGATTTGTAAAAAGCAACAAATTATGTGAGCACAAACCCCAAACAGAAAGCGACCACAGCTCTACAATGCTCTATGTTTCACGATTTCCATTCGTGCGGGACCAGGCAAAAACGCGATTTCGAACCCGAATGCGACATTTAACGAGGATCATGCGTGCGCGGGGCTGTGGTGGGAGAACGAACCATGAATTAATATAACTACAACTGACTTCAAGCATTTGTTCATCAGACGTTGATTGTACATAATGAAACAGTGACTTTGCTACGGTTTTAGAGTTGGAGGAACGTAAGTTGAAATTGGGAATCGGGAGCGGAGCCAAGGCCGCAGTCCTGGGTTAGGCGATGCCGGTTGGTTTGTCTTCTTTCTTCGTCCCGTGGTGGTGGTTTTCGTGGTTTTCGGTTTCAGAAGAGGGCGACAAAGCAAGCCGAGAGCCCGCAATTACACGGGAGAGCGATTTTGACCCTTTGATGCAGTGCTTGGGAAAGGAGATGCCTTCGGGGCAGGCAGCAGCCAATCGCGCAAAGAAGCCAATCGAAGCTCCACCGTTCCCAAAGTCTCTGCCACAACACGTCGCGGCTGAGAGGTTTCAACAACTCCCTCCCCTGACGAGATCTTCTGGTGCTCCGACGGCCTTGCCCTAGCTTTGACCTTGCCAGCCCGAGTCTCCACTGAGCGAGAAGGGCGAGAAGGGCGAGAAGGCACAACGCGCAGAACTCCGACCAGATGGCCCAAATCATGGTCCTGGCACAAGTTTGCCAACTGCATCACCTGCTTCTCAGGGCAATAACAAAGCATTCTACCGCATACTGGTGCCGCAGTTAAGCATGCATTCAAGAGGACGTCCTGGCGAAGCACGAGGCTAGCTTGTACTGGGACCTTCGCTGGACAACTTGGAGTCACGTCACATGAACAAATCCCCGACAGTATCACTTTTGTTTGTAGGTCCCATGAAACGGCCAAACGCTGGGCTACCTGCCGAGCCCAGCAGATAGACGAGGCCGAGGTCGTACAGCTGAGGTTGGGTGATGTCGCAGCCCTCGCCGAGGCAGAAGCGTGGGTTGGTGTAATATGACACCAAAGAAACCCCCCGCCTTGTCTTTGAGGTATCTTTGCCAACCGGGATCCAACCCGTACAAAAGATCCCACCTCTGAGCTCAGAAGTAGCTGTTCGATGGGGATGTGGGACACGAGCAGAACGGCAATGCAGAATCGGATAGAATCGGGCAATGTGTCAAGAACGTCAAAAAAAGCGTCTGTATCATCTTACCGTACAGTCAGTACACCAGATTTCCGGGCAAAACTTCTTGCAGTCCAGGCACACCGCCATTTCATGCAGTTCCTCTCTGTCCAACCCGTTGCTCAACAGCAGCCCTGCCGTTGTTGCAACAGCGGGTTGGCAAGCCGACAGCCGACACGGGCATGTAAATATGCGCACTATGAGCAAAAAAGCAATCTTGTTTGACTTAAAGGAGATGGTGCGAGGCTGAAACATGCGCCACATCAAAAAACATCATGTGCTTCTCTTTCTGGCCGAACTTCTCACATTTCCCTACATGTCCTGCGCTTTGAGACTGAATGCGGCCAGCAAGCGCTCGATCTCTTTCCCTGTCGTGAGTATGCGGGCAGAAGAGGCGCAGAAGACCAGTGAAAAATCGTTGGCTTTCCTGCCCTTGGCTGGCGAATACAAACAAGTATGGGTGCGAAGGAGCGGCCGCGTACAAGACTGAACCAATCGTGTCCCCCCCAAACCCACACACGGCACATAACTTGCACACCTGTCTGCGACAGGCGAATTTGTTGGATGTGCAAATGCACGTGACATCATTAGGGCAAAACCGAGAATACTCGAGAGAGCTCTAAGTATAGTCTTTGCACCTAGTGGGACTCTAAACAATGAGATTCGAGGGCTCAAAGGCTGTTGGTTTCCTGACCAATTCGTACCGTTCTCTGCTTTGGAAATGTGTGCTGAATGTGAGCCATGGCCACAGCACTCCGGCTTCCTGTTCATTTCCGCCCACGGCTCTTTACCGGAACTTTTTGGCAAACCCCAAGCCTACACCCTGTGAAGGAACATGCAGGAAAGCCTTCTGGAATGCGTGGCGTGTGCCTGAGTGTGGGGAGATTCTGTAGCTTGGGCTTGCTGGCAACAATTCTTGGGGGGAATCTTAGACCTCCATGGAGCCTGAACCTACAGCGCGGCCGAGATTTGGCCAGGGAAACAAGCTTTTGCGGTTAGATTTCAGGGGTCGGAGGGGCTCCAACCTTGTCCGGAACCACAAAGGCAAGCACGGGCTCCATCTGGCGTATTCTCTTTCACCCCCTCCGTCCATGCGACGACACGGCACGCTCCACGTTCTTCTATCCCATTTTAATTTTAAGTCGACAGACCGATAGCCAAGCTGCGTGATGGGGCCGTTCTCGAGATTCTCGCAAAGGTGCCAGAAAGCCTAACTCCTGGAACTCCCGCATTCCGACCTCGGTGCACTGAGCACTCGGGACTTGGAAGCACTCGGAACACTCTCTAGGGTGCCGGATTGGTTTGGGAGCTGGAAGAATACTAGCTGCTGTTAAGCAGGACTGCTGCTTCAACAGCGCAGCAAATATTCTCAGACAGGCAGACATGGACACGGAGACTGAGACAGAGAGGCAGAGAGGCAGAGAGGCAGAGAGGCAGAGAGGCAGAGAGGCAGAGAGGCAGAGAGGCAGAGAGGCAGAGAGGCAGAGAGGCAGAGAGGCAGAGAGGCAGAGAGGCAGAGAGGCAGAGAGGCAGAGAGGCAGAGACACAAAGACAGGGACGTCACAGACAGACACGCCCACGCACACACACACACACAGAGACAGAGAGACCAGAAATGCTATGAGAACAACAAAAAGGCGTATAGATATGTATATGTATGTATGTGCTATGAGAACAACAAAAAGGCGTATAGATATGTATATGTGTGTATGTGCACAAAAATATATGTGTATATATATGACGTATATATATATATATATGTTACCTCCCTTTGGAACCAATGTCAGACAGACAAACAACACACACACACACACACACACACGCACGCACGCACGCACGCACGCACGCACGCACGCACGCACGCACGCACGCACGCACGCACGCACGCACGCACGCACGCCCGCACGCACGCACGCACGCACGCACGCACGCACGCACGCACGCACGCACGCACGCACGCACGCACGCACGCACGCACGCACGCACGCACGCACGCACGCACGCACGCACGCACGCACGCACGCACGCACGCACGCACGCCCCACGGCAGAGCAAGAAGAAACTGAAGAGTAGGTGCACGGGTGGACCAACCTTGAGCAAGAACCAGCTGGATAATGTCACCAGTCCAAAACTTCCACAAAGGTCCGGGCCTTTGGGTCCCAGGATTTTGAGATATTGGAACCGGGACATGTTTCCAGATTTTTTTGAACTAAGACATGGCCCGGCAGTCTTGGAACTGTTAAAGTTTTGGAGTTTTTTGAACCGGGACATGGGACATGGTCTGCGAGTTATTGGACCTAGGACATGGTTCAGCTGGACAATGAGGCAGGTTCAGGAAGCATCGCTATGTAAATAAAATGAAAGGAGGATGGTTCTGGGGAAGGTTACCAGGTATACATTATTTATACATATATATATATATATGTATGTGTGTGTGTGTGCATATGTCTTCACATCAGCATATACATATACATATACATATACACATACACATACATATACATATACATATATGAGAGAGAGAGAGATATATATATATATATATATATAGAAGCCGCGGCACAAGATAGCGCTTGCGGTTGTCATTGCTCTGCAGGCTGATGTGGAAAAGCTCCACAGCCACCTGATTGCCTGAGCGCCAAAAGCTCACACAAGCCGGGAAGCCACAAGCCGAAGCCAGTGGCATGTTGCCAAAAAGGTTCTTCACGATGAAAGTCATTAAACACACTGACAATGGATCTTCACATCTTGCGAAGGCACTTAAGCCATCAAGCATTCGAGCATTGAAGACTCGCGTTTGCGCATCGTCCTTAGCAGGACGTGGGATGCTAGTTCGGCCCGGGCAGTCTAGGGGAAGAAGCGGCTGCAGGAGCTTATTGATGCTACGTCCCATGATCAGCATCACAACATCGTGGCGAGCAAAATCAGTCCTCGGGGACAGTGGGGTAGCTTGTCGTGGGCACATGTTGCTTTTGCTTGTGCCGTCTGCCTGACACGCCCTGGGACTTAACAACAAAGAGGTGACCAGGCATGTGGTCATCCTGCATACATGAGCCTCTCTGCCTTCCAAACTTGCGATTCTTGCCAGCACTTACACTGTTCTTAGCTCGTGCGTGTGCTACTTGCGTTTGATTAGTGGACGGGACTAGATTATTCCGCTTGTATGTCGGCAGAACGATCCAAACAGCACACTGGCCTGGGAAAGACACCATATTTCACACCAGCGCAGCTGCCCAAAAGAAAAGATCCTTGCCCATTGAGTACACTGGACCCGAGAGCGACCTGTCAAACGAAGTCTGGGGTGGTGCGGACTCTGCAGATTCTTCGGCTGAGGCTCGGGGCTGCCACAAATATTCTGTTGAACATGTTCGCGGTCGTCAGGAACAAAGAAGCCCTGGGTGTCACAAGCACTTGATCACCCCGTCACCCGGGCTCTTAAAAACCCAATGTCGAAACATCCACTAAACGCTATGACGCAATGATGATACAACACTAGCGAAAGTCTTTGAACATGTTTCATGCTGCATGCTGAGGCTTTGCTAAGGCTGGTGCCAGGAGGTCTGACCCAGCAAGTTGCTGGGCGGATACACCACGACCGTGAAGCCTGAATTGCATGCAAACGACTTCTTGCACGGGGTGCTGCGGGTGCTGCAACAGCAACCCTCGAGATGAATCAGCCATAATCAGCCTACTGGGCCCAGCCATGCCATCTGATACGTGGTCATCCCAGAGTGTTCCAGATTCTCCGAAAACATGGTCCAATGATGTCCCATGCCCAACTCCTCAACTCCCTGCTCCAAGACTCAGCATCGTCGAAAGCTGCCGGCCGTCTTCCGTCAGCTTTAAGTTCCTCAAATTTTGCAAAGCGTTCAAGAGGCAGCTGTGTGTGGCAATCTGGAGCCTCGGATCTTACCACTTACCACGACCGCCACCGGTGCCACCACAACGGCGGCGCGTTGCAGACAACCTTCTGATTCAAAGGGTCTGGTCAGGGCACAAAGTTGCGGCAAAGGCGTGTGGCCTCAATTTGGAAGAGCCAAATAACGAGCTCTTCATCTCGAGAAGATGCCCACGTAGACTTATTCGGATCTCGGACATTGACATGAAGCCCAATCAAGGGATGTGGACTCACTCAATGTTCGGCTACCTGGGAAGGCTCTCATGCGACGATCATCGAAGATCCTGGGATGTTCCGCGCTTCGCTCTTACGCCCTCTTATGGCTGCCACAGAGTTGCCGGGGTTCCCCGCACGGCCCGGCTAGGCGGTCAGCTCTCAGGAACTTCAGCAGGTCGGGAAACTGTTTCCTTTTCATTTTGGGGGTGGCTGCTGGCCTTGTGATGGCCCTTGTGCCCTCTTGCATGGCAAGCGACCTACAAAGTATGTGTTAGCAGTGTCTTACGCTGCTGTTTTCTGGTGAGGTGTCCCCTGGTTTGCGTGCTAAACCGCGAGATACAACGACACAGTCAAGACTCTCATCCACCTCCACCACAGCATCGCAGAGTCCCAGAAGCAGGCTGGAGACCGCATTTCGCTCGACGATGAGCATCTTCAAATCGAGACTTACGAGAGTTGTCCCATAGATAACCTGTGCCAAGCTTGCAGGCTCTGGAGGCTTCGTGTCTACTGTAGCAACCTAGCACTGCCTAGCTGGCCTACCTGCCCTTCTCGCCACAGAATCCCCGGCCCCATTTTTTCATTGCTCTCTGGAAGCCTGACGTAGCATCATTGACCCAAGAAATGGCGTCATCAACATAATAGACGCTTGGTCGAGCTCAACGCCCCCCAAGTCTGCCAATGGTGGTTGTAGATGTCGCATCAGCACCACTGCAATACAGAGGAGATTGGCTACAATGGGAATCTCTGCACGTGTTGATGCAAGATCCGGGAGGAATCTGATGCCAACTACCCGGTAAATGATGCCATAAAACTCATCAACGTCCCGCGCGGAAGTCAGGAGGAGGGAGAGCAGGCCCAGAAAGTAAAAGAGGATGCAGAACGCGTCCAGGTTGCGAGGTGTTACGACCTGCTTGAAAGAACCAATGAGTGCTGCGGAAATCCAAACCATGGCCAAGAAGACCTCCTGCGAAGGAAATGGTGTCGAAGCCCATCTTGGTGTAGAGGGGAGCAGACCGAAGGCACGTGCCTGTAGGAAATGCAATGCCAAAAAGTAGTTTCCAGATACAAGTCCCACACTCCCAACATCTGAAACTCCGCCTGAAAGTGCTCTGGGACCCACCGAGGAAAACTCTTTCCCTAGCAAGACGTGTTTTCAAAGATGCTTGAAGTCACCCTGCCTGGAAACTCGTCAGTCGCAGAGTGAAGACGACGACCAAGACCCAGCAACCTATGATGAAGATGCCTGGCACAGCTTGAAAGCTGCCGTGCTCACTGCAAGCGACTGCAAGTGGCCATTCTCTGCTCCACATGTCTTGAGTATTGGAGATCATGGAGACACAAAACCACGTTCTTAACTGCAAAAGCACTGCAACGTTACTCCAGCTGGCGACATGAACCCTGGCCTGATTGGTTCACAGCCACTGCTTTCAGGACGCGATCATCCTCCAGGCAGAGAGCAGTCTACTAGTTTGCGTCGTGGTACGTTGTGGACCACGCGCTATTGCTTAAGCGTACTTGCTCTACATCTTCCAGGTGAGACTAGGATGGCCATCCTTCCTGACAACTTTAATCCACGACAAGGTCCTTCCGCGTATAGTTCTGACACCATCTCCAGAGTGATGAGCAGGTGCAGAAGGTGCACGCGTGACCTCTTTGGCTGCCTGTATGGACACAGAAGTAGCTTAGCAATGATTCGGAGATGCTAGAACATAATCTCATTGCGGCCAACGCGGCCGCGCACTCGCGCGCGGACGAGAGTCCAACCTCAAACAAGCTGGAAGATTCTGATGATCTGTACTTCCGACTGGAATCTGTGGCCCACGTCTCTTGCCTCAAGGACAAGCCAGGTGACACCATCTCAGCAGCTTGGACACCAGAAAAGCTTGAAACACTGCGATAACAAGCGTGAGGCATTTACGCCAGTCCATTGCTGCGATGGAAGTTGGTTGTTGGATGCCGAACGAAGAGACTGAAACACCTTCTTCTTTTCACACACTAAATCGAACTCGAGTGAAGCCCCCATGGCGGGAAGACTGCAAAATGCAATGTGTACCAACCCTCGTGATTATTCAAAAGGTCCTCCTGTAGCCAAAACACGTGAGCAATCAGGAAATCATCGTTGAGCTTCTTCTTCTCTCTCTCTCTCTCTCTCTCTCTCTCCGCGTCAAGCGCTGGGGTCGTAGGTTCTTGGCATGGCCTTTTTCAGTCTGCTTTGTTCCACTCTCGGTGCCGGCTGGCGACGGAAATCGCCCGTACAACGTGGTGCACCTGTGAATCTCCACCCGATGGCCTCGACCAACGGAACATTGTCCACCACCGCAGAAGAGAGTCCTGGCGCATCGCGAGCTAAGCCCGACCATGTCCGGGCAGCCCGCATGGTCTGTTGGCGAGGGTAATTTCAGCCCATGGCATAGCCATGACAGCCATGATGACTGAGCTGTGGTGTGTGTGGGGCATGTCTGCGACTGTGATCATGCCGCGGTCCAAGAAGAATGGACAGCCGCACGGCACTGTGCTTGCAGAGCTCATTGATCATCTCCGCGTACCTGCGGATCCAGGCTGGTTGAGGAAAAGTTGACGTGCAGAAGGTCCGAAGAGCGATTTGGCCGAGTCTTCACAGTATCTATCATGGGTCAGGGATCCTAGCGCACAGCTGAGCACCGCTTTTGGTCATACGCACGGCGGCGCTTGATTTGTCGCTCGTCCTTCGGCATCTACCGGGTGGAGCGCTCACTGCCAGCCTCTCTAAAAGGCACCGATGCATGCACTGCCCCCACGAAACACACTCCACGTAATGGATTCTTGTTCTAACTATATCACCATTGGTGAAGGCGTCAGGCATGCTGGCAAGTTTGTAAAAGCTCGAGCACGCTGGGCCAGGGCCCAAGCCCGACGTTCTGGGTCATCAACTTCTCCCAGCATTCCGATTTCTGATTCCGGTCAAGCCTGTCACAGCAGGTGTGCAAGTTGGCTGTGTTGATTGGTAGGTCACCGATTCCTCATCCACACCGGCCCGTTGGAAACGACAGCAAACCCATTGTGCCTCGGCTGGCAGCGATGCCTCGCAGCATTGCGAGTGATTCACGCCATTGTCAACAGGCCAATTTCAACTTTATAAAGCCAGCATGGACGTGCAACCCCATCCAGATGCCCTAGGGGCAACATTAGGAAACAGCTGCGCTGCTAACGGACAACAGCCCCAGCAGGACAATCGGAAAAAAAACACGGACACTAACGCCTCTTGCTCCTCCCACACAAAAAAGAAACAGTATGTTTCCCGCTGTTCCGTGCCTGTCGCTTGCTGGGAGGCTCCTGACCAGGAAGCTTTGCACTGTGTAACTCGGGCACTCATTGTTTGCGGCCTGTAGCAAGCGCGTTCTACAAGGGTGTGTCGACAAAGGTCAGGCCGTACATGTATTCTGGAAATACTCACTCATCTTTCTGAGAGAATCCGGCATACCATCGTGGACACCACTGTCTCTAACCATTCTCAACCAACCGACTCTGGGGTTTTTGGAACTGTTGGCATATAATCATTGTTTTTTTACATACCGGTGGCTGATCAGAGAGATCCTCGTGCCCAGTGTAGATCAAACCCGGGACCAGTTTCGAGAAGGCCAAAGCAAACGGCCACGAAGAACAAGATTCTACTATTGTGGCTTCATCTTTTTATAGCATGAGGACTCAGGCTTGAGATTAGTGGCAACCGGGTCTTGCTCCAAATCGCTTCATCTCTGTAACACCCCAATGTAGGCTTGCCATCTGACGGGAACAGAAGATTGCATCCTCCAGTTGTGGCGCTTGGATCAGAGCCACGTCATGTTCCGAAGAGCCAGATCCGATTGTGGACGCCGATCGATGTGTTGTTGTTTACACAGAGCTGTCCGGTTTGGTAGCAGGGTTTGCTCTCCCATCGTGTTTGGTGTGGGGGTTGGTCGCTGCATGGATTCACGAGAATTTCACAGGTGCAGCGAACATACAAACGGCATGGGAACGCTCCCCAAAGCCTCGTCATTGCCCTCGGCTGCACGCTTCATGTCACCTGGCTTCGGCAACACGATTCTAAGGTCAAGTTATCACCTGACAAATGAGTTTCTAAATGCCGACTGTAGCCTTCGAATGCCTTCGTGATGCCTTCGTGACGCCGAGGCGATCTAATCTACAGCCAAGACAGAGCGGGACCTGGCGGAGTGGCGCTGAACCTGAGAAACGCAGGGACAGCAGATGACTGCAAAGACTTCAGGGGCCATGCAAGTATAAAACATGGGAGCGACTTCAGGCAAGCATGCGATGCCGCAGGAAGCACACTGCGATTTAGGATTTAGGTCACCTCCCGATACCTAGACATAGGCTCTGGTACAGTACATCGTGGGGTACGGTCCAGTAAAGTATGGTAGAACATGGTGAAGCATGAGATTGTACAGTAGGGTGTGGAAGTGTAGCGAAGTCATAAAACAAACGCGGTGTGCAGCTTCGTGTGGTAAGGTGTCGTGAGGTATAGCTCTCTCACACATGAAGAGCTCCTGGCCTGGAGGTGGCCTCGAAGGTGGGCTCTGGCGCGCCTGGGACTGAAGGCCGCAGGGTGCCGCACTCTGGGCACCGTGATGCACCGCGTTCCCCCAACTCAACATTCCGACTCGTAAGACACATTTGCGCGCTCAGCCTACTCGCACGATCTCGCACGGCGCCGAGTAAGACATATGCCTGCTTGCCGCATCTTTTGCTGCTGGGTTTCTTGGCGGCAGGCTACTGAGACCTCATTGTTCGAGCTCTGATCCGGATTCACACGCGACACCAACTCACAGCTCGCTCGCGCAATGCACAGCACAGCCGTTGCAGCTGCTCCTCTGTTGCTTGGCATGCAACTCCGGGCTAAGCTGGCATTGCCAGCATTGCCCCCATCGTCGGTGGTATTGCCCCTGGGTCCACGCTGGCGCACCGAAATGCCATGTGCTCCACAAGCACACCCAATGGAATCCACTTGTGATTCACTCGCACACCTCGATGCTAAATGTCGAAGGCTCCAGGCTCTGTCACTCACACAACGCGAATCAGCGCGAATGCGTCACGATGCGTCTCTGCGCCCACAGCCACAGACTCGACTCAATTCACGTCAAGAAGGCCGAGACGTGGATGGCTAAGGGATGGGTGTCTAGACCAGTGACTCCTTAGGCCTCTCAGGCATGGCATCACTCAGGTCACAACTCCATAAATCCGCTGTATCTCTCGGCTCGCAGAACTCACAATTTTGGCATGTCTGCCAAGCGAACTCACAGAAGATTACCTGGAACCTGTCTTCATTGGCCCAGCAATGGGCAAGCGGGTTTTGCAGGGCTTTGCCACTCCATGACTTCTCGGCTCTCAGAGCTTCATTGCCAAGTGACAACTCAGGAACCGTGTAAGATCGTGTAACCCTGACAAGTCGTCGCGCCTGACTGAAAACCGGAGGCTGTTGTCGCTGCGCTTGGTGCCTACGGACGATCGTGCAAACTCGCCATGTCTAGCTGGCTCATCCACATCCATGTCTTGAAAACAAGTATTGATTTGGCAATGACGAGTTCTAGCAATGCAGGACTTGCACTGCCTCACATCGAAAAAGGCTGCACACTATCACTGCCACTCCACACTATCACCCTTCTTCCTTGGAATGCAGCATCCTTTCTCCAGATCTGAAGTGGTGCTGTCACGAGCAGTTGTCAAGCGATGAAGAGGGTCAGACTGCTGCGGATTGCAAGGAGACATGTCCTGGCCTCGTAGCTGAAACGTGTTCTTGGCACGCCCGCGGCCACATTGCCTGAGCGTATGATGAAACGAAACTCGAGTGACTAGACGAGAGGTGCTGGGAACATCTGGGCCTGCTCTAACAAGCTCTACGACTCTACGAAGTTCGAGTCCGGAGTTGAGGGGAGTTGAAGGTTGCTCATCGTTCCCAGGCCTGCAGCAAAGCCAGCTGGGGCCGCAGGCACCTGGCACAGTTCTCCAAACGAATTGTCTTCTGCCACTCACATGTCTGTCTCAGGCCTGAGGCGCGTCGTAGCTGAAGCGAGTGCCTTAAGAGGACAATATGAGTGCCTTTGAAGAACGAGTCCAGACCAGCACGTTGGAGGATCTGAGCCGAGTTGCCTCCGAAGGCGGCACCCACCATCTCAACACGGCGAGCTTGAGGCCTCCCCAGTCCGGGGCTCACTTGAAACGTCAGGCTCTCTACGAATGCAACCTACGACTGCTGCTGCTGAGGCCTGTTGTCCGGCGTCAGGCGCAGGTTAAAACGGCAGGTCTGCCCATTCAGGCCTCGCACATGCAATCCGAAAGCGACGTGCTTCTCTCATTGTGAGAATACTGGGACGGCAGGATCGCTGCTGCCCACGTCGGCGCGGGAAAGTAGCCAATGAGAATCACGGAACGAAAAGATCAAGTCGCGGCATTTGGGCGTAAAGATTGGAACCCGCCGTCGGACATTCGGATGCGCTAGAAAAGTCGTTTAGTCGTTTAGTCCTTTAGTCCTTTAGTCCTTTAGTCCTTTAGTCCTTTAGTCCTTTAGTCCTTTAGTCCTTTAGTCCTTTAGTCCTCTAGTCCTTTAGTCCTTTAGTCCTTTAGTCCTTTAGTCCTTTAGTCCTTTAGTCCTTTAGTCCTTTAGTCCTTTAGTCCTTTAGTCCTTTAGTCGTATAGTGGTAAAGTGGTATAGTCGAATAGTCGACTAGTCGAATAGTCGTAAAGTCGTATAGTCTTAGTCGTACAGTCGTACAGTCGTACAGTCGTACAGTCGTACAGTCGTACAGTCGAACAGTCGTATAGTCGTAGCCGTATAGTCGTATAGTCGTCGTAGTAGTCGTCGTAGTAGCAGTAGCAGTAGCAGTAGCAGTAGCAGTAGCAGTAGCAGTAGCAGTAGCAGTAGCAGTAGCAGTAGCAGTAGCAGTAGCAGTAGCAGTAGCAGTAGCAGTAGCAGTAGCAGTAGTAGCAGTAGCAGTAGCAGTAGCAGTAGCAGTAGCAGTAGCAGTAGCAGTAGCAGTAGCAGTAGTAGTAGTAGTAGTAGTAGTAGTAGTAGTAGTAGTAGCAGTAGTAGCAGTAGTAGCAGTAGTAGTAGGAGTAGGAGTAGTAGTAGTTGTGGTAGTAGTAGTAGTAGTCGTCGTAGTAGCAGTAGCAGTAATAGTAGTAGTGGTGTGGTAGTGAGTGGTAGCAGTGGTGGTGGTGGTCGTAGTAGTAGTAGCAGCAGTAGCAGCAGCAGCAGCAGCAATAGCAGTAGTAGCAGCAGTAACAGTAGTAGCAGTAGCAGAATAATCCTTTACTCTTCACTCCTTCCTTCGTTCCTTCCTTCCTTCCTTCCTTGCTTCCGTGCTTCTTTGCTTCCTTGCTTCCTGGCTTCTTTGCTTCCTGGCTTCCTTGCTTCCTTGCTTCCTTGCTTCTTTGCTTCCTTGTCTCCTTCCTTGCTTCCTTGCCTCCTTCCTTCCTTCCCTCCCTCCCTCTTTCCTTCCTTCCTTCCGGCGACTCACATAGACCACATAGACCTTTTGCTTGGAAATGCATCGATTTACATAGACCTTTGCTGAGATCTATCCGTTTACGCAGACCTTTGCGTCGAGTTGCACCAACTGACATAGTCCTTTGTGCTAAAAGGCACTACCTGTACAGAGCCAATGTCTGCCCGGCCACTTGCCCGGCTTAAGCCTTTCTTAGGTGCCTGTCAATAGGGCTGAAACCTTGCCACCAATTCAAGGCTGAAGCACAGCGACTCTGAGCTTAAATCCACTTCCAAGCCCGCCTAATTAGGAAGAGGTTGAAGCCGACCTAAAACCTTCCACAGAGAAAGCGGCATATCTTCAGGAAGCTGAAAAACCGATTTCAAGCTCATACGAAAGCAGATTAGTGTAAAGCCGAAATCAATCCTAGGTCGGGTTGCCGCGACCCCCCCCCCCCCCCCCCGGAAGCTTAAAACCGATTTTAGGCCGAAAGCTGATACCAAAGACCAGTCGATCTCCCGAAACCCCAAACCCTTTGACCAAAACCCTCATCAGAGCCACTCAACCCTGCACGCACCCTTGGACCTAAATCACTTGTTAACTATTGCCTGTATTTTACCTGCATCTACGCTCGGTCTACAGCAAGCCACGCGGTTCACAAGTTCAATCAGTTCAATCGGCCATGGCAAACGCATCAACAGCTTGCGATCTTAAAGAGCTCAGAGCACGTTTTGGCCTCCTCGTTCCTCATCCGACAGTGCCCGGGATAAGTCCTTTACATAGGCGGCGTACGGCTACATCTGGCAGCCGGCCAGCGCCACGAGCAGCTCCACGAGCAAAGAACAGGATTGCCCTCCGGTCCTTGATGTTGAAGTAGACGTCTTGCTGGAAGACAGAGTCCAGGGCGGGCTTGATGAAACCATACCTCTGCCCAGCTCAGACATTGGGATTCTCAACACGTCTTCTGATGGGTATGATTGGGGTCAGGTCTGAACGGTTTCTCTAAGTTCTTGTCCACGCACATATTGCATGTCTAAATCGAAACATAGGCTCACAGCGCAAAAGCGCACCCTGCGCTTGTGTTGAACTGAACCACTTCACCCACAATGAGCTCATCCGGCTCTGGGATCAGCATGACCTGACAGACATGCACATTGAAGAAGTCGCTTCCTGCTTAGCATGACTAGCCTGCATTGACCGAGCCTCTTTTGCGAAGGCTCGCCCACCACCCACAGCCAGCGTAAACAGCACCGTCGCCCTGAACAAGTGCACAGCTTACATACTGCACACGCAGTCACGTAAGTAGGCCCTGTCTTGCAGCCCCATGCACAATGTGGTCATGATGCAGCAACATCAGCAGCAGTAAAGCACTTCAGAACCTAGCTGGCTTCGATCAGATTTAACTTTTGCGGGCTCTTTGCCACGTTGTGCCAGAGACGATGAGATATACAGCAGCTGCGTAGACTGTGTGCCATGACTCTGTTATACCTCGGCCCTTCACAAGAGCGACCGCTGCCTCTGCAAGCGCGTCGTGTCACCCGACAGCACCTGGCAATGTTGCGAAGAAACAATACACATCGCTCAGCTCGTGCATCACCACGCAACAATTTCACACATGGTGGCATGTTAGGGGGTCGCCTCCCATTCGGAACTATACTCATGACGACACTGCATGCCGGTAGCCAAAGCTTGGATACGGACACCTGAGGCGCTGAAGCTAAGCCGCTACTCCTAAGCGCTCTCCGACTGCGCGTACCTGTCTCTGTAGGTTCGCTGGAAGGTCCGTCGGTGTGAACGGCACCTCCTGAGAGAGTCTGTAATGGCCGGCCACCGACAAGCCCTTGAAGACTTAAAGAGGGTCAGGGACGTTCAGCTGAATCCCATGCAAAGCCACTTGAACCCCTGACTATTTGTTCTGTCCTCGGCCATCACGCCACAGACGATCGAGCCTCCATCCTCCATCAAAAGGGGGCTTCGGAGTGCCAAGCTGTGCGTAGCGAGACACAGAGACGTTGCCAGCCTGGCTCACCTCCTTGATCTGGCCCTGAAGGCGCGAACCTTCAGTCGGCTCACCTCGGCGACAGCAGACAGGCGTCCTCGTCGAACTTCACAGCAAGGTCCTTTTCCAACAGCAAAAGAGCCAGCATAGCCAGCTGCCAATGCACTCTCATTGACGGCAAGCTAGCGTGCCAACTTGTGGGCAGGAGTTCCATCTGTTTGAAAACATGAAGCAGTGAAAGTGTCACCAGAAGCCACCAACCCTTCGGGTAGCACTCGGTGGCTTCGGGGAAACTTCAGAATCATTTGTGGCAGTTTCGGCCTGCGCTAGGCCGCTAGGCACCAAATCTCAGCTCCGTAGCTGCGCCGAGAACTGTGGGCTGGACCGAGCCATCTGGCATCGTGGGTTTGGATTTGCGTGGCAGCAAAACACAACAAACAATGAACTAATCTCGGTGAGAAATTTGAGAGCATTCCCAAGAGTGACAGACTCGCACAGACTAGGTGGTGGTTTCATCGTGTGTGACAGCTGCCCAGCCTCCCTGCCGCAGGGGAGTCCTCGGGAAGAAGCGACGAGGAAGATTGCGTGTTTCGGTGACATCATTTGCAGCCCAACCTCTATACATGTTCTTTTGAACACTCACGCGCCAGGCGTGGCTAACGCTTCTCGAGCCTCTTTGCAGGAGCACGGTGCCCCAACCCTCTCCACATGCTGATCCAAGCAGCTGCTCACAGCACTCAGCGATGTCACTGGCATTCCTGTTCCTCATCTCATTAAGTTGACAGCGCTCGCGCAGAACCGATCTTTCAAGTATCAGTTGTTGCTTGCACAAATCATGAATCACTGCATTTGTAACATGGCAGGTCATATGCTTCTTGAAACCATTGGCTCGTCTGTGTGCCCCTGGCCTAGACATCTAACTCCGTTGCCCCAGCATGCTATCGATAGGCTCGATGACCAGCTTCTCGAGAAAGTTCGCCACCTTCCATAGCAGAAGCACAGTCGGTACAGAACCCTTGTCCATTTGCGTGCCCAGCCTGGTTACGCTGTCATGAGAGCAGAAAGGCTGGGCAACTGTCTTCATTGCGCTACCGTGGCATGCCTCGAAGACCGCATTGTTGGCAGGCAGGCCAGCCATTGCGCTTCGGCATTCGGCAACCTAGCCATCCAAACACTGCTCAAGTTCGGACGGGGAATGACAGCGACTGGCTGACATGTAGTTTGTGCACTCCTCAGGTGGGCTCAAGTGAAAGCCTTACTATCACGAACCTGAACGCTAAATCTTGCCCAACGTTCAAGATCTATTTAGCATCCCACTATGCAGACGGAAGCTCCGGGCTGAAACACGGCTTGACTCATCTACAATCCTGCAAGGTCTGTCTACCTTGTACACTACACGCTACCGACCCAACGGCATGTGTAGCAGTCGCAGCTGGAGAGGATTGTTGCAGACGTCACTGTCAAGAAGGCGCACCTTGCTAGGCAGATCCTGAGCTTGGCCAGACACATACATATAACTGTGCCTTAAAGCGGCCAATCGGCCAAAGGCTACCGGATACCGCATACCGTCATTCTCATACCTTTTGCTGTCGTGTTCTAGTACTTGCTGGCACAAGCCTCGATGCAAGCATCGCTCCATGAAACTCTCAGTACTAGATAGGACAGCAGGAACATTCGGTTGCAGCCACGCTTCTTCTGGAAGATTCTCCAGATCCTTCCCAAGCTGTCAGAGCCACTAGGCTGTCGGCTTAAGGGCACTACAGTTTGTGGCCTTGCTTCCATTCACATGAATGCAGTGGACGTGAACATAACGAAGTCAACCCTCTCTGCATCTGGAAAGAAGACTAAACTAAACTCAACAAGCACAGACATGCACCTGGACAACCAAGCCAGCGCCGGAGCTGGAAAGGTAGTCCAGCACGGGCTGCAAGGAGCATTGGCATGGGGTCAAAGTGGACAACCGCTGGACTCTTGGGGTGGCATCGCAGTCAACGCCCTTCCTACTCCATTCAGTCCGCAGGGGTACAGAGGCGAGGGACGCAGTGCTGTTCTTTGCGCCTGCTCCTGCGGCATGACATTCTGGCTCTCTATGAGCATCGGGACTCCGCAGGCTATGGCCTGCAGTCTTGAAAGGTGCTGAAAGATTTTCCAGAAAATCAAAGTATGCGCTTCCTGCTCGATGCAAGAATTCGTAGGCAGAGAAGTCCTGGTTTGCCCACAGAATATTCGGAAGATGTTCTGGGTTTAGGGTTTAGTCAAGTTTTGCGGTGGCCTCACTTTCGAGGCCTGACTCTTGCTTTTCAATCTCTGTTTTGGGAAACGGGTCTTGAATTCAGGGCTTGCCAACCATGCTTTTTCTGGATGAGAATGAAAACAGATTGACTTTCGGCTCACTTAAGATAAGCCTCACCAAGCATGCGGCTCTTGAAAAACCACATTAGCGGGAAGAGGGGCTGAGGGGGGGGTTTGGGGGAAGGGGGTGGGGGTGGGGGGGGGTTGGGTTGGGGGGGGGGGTTGGGTTTGGTGGGGGGGGGGGGGGCGGAGGGTTGGGTTTGGGGGGGGGGGGGGGTGGTGGGTGGGGTGGGTGTGGCAAATGCATGCTGGCATGGTGGGGTTTCGAAAGGATTGGAAGGCTCTCCCCATGCTTGTAGCTCCGCCTGCCATTGAAACCCCCCACAATGCTACATTTATTGAAGCCGAACAACACCTGAAAAGGACATCAACTTTAACAAATGACACCTGCACTTCTCAGTGTGCCTCGGCGGCCACACCTGGACCAGCCTTGCCAAGTACACAGAATGCCTGGCGCAGCGCTTGACTCGTAGCAATCGCATGTGTTCTCGAAGCTCTGGAAAGGCAGACATCAGTATTGGTCAGACACATTGAGAACTCGAAGACGCCATGTAAGCAGATCCCATCATGAGCCCTCCCCCAAGCCGACGCACAGCCTTGGCAAAGTAGTCCCGCACTTTCTCCGAACTGACAAAGCCTTCCACGACCTAGGACAGTGGACTGCGAGCCACAGCAACGCTTGCAAAGCCTGTGATTGCTAAACGGTTCGCAAGGGATCGCGTCGCGGCAATGAGGCATGCCCACTCACTGACTTAATTCAAGCGCGCAAAATGAATGTGCTGTTGGCACTGGGTACAATTCTCAGGCTCAGACGTGACGCCCGTCTCCCTGTTGGACGAAGTCCTCGAAAGGGTTCCAAAGTAAGGGACCGTGCAAGGACGTTGAAGCGCCGCTTCACAGCGCATGCGGGCGCAGTACATGCAGGGCATCTGGACAAGTCCATGAAACGGGCCGGCACGTCGTTGTTTCTTGTGTGGAACTTTTATGTCTAGCAAATCGGGGATCAGAGTGGTCCAGGGTTCTCGTTTGGATCTCGCCTGGGACCCCCGTGACTGCACAAGCCCCACCGAAGCGGGTCCCACAACCATGAGGATTTCATGGCTCTTAGTGCCAGGCACCTGGCGACCAAAAGCCTCTCTACCAGGTGCTCTTGGTCAGATGGCTGACTGGTGGTTTCGGTTGTTGGCTTCGGGCCTCCATTTGCCAGGAGCCACCCCCAGCCCCTTGTTCCCTTGTTGCTTGATTCCGCTGGCATCTGTTCCCTTTTGCAAGGACAAGGCATCTGGATCTGAGCAAACACCCAAACCGTCTTGACAGGAACAAGATGGTGCCCTCCTGCAGCTGATCGCGGAGCTCTTTGTTCTTCCCACCTGAACTTAGACAGGGCCTTCCTGAGAAAGACCGGAGATGCCAGACAGCCGTTGCAGGTCCAACTGGGCTCTCATCTCAATCCCGCTCCCATTGCTAGCTTACAGCTTCGAAGATAGAATTGACCCTGCAGCCAAGGGCATGGCAAAGAACCACGATCTCCATATCCTCAGCTTTAGGTGCAAAGATGTGCGAGGACATGCGGAAAAGACACTGGCCTCATCACCTGAGGCTTGAAACTCCAAAACCCATGCCCTTCAATTTGAGTTTAAGACCGGGGAAGAACAAAAGAGCTGCACAGGAAAATCTGTTTAGGCGATCAAGGGCCTAATTCTGCCATGGCGCTGGACGTGCAGCAGACAGCTTTCTGGCAATTTGCCCCACCCGCATGGGAGCAGTGCCGCCAAAGAAGATCACCACCACCTGGGCAACTGTGTGAGGGCTCGATTTTGCAGCTGCCCGGCACCAAGAAGCTTCGGCTAGGTGGCCTTCGACGTCGCCCCGTAGTTCTTGGCCTTCGGGTCGTAGAATTGTGGGTGGATGACCATGCCTGACTCGTGGATGGTGGTGGACTGCGCCGGTGAGCCAGATTGGGGTTAATGGGCAATGGTGGGCCTATTCCACGCACTGCCATCGCAACGGCGGCACTGGCATCGGAAAGCCCGTGGCCTGAGGTGCGCAGCAGCGCAGAAGATGGCCAACCCATCTCCAACGCCTGCAACAAAACTGCTGCTGATGTGCTGCTGAGGGGAACCGACATCACATTGAGCAACGACACGCGAAGCACGACAGAACAAGCACTTGTACAACCGCCGCGGCAGGCTGGAAAGAAAATGCGTAGGTAGAGCCGTGCGATCTTTTGTGATGGATCCGGTCCATGGGTCCGTGACCCAGATGAATCCGGCTAAAGGCCTCAGGCGTCTAGATCCAGGTCTAGGGACCCTTTCATAGTCCTACCCACCTCCTACCCCCTCCCAGCACACACTGACCGACGTTTCTTTTTGCGCGGAACAGGTACCCCCCCGAGCGGACCAGTGTCCAGCCCCCCCCTCCCCAACCTCCAGACCCCCCTACGTCTCCTACAGCATCCTGCGCCACCCACCCCCCCCCATTACTTCTCGTGAACCCCCCTGAATTCGTTTCGGTACCCTTGCCGGGGCGGCTTCGCGTTGGCGGTTAAATTACTCTTTCTCTGCAAGATGGACTACAGTAGTGGTAGCTCAAAGATGCTCTAGATATATGGTCCACCAAGGCATCCATCACACACAGCGAGCTCGCCTGGGATTCAAGAGTCTCATTCCCGACCACAAGGTTGTGATTCACGGCCTCAAGTGTTGTGTGCTGAACCAAGGCTGAGGGCTGGTTCGTCGTTCGCTGAAACCGGAAGCCAGAAACTGCCTCCAAGCTGCATTGCTGTCGTAGCGGTCGATCCAAGGATGCTCTCGACCTCGCATGACTTGGGCAACTGCTTTCAGATTTGCTTACAAGCTGACGGAAACCTGCAGAGCAGCCGCAATGTCGCAATGGCGTATTGGGAGGGTCTGATAGATTGCTGCAGCGGCTTTGAGGAGGATTCGCCGGCATCTATCTGATCTGAGACGGTGCTGACGTGTCGGCCGAAAGCCACAAAGCCATTGCCATGGCTACAAGTGCTACAAAACCCAAGCATCTCAAAGTCGCACCCACGCCCTCCTCTGCATATTACAATTGTTGGAACTCTCCTTCCCCTCGAAAAGCCGCTCTGAATGGCGTTATCCTGCCAAGTTACAGTTTGCCACGTCGGTGATCACGGTCAGAAAGCGACCATGTGGAAAGACTCTCAGCAATGATGCTCGCATGGCCGCATTGAGGAACGGAACCTAGGCTTCTACAAGGCTGCGAAGGAAAACTTCTGGTATGTCGCACCTTTCATGCTCCTCAACGCATCTGAACCTGCATCTTCTCCAGAACCCCACTTCGACTGCATAGTGGAGCCATCGGTCCCAATTCTGGACTGTCCACGGATTTCCACTGGCCCAGATCCAAACATTTGCAGCAGAGTGGCAAACGAAACCACAATGGCTGGCCTCTTCACGTGCCAGTACTCCTCGTCACACTCAAAAGCTCTCCATAGCTCTCCTAAACCCATCCCTTGGTTGATATGCACCAAGGCCTGCTCTGAATTCGGCCTAAAGCATCTACTCGGTGCTTGTTCTATCTGACAGCAGCTGCATGTTTGGCGGCGTGTTCTGCAATGTCGAAAACTCTGATGGCCTGCTGCAATTCTCAGCGTGATTCGTGCTGAACCGTACTACGCATCTGTTCCCTATCGCCGCCTCGAAGATATCTTCAATTGCAGCCTGCCAACACTTGACACGAAACCACAGATGCTCGCACCAGTCGGGATTTCGCGCATGACTTCTTGGCCTGGTTCATGCGGATGCCGAAAGCAGCAATATTGCCCAACATTCCCGCCATCTTAGTGGGGCAAGGGATCTCACAACGTGACCACCTAGACTGCTGTGTGGATTGCTGAATACTGCTGAGCGCACTCACAGTCTGCCGAGGCATGACCAAGGACAGAAATACAGCGAACTGCATTTGGCACAAAAAGGATCTGCTTGACAGGCGGACAATGGGGAAGAGGCATAGCAAATCCAGCATCCAGTGATCCCAGCCCCCATCGCACACCAGAAGTCAGGCTTACTGCTCAGCAGATCACGCTCTTTGCGGGATTTGCGCCCGCGTTCCCAGATAGTCCCCGTGAGGATTCTTTCATGAAGTATCATGAAGTCAGCGTGCCAAGGCCCACCCGGCCCACCCCATTCCTACCTTCGATTCGGCACGCTTTCTCAGGACCCGCCTCCACAAAACAGAAACCGTTTCGTTATGCCATGCTACACTGACGCGTCTGACTGTCCTCGTAACTATGGGCCAAACATGCATCAACATGGCACTGGCATCGAGAACTGATGTCGGGCCAATAAAGGCTTTAAGCACGCACCCACACACCCACACGCCCACACAACCACACGCCCACACACCCACACGCCCAAACGCCCACACACCCACACACACCCTCATACCCGCACAGGCCCACACACACACAGACACACACGTGGATACATGCGGACACATGCACACATGCACACCGCAAACACGCACACACATTGCGTGTTGGCTTATGTTGCTGCTTGGCTGCAGTGTAGAAGCCTATCTGCATGAAGTAGTTGTAGATATCATCACCTCAATGGAAGTGGCAGCCACGAGAGCCGACCGGAATTCCAAAATGTAGATGCCAAACAATTTCCACAACGACTCCTGACTACATTTGCTTCAACGTAACGTCTCGCGGAAACAAGCCGGTAGGATAGCCACAGTGAACCCTACACTACGAGTCTGAGCTTCTGAAGCCCCCAAGCTTACAACCCCAAACCCCTGCACCTTTACAGACCCCGACCGAGAGGCGTCGGGAACCAGCAGACCAGGATCTGCCAACCCAAAGTTTGGTCAACCTCCTTTCCCCCTCCCTTTGGAGGAGCCGCAATCCGATGCCGCAGGGGGTCCGCCTGTGGGGGCCGCTCCCACAGAGGGCACGGCCTTCCAGGTAGCTCATGACGTGTGTGGCGCTGCACCAAGCGACACATGACTTTGGCTTTCCTTCGTCTGCGAAGCTCACGCTACACCTTGCGTTGGGCCGGCCCGGCTGCCGAGGCGGCACGAACCGCTAAGATCCCGTAAGACTAACAAAACTACGCCGTACAAAGTTCTAACTCCAAGCCCTAAACATTAGAAAAAAATTGAGCCGGAAACCGACCAAGCAAACAATAAGATGCTCTCCGACGGCACCGCTGGGCAGTAAGTCTCCGGAGATGGCCAGCTCGGCCAGACCTGGAGAGGTTCTTTGGGGTTCCGGGCTTAGGGTTTAAAATTTAGGGTTCGAGGGTTGTTGGGGTTTGGGGATCAGGGCTTCCCTGCTGTAGACCCAAGCAACGAAGGTATGGGATTTGCTTGCCAGCGCACTGGCGCAGGCTCTACCAGAAAACCGCGAAACCCCAGGCATCCATCCTCTTGATTTCCGTTTAATCAGACGGACCGACCGGCAGTTCCTCACAGAGACTTCGGAATCGACACAAGGGATATATCTTCTCCGAGTCCGAAACCACTGCAACCACCCAGCCACAAAAAGGACTCTACAGCAAAACTAGGCACCAGCCGCAAACTTCGAGAAGAATAGGTTCCAGCATCTTGTGGGCCTGCCTCCACCATCAGCAATCTCGACACAGTCCTGATCAAAAAGGCTCAGAGCTATTTGACAGCGATGCCAGGCCAATAAACCCATCTTGAGCTACCAAACAATGTGCGCCAAGAAGCGATCGCTGACTCTGTGTTGTCGAGAACCTGCCGAAGGGAAGGAGTTGTACCATGCCCACTACGCAACACATTCCGCATAACCTGCAAAGACCATCACATTCGAAGACATTCCCAGCTGAGCTCTGAACGCATCGCTGCAGCGCCTTTGCGGCTGCCATGTGCCCTGGGCACACTTCAAGCATCTGAGCTGCTCTATGACTCAAGTCAGTGAGATTCAATAAGCCTCCTCCACCACGGCCCACCAAGAAGATGGCCTGGGTTGCATGCGTCTTTTCAGGTCGCAGGAACAGCAAACGAAATTTGACTCAATAACATGGAAGGTTCAACACAGGCAGCTCTGAAGCGGCATACATGCTTACGGCGAGTCCAACTGCTGGCCCTGCAAGCAGTATATAAAGGGAGGTGTGCAATCCGCATGGTATCCTTCAATCCTTCTCTTTTGACTCCCTTAAGCCGTCAGAAAAGTCAACTTCTCAGGCTAAGCCAGGCCGCCTTCACCATCCCTTCATCTGGATCTGTCATGGCTGCCGGCAGGCTACCACGAGCACATCAGAAAGTACAAATGTTGCCAAGTGGAGTTGCGTTGCAAGACTTGTGGCTGATGGTAGCATGCGTACTAAGTACGAAGTAGCTGTGTGCTCAGCTCCTGGCATGGTATGTCATGGCATGTCACAAGCACGGAAGGGAATCCCTGCTGCGGAATCCTATTCCTATCCACAACACAATTTGCACGATGGCAATCTCTTCGCCTGACGCTGCCACAAGGTCATACAAGGTCATGGATGGAAACTGGTTTGGCTGCCCTGTCCATGTGCTGGGTATGGGTCGCCGCCGCTGGGCTCCAGGCCCTTGCCATTGCCCTTGCCGGACGGCCCGACCGCGCCGAAGTTGGCCGAGCCCGGGTCAACACAAACCAAGTTCTTGGCCTTGCACAGCGGCTGCTCAAATTCAGACTCCAACAGGAGACATGGGGGAAGAAGAAGTTGTAAACAGCAACATGCAGCACCAAGACCAGTAGAAACCCTGGGGCCTGACTGCGCCCGTCATTGCTGGAGCCAATGTCGAACTCAAACTGGACTCCGATCAAGTTGGCCTCCTGCACAGCGCTAAGCCAGCGAAGCCGTCACGATGTGGCATCCATCAACATTTGCTGCCGATCATCTCAAAATCAACAGCAAAGGGAGCACAGCTAGCAGTCCTGCATGCCCACCGGCAGGTCTCGCTTGGCGAAGAAGATGTCAGCTGCAAGGTGGGGATGCAGAGCCAACCAAGAGTTTACTGCTTTAAGTTCTGGCTGCTCAGTCGGAGCCGTTCGGTGAAATTTGCCGACGTGTTGTCAAAGGACTTGCTACAGTGCAGGGGCACGCTTTGCATGCAGTGCCAATGCGGTTGAAAGCATCTTTGAGTGGTTCGACTGAATTTCGTGTGCTCACGAATGGTGGGAGAGGCGTGAGATTCTGCGGAGGCTGAAAACTTTATGACAGCCATGGTCCGGCCACGCGCCTCCGGTGTTGATGCTGATGAAGCCTGAACCAAACTCCAGAGAGCAGCATCTCATCAAGCGAGAACCATAGCTAGCTGTTCTCAACTACAAGTTGGCAATTTGTTCTCACACGCTCTGTCAAACCAATCCCCTCCTACCGGTCGACCTGTTGAGGCTCCCCTGCACACACACACACACATACGTCTCCGAAGTGTCCACAAGACTGCTACCCTGCAGATGCTCGTTCCATGCCGAGCGACCATATCCACCTTTGCCAGAGAAGCCTTGCAGCTTTGGAGCGCTACTAAGACACCCGCTTTTCGCAAACCTGATGCCTCAGACACCTCGGAATAAGTCTTGGAGATGCAGTAAACGCCCGCAAGCAACTGATGAACATTGTGTCCTAACGTTCCATTGTCTATTGAGGTCATCCAGCTTTCTGATAGCACATTTTTTTATAGTTCGGCTACCCACCTGTGAGATTTCGTGTTGACCTCTATCCATCTCTCGCGAACGTCCGAACTATACAAAGAAGGAACACTATCTTCCTGGGATCCTCAGAAATGGAACTGATCGCAGAACTGCCAGGATTTATGTAATTTGGAGGGTCTTCTGTTAGTCTGTTTATTGTTTTGGTAAGAAAGGCCACCACCTCCCTTCCTCAATCCACGAACCAAAAAACCTCACCAACAACTTGGAAATTCTGGACTCTTGGACGTTTGGATTCTGAGTGTTTGGGAGGTTTGGCTTTTGGCTTTGAGCTAGTTGTGGATATCTTGGGCTTTTTTGACGGGTTGGTCCCTTCGCCGGGCGAGGGGGGTGAGCATACATACAGGTAGAGGAAAATTCTGCCATTTGTTTTGTAGTCTAGGGGTCAAAGCGTACAGGTTACTGTAACAGGGTGCAGGTTTAGCAGGTTTACCATTGAGGACTTCAGTTTGTGGTCTAGGCCTAAGCTGGGTTACTGAGCGGCCACAGACCAAACAGGTCGCCATCATTTTCTGTTTTGAAGCATGTCTATGTTAGGTCGATGTTGAGCTCATCTTTTTGTCAGGCACTGCACACCCAAAGGCAAGGACACGCAGGAGAAAAACTGTCATGTGCTAGTCACTACTAGTCCGCGTGACCCCCGTGAACTCTGTCTTATGCTGCCGGGGGTCCGATCCCCGTCAACGACCGACGGCTACTATTGCACTGTACACTAGTACATGGGCTGAGGGGGGACGCCGACCAGCCAAGCGACCGACAGCGGTGGTAACGAACTCCGTCTTTTGCTTCGGGGGGGAGCGGGGGGGGGTGGGGGTTCCGAACCCCTTAACAGCCGACGGAAGAAGGCCACCTTGTCCCTGCTGACCCCTCGCCCAAGCCGGGCTCCATACACACAAGCCCAACAACAAGCTTCTCAAGGAAGCCTAGGGGACCCAGTAGGGTTTGCTTTATGGTAGGGTTCAGTGAGTTCAGGCTTGAGGGTTGAGCGATTTGGGCTTAAATCATCGGCTCAGGCTAAAAAACTGAGGGGGAGGGCCCGGGAAGGCCGCAGTCGATTCGATTTCTGTGGGACGGGAAATACAGCAAACGGAAACACTTGAAGCTTAGTTGATTCTGGCCCGTGCCACTGTGGGCCAGACAGATATACAAAACGATCCTGCACTGGCCTCAACAGGAACACGTCGTGGCCCACAAGGCCCACAAGGCCCACAAGGGTCTGCATTACTCATGCTGCTGGCTGCAGGCCGAGAAGCTCTTCACTTGACCCATGCATCGCGTTCCAAAGCCTGCCCGATCCACAGACTTTGGTGCAGTCCCCCCCTCGTCCCCGTGCATGGCCGAATCCGAAACGCCTACTTGGGACCTGCAAACGGACTATCGGAACAACCGTGGCCCGATAGTCTATCACTGCGTGGCCTGGCAAAACTAAACATGGAGTGCCCGCGCCCAACACTCACCAGAACCGACAACTGTGACAACTGCACCCCTGAAAGCCCCTGAAAGCCCCTGAAAGCCCCTGAAAGCCCCTGAAAGCCCCTGAAAGCCCCTGAAAGCCCCTGAAGGCCCAATAGCCCTGATCAACCTTCGGAGTCCCATGGACCGAAAGCTGTCTGAGCTGCACCTTCTATCCCGCGGCCCGCCGAAGGGGTGGGAATGGTCTGGGCTGCACCGCCCACAAACTGCAGATTCTTGGCCTCTGAAGCGAACCAGTCCAGAGCTAGGAACTTGGGTGGAGCACAGTCATCGGAAGAGGCGGTTACCCCTCGGAATGCCTCTTAGCCATGCAGCACAGCACCCTGCAACCTCGCAACTCTACCAGGCTCAAGAACACCCCACTCCCTTCAATCTCCAATGCCTCCCTGCACACTGAATCCAGAAATGCTGGTTGGAAGTTGGCAACTCCATGCTTCTGCCAGAAAACTCCTTAAACCCAGATTAAGCCACGGAGGGCAAGGAGTTGCAGGGGCTGGACATGCCTGTGGGCGGCCATCTGCTGCTGCAGTAACGTCGTAAGCAAAGGTGATACCGTTCAACGCAGTCTCACCTCCATGGGCACACAAACCGAAAGTAACAATGTGGCCACTGCATGAGGCAGTAAGACACACCCATAACCTCACATAAACTCGCAGTTCAACAGCAGTCTTGGGCCAGGCGATGCAAAATCAAGATTGTCCGTCTGGCACCTTGAAATTCAGGTGGCAGCTCTCTTCGGGGAAAGAACGTGTCCTGCGCCGACAGCAATTGTTGCCTCATACTCCCCCGTCTTGCAAACCAACTGCTTGTTCATGTCGCTTTGGCCTGTCCCGTTCAACAATCGTTTGTACATTTGATGACGGGTACGAAAGTAAGTTTCTAGGGCAGTGCGAAAGCTTGCATGAAGGAATCCCAACCCGCCTTGTGCCGGAAACGCAATCTTCTGCCCCACCGAACAGAGAACAAACCAACCAGCTGGGTTTAAGGTCTACAGCTCTAAAACCTGAACCAAATCTAAAGCTGTTGCGAGTCACAATCACCGATACGATTGCATCGGGGGCTGAAACCTTAAAATAAAGTTCAAAACGCTTTTGTTTAACCTGCCAGGCTTGTGCACCCTGACCCTGAATTTGGGAGGCGCAGCTCCTTCTCCTGCCCCTCCGTGCGAAGGAAGCCAAAACCCCTGTCGTGGTTCCTTGGCTGAAGGATGCAGGTTCTTGAACCTTGCTCTTTGCAGTACAGGCAGCTTGGCATCGCTAAATTGAATTGCAAAGCACGCCCATCACACGCGGCACCGCAAGCCACAGGTTGATACAGTTTGGGACAAGCATCCAGTTCTTCACAACGCCAACTCGTCTGTCACCGGCGCCTGCATGTGACAGGGCTGCCAGCTGCTAGCAAATGGTTCTTGCAAAAACTTGGAAAGACAGCATGGGCAAAATCTGGCAGAATTAATGATGCTCAGCCCGGCACAGCATCCGCCACCGCAGCCGCAGCCACTTCCGCAGCTACCGCATCCACAGCCACTGCAGCCGCAACCGTTACAGCCGCATCCAGCATAGCAGTTCCCACATCCACAGCCAGAGTTGCAACCGCACCCGCCGCAGCCACCGCAGCAGCCACCGCAGCAGCCACCGCCGCAGCCACCGCCGCAGCCACCGCCACAGCCACCGCCACAGCCACCGCCACAGCCACCGCCACAGCAGCCGCCGCCGCAACCACCGCAGCCGCAGCAGCCACCGCAGCCACTGCAGTTGCTGGCTCCGCAGCCGAAGTCACCGCACCCTCCGCAACCACCATAGCCACACCCTCCGCAGCCACAACCACAACCGCAGCTGCTGCAGCTGCCGCAACCACAGCCAGTCGAGCCGCATCCACAGCCACACCCGCAACCTGTGCAGAGAAGACCCCTTCTCTAGCTGCAGAAGCCATACAGCGCAACAACGCAGCATGATACTGCAAGATGCTGTAAGATGCTCTCGCATTGCCTTCACCCCTTACATTCTCATGACTTGGCAGCTGGCTGGGACTCGAGGCCCGAGGACAGTACTGCAGAAGACACAGTAGCACAATCCCCTAACATACTATCCCTACATATCCCTACTCCCTCTACCCCTAGCAGTCGTAACAACATTCCAACCTCTCAAGCCCTCATTTGGAGGAGTTCAACTTGTTGCTTTCACGAAAAGCTGCTAAGATCAAGGGCCGGGCGGAGGGCCAATGTTGTGTTGGAGCCCAGCCTGGATTCGAGCCGCAGCTGCCACAGCAACCACCGCAGCCTCCGTCACAGCCGCAACCGCACCCACCACAGCCAGGATGGCAGCCACACCCTCCACATCCGAAGCAGTTGCTGTTGCAGCCGCCGCAGCCGCTACAGGCACAACCTCCGCAACAGCAGCTGCATGACCAGCATGAGAGATCGTTCAAAATGTTCAAGGGGCCATGACCGCTCTCACGTTCCAGCAGCGTGTACTTAGCATGACAGCTTTCGGGATGTCCTCCGTTGCAGGCACCGCAGCCGCAGCCACAGCCACATCCGCCAAAGCCTCCACGCAAGAAACCGTGGCAGTGGGAAGCGCAGTGCTTGACATGTAGTCTATTTGCTTTCGGAACTTCGGGAGCTGCTGAAACTTCATAGTACGAGTATAAATCTTTTGAAACGACCATTGGGCTGACCGAAAGTGTTGTCAGTTGTCCGCGATTCGTTCCGCATTTTTTGCAGGATCGGCAAACAAGCTGCTGACACGATGCCGGGACTAACTTCCTCTCCGACGGCATCGGACTGTTACATGCTTCTTCTCGCCGCGCCTCCGGCGTCGTAGCCGCATCCTGCAAAGGAATCATGTGCACAACAACTCGAACCCAAACATGGCAGGCCAAGCAAGCGGAGGGTGCCCTTGGCTGCCGTTGCGAAGGATGACCGCGAAACCGAAGCGCGAACCGGGAAGCGTGACAGCAGGAACCGAACCGATAAAGAACCCGAAATGTGAAGCGAACCGAACCGGATACTCTTTGGTTCAGCGCCCGCAAAAGTCAAAACCCTCTGCCACTCGTACAAACCACATTTTCAGGATTGCAAAGGCTCGAACCGCATATAGCTCCATTGCCGAAAAAGCAGAGCATGGCAAAGCATTTAACCGCCCTCCACGCCCTCACTCATCCTTCTCGCAGCCCGTGCTGCTCGTGATTTTGAGCAGCTCCCGGCCCGAAAACTCCAAAATCACGAGCTGTACAGCACATTTTAGTAAAGAACCGCACGGCGAAACGAACCGTACGAACCGAATCCGATCGCGAACCGGAAAGGGTTCGTAGAAGGCTGAGTTCATGACAAACCGAGTGGAACCGTGGCTGTCCTGTCGGTCCTGCACCGAAGTCACCGTAGACAGGACCGGCAGCCACAGAGTCAGCTGGATCGCTGATAAGGCTGCCTGCACAGGAAACAGGGCAGAATCAGATTGCTGATGCTGTCAAGGGTCAAGGCACTCACATGTCACCCATGCAGCCTGCACCTGACACTAGGAATATGGGAACTGACAACGAAGGCGCTCACACTCCTCCACCATTGGCACCAAAGAGCTTAACGTCCGCAGGCAAGTTGAAACAATTGCAAATCCACACGGTACGTCGTCTCACACAGCAAAGGCAAGAAGACGGAAGACGCCTTGTGTGGAATCCATGGTGGCCTGATCAGATTCGTCAAGCGCTTCAAGCGACTCTCTCGGAAAGCGAA
Source organism: Symbiodinium natans (assembly GCA_905221605.1). Lineage (NCBI taxonomy): Eukaryota > Dinophyceae > Suessiales > Symbiodiniaceae > Symbiodinium > Symbiodinium natans. The sequence goes on from CAJNDS010000073.1 coordinate 42,099, forward strand.
GGCTCCGTGATCCAAGAAGTGAAGACACAAGATCTGACATCAAATGTGGGCCACTTATTTGAATGAACGGTTCCGCTCTGGGTATGATATACAGTGCAAGCGAGGATCCGGGGCTACCATAATTTCGGGTGCCTGAAAACATAACACACCCATGCCAGCATGTCCAACTTAGGCATCGGCCCTCGCTGAACCCGGCACGGCGTGGTCAATCGCGGGCTGTGTCAATGTCTGACGTTTGGTCGTCCACCTCGACTGTATTTAACTTGGGGGCGCTAGCGCAGGCTAGTATTCATCATGGCCTGTACCGCTGCCAGCAGGGTGCGGTTTGCAGCACCTAGTCGGTTGCCTGTGCGTGTCTCTGTGTGTGTGTGCACATGGACTTCCTGCAACATGTAAAAACAGGCGTGGCGCTGTTGAGCCATGCTGGGGGCGGCCGGTTGTACTCACGACTGCAAATGCCGCAAATCCACTTGCATGTTTATCATGGCCGTGGATCTGCACAAGCTACTGTCTGTGTCTCCTACACGGGTGGTTGCTGACAGCCCCTAGCCCCTGAAGAATCACCAAAACCAGCCAATGAGGCAACGGAGCACTGCTTCAGAACGCCTGCAGCGTCGAGGGCCTTGGCAGTGGAACGACACACTAGAACCAGGCGAGCATAGCGCTTCGGAAACAAGGGCAGGGCTCTCCCCCGTGCAGTGCAGCCAGGAGGCGCCAATGGCTAGGAGCACACCCGTAAAGAAGAGAAGCCCGGTGAGATCGACCTGCGATTCAGCACGCAAGACGCGGCGATCCACGGTTTGAAGATGAGGGTGGAGCATGCCATGTCACGCGTCCCATACGTGCAGCAGCAAGTATGTGGCCATGACTCCTCTCCCAGCTTCTGGCCTTGCGAAGTGCACTGACGACTCCGAGCTGTGGTGGCCCGCCATGGTTGTCTGACAGGGGCACTTGCCAATACAGCCAATACGAAGCAGATTCCAGCGCTTGCCACACCTCCTTCGGCTCTCTTCTTACACTGCGACACTGCAAAGCAGGAGCACTGAGTCACAAAAGTCAATTCCTGCGGGTGAAGATGGACCTGACATGTCTACGCTTCGTCTGGCACCCCGCAGCGCTTCCTAGGAGTATCGGCCTTCGCCTGGAGACTCCCCACCTGCAACGTGGCCCTGGCGAATCTTTCCCAGTTGGGACACATTCAAGATCATTCAAGCTCATTCCGTTCAGCGCTTGTACTTGCTGGTGCCATCCGCAAGAAGCTCTAGTGCTGCACTCTTGGCACCAGGCCTGGAAGTGCAACACGTCCGTCAGAAGCCACATGAGACCCAAAGCCAGAAGCATCCCCAGGTACCTTGGAGCGCAAGACTTGTCTCTTCAAGCGGAACAACTCGGGGGAATCGGTACAACCTGAGCCGCAAGCGGTGGCAAGCCACAGATCATCTTCAGGCTCGGTACCTCTCAAAACAAAAGACACGAGACCTGAAAACAGTGGTTTAGGGCAAGTATGGGGTTTAGGGTTGAGGTGACAGGGAACTGCATCTGCACAGTCGATGCACCATAAGGATGCATAGAACGCCGAAGATCAAGGCGATGACCTGCAGGAATCAAGAACGGGGTATCGCAAAACCGCATGCAAAGGCTGCAAGTCATCTCCCCACACTCCAAAATCGAAGCCCCTCAAGCAAAGCCACCATGCCAACAAGGCTGGCCTTCTGTCTAGTGATTGGGTCTGAGTCCTCCTTGCCACAAAGCGTCTCTACACCGACTCTGCATGTGATGCGAAGAGGTTCTGGTTCCTAAGGATCAGGAAGCTAGGCGAAGACATGGCCTGCGCATGTAGCTTAACATTATCGCAGCTGAACAAGGCGAGACATCGTCGACGGTTGTTCCCGCCACAGTCTCCTCGTCCAGACCGGATTCTTTCAGAGGCTCCTGGCACGTCCCACGCAGAGGCGCAAACAGCACAAGCTCCACCCCAGACGAGTCTAGTCGGCAAAGGCACCCGTGAGGGTGCAATGCAAGGAAGCAGGGCCATGTGAGAGTTTACGAAAATAGGGGACTCCCGAATAACAAGCCAATAAGGTACCCCTAATCTCGGAAACCTCCATGTTGCATTGTATCCACGAGGCCTGCTCCCAGCCTGGACCTTTTTTGCGGTCCTGGCAAGTTGCAGGGGCAGCTGTGTCGGCGGCTCCTAGAAATGCAAGAAAAATGCCTCCCGATGTCCTGCACCCTTCTGGGACCTTTCTGGGACCCACTAGGAACCCCCTCAAAACCCCTGAAACATCCCCCCCGACCTGCGAAAGGTTCTTCGAATTTTCTTGGGTCTTGGGGCGTGGGCGCGCGCAAGCGTTTACAGTTAAAGCCGTGGTCTTTCTTAACCCTTGCCTATGAGTGAGCTTTATTATCAACTTTTTGTCTTCTGCGGACGTTTTTTCCTTTATCTTCTTCGGACATCTCACTTTCTTGCATCCACGATAATAAATATGAACCCTTGACCTGGTGATTTGAGAAGCATCGGCTTGCACAGACCAGGAGCGTTCCACATAACTTTGATGGTTTTTACACCTGCTACTGCGAATCTAAGACTGAAGTGACGCAGGCTTACCAGACGCGAAGGATGCTCTTCAACAAACACGGAATTGGTGAGTGGGTTGTTGTTTTCCGAGCAAGCTACACAGACCAAATTAATCGATAAACCGCTCCGAGTCCACAGTAGGCCTACCACTACTTGTGAGGGCGGCGCAGACCCCACGACCTAGCTCCCGCTTCTGAGGGCGGTGCGGGAACATGCCAACAAAGAAAACAGTGCCTACCCTCGGAGTAGCACATGATGCGCACGGGCCCTCGGCCACGGGGCAAAAGAAATGCAGGCTGCACGCAGGCTTGTGGCTGACCCAAGCGGAGGCCGGCGCAGAGGGAGCAAGCTTGACTGACCCAAGCGGAGGCCGCAGGCAGGGAGGGGGACAAGCAGGACGGGCCTCAAGGAAAGCAAGAGCCACGGACCGCAAGAGCGTTTACTTGGACGAAGGCCTCACGGCTCCACCAGTGGGGCCTCCTCCAACTCGACCGGCCCGAGGCGGCGGAGGATCGCTCGGGCATTTTCCCGCTGGAGGGTGATGGCCAAGGCTTGCATCAACTGCTCCATCTCAACGGCCTCAGCCTCCCCCGTTTTGGCCGCGAGCATCTGCCCAAGAGCCTGCCAAGTCCGCCTAGCCACCGGGGCCCATCCCCCTGAAGCTTCGGCCACCAGCGGCACGAACTGCAAGCCTTCCGAAGCGCACAAGTCCTGGGTATGCATGTGGGTGCGCTTCCGAGCCTCATAGTCCTCCGCTGGGCCAAATTGAACGTCCATCTATTCTACAATCTCAGGAACATGCATGGGCACATATTCCCAAGCCATCGCACCCGTCCTTGACGCGATGATCTGTTGGCGACGGTTCCGCCATAAGGCGACGCGCCTGGCACCTTTTGATCTGCCCATCAGTTCAAGGCCGCAGACCACTCTGTCACCACGAACGCATGGAACTGAAAGGCATCTTTGAAAACTTTCAGCATGCAGCATGTCTCAGATGCCGATGGTTAATGATAGCTTTGGGAAGGACCGGCCTCAGACCAAACAGCGGCAGCACGCCTGCGGCCAATGACCTCACGTCTGTTTCCTACAAGGCTGGCCAATCTGGTTCGCGAATCCAAAGCCGCAGAGATCCCAATCGCAATTCAGCAGCAGCAGCAGCAGCAGCAGCAGCAGCAGCTAATACCAAACTGATGGCCCCCCGACCTGTGCCCAGGCTGACGTAATTGAATGTGCAGTTTCTGCTTTCTCTCCTTGATTTTCTTGGGAGGTGATAGGCGTCGCCAAAACTGAACATACATACAACACTCCTACCAGTACTGTGAGGCTAACAGAGAAAGTCCGACACATGATCTGGCCACAGACTACCGCAGCAATCCACGCGGGTCTTGGAGCCTCTGCTATCACTGCTATCCGGCATTATCCGGCACTATGCGCGATGTAGTTTGCCACGTAACTGTTCCGAAAGGTCACACGGCACTATGATCGACACAAGCACTGCACAGCTAACCCCAAGCCCGCAGCGGAAGAAACAGCCACAGCACGGTATTCGTGGCTGAAATCTTCTCCCTGCAGTCCAAGATCCAAAGTCAGCAAAGGCTCTACAGATACAGTGAGACATGTCCACCAAAACCTGATGACCCTGTAACAGGACGTTACCGTGAAACATGGCGATTAACCCAAGAAGGGTCTGCAAGCTAAGTCCAAGGCTGAATCCAAAGCATGGTGGTGGTCACGTCGCCGATCGGCGACCATGCTCCTGCCATTCGGTGGGAATCAGCAGGGAGTTCTGAAGGTGCATCTCTGCCGCTGTCTTCGCATGGCATCTTCTTATTCTTTTCTTCTTTAGCTGTTTTCGAGCCTCCAGCATTGGCTGCAATGACAGCCAAGCCGCCGCACAGGCGACGATATTCCTATCATCAGTTGCAGCGCAGGCATCGCGTCGAACAGACAGTGATGGTCTCATGTCTGCATCATATGTCTGGGAGAGACATTGAACATGTATGCTGGGAGGGGCCTCATCTTCGGAGGCCAGCCGCCGCAGAATTTTCACGGCAACGATGGTCGATGTGAGGTTGTCGATCACCTGGCCAAGTGCGTACACAGCAGACAGGTAAGAATTGTGAGCTTGGGATCTAGGTCGGCCCCAAACGCACGCGCGCTCAGATCTCACGTAGATGCACAAAAACCTGGCATTTAGGTCGCGTGTATGTAGTGTAGGGGGATTGGGCAACGATTCAGCTCAGTGATTGCCATTCAGTGCACATGCAGTGGGGCTTCCTGGATCAGCTGCCGTACGATTCGGATCACGGCTTTGGGGGATTGCGTCTTGAAGCCATGCACTCTGGAGGAAATACAGCGGCTTATAAGGCCCTACACGCCGACACCTGGAAGCCCTAAACCCCACAAACCACGGCCGAAGGGGTTTAGGGTTTAGATCTTCTCAGTCATTGAAGAATAGTTGGCTTCTATTGGCTTTATAAAAGAACATATTTCTTTCTTCGGTTTTGGTGGTTAGCTCTCAGAAAAGGAGGGCCGAATTCTGGGTGGGGCAAACCCCTTTTGAACCCAAGAATTTGAGGGATTTGCCCTACCCATATTTCGCCCCCGAACCCCGAGCACTAAGCACCGAAACCGAAGAACAACTGATCCGGAGTTCTCTTACAAATCCCCCCTTTCTTCAATAACTGGAGGACCTAAACCCTAAACCCAAAACAGAGGCAGCGACCTGCGACTGCTGCAGAAAACAGCTCGGAGCTAAACCCTACACCGTCAACCCCCCTAAGCCATGCGAAATCTGAACCCCGCATGTCGGGTCAGCTGCAAAGCTTGATGCTCTTGGGGCTGCATGGGCTGTCCGGGATCCGAAACGTGCCAATCGGCTGAGCTGACTTGCAGGCTTGAATGGGTGATCCGATTGGGCGAGCTGATAAAAGGCAATCTTCTTGAGGGGGGGGGGGGGGGCACTGAGCACGAGCAAGGCTCGCATACACGAAACTGCAAGTGTTGGCGGACGCTGAGCTCCGAAAATGTTCAAAAGCACAGGCCAAAGCGGCCGAGCTAAGAAAGAAAGTCAGGATGCAAATGATCGGCATCAGTCGGTCCTTGCGGGCAGTTGGCAGCAGTAGGACAGACTCTTCATGCGTGAGTCCAAAAGCATTCCATGGCCTTCGAATAGATACTCAAGCAAAGAGCAACTGACGCTGTGGTCCTTCCTCCCTTCAATGGCACGCCGGATGGCCTCGTTCAGTCAAATGCCAGCCAGGCGCAGGCACGACAGCGAAGCAGAATAGTGGTGCAGTGCAAATGGCGCATGACCATAGACGACTATCGAACTCAATTGATACAAGCCGCCGGAATAACGAATAATAGGAATAATAAAAACAGCACAGCTTTCTTCGCAGTCAAAGGCGATTCTTGCCAGCGATTCTTGCCTAACCTCTACTTTCAGTTGCTGGCCAGGCCGCCATATTGGCCAAAGCGAAACCATCGAAGTGGTCAATGGACTCCACGACACCTCTGTTCAGGATGAGTGGACATGGCATCCGGGAGTCACAAAAGATCTTACACGGCTGCAAGTAAAGGAAGGTCGAGATGCAGAGCATCAGAGTCATGAAAGCAGAAAGCACCAGCTTTGCTCTATCTGGACCCTCTGAGATCGAGGAATCTTAGTCGCTGGCCCATTGCAGGCAGCAGGAACAAGAGCACACTGCCCACTTCCTGGCCAGAACGCCCTTCAGGAGACCAGTTTGAAACCCCTGAAACTTCCTGTACATCACGGAGCCTCGAGGCCACGGTTGAGCTCCTCATGGAGCTGCATGTACCCCGCCTTTCAGCGAGCACAAGGTGTCTAGCAAAACGAGACATCTGTTGCGCAGCCTGCAACGAGCCTTGGAGTTGTTGGGGTGGTAGCCGACGGCCAAGAACGTCCACATCACTGCAGCCTGGGGTGAAACATGGTGAAAGTCTGCGAACACACGTTAGCATGTGCGGGCTTTCTGCAAAGATCAACACAGGCTCAGTCCGTACGCTGCACGTCCGCTGGCGTGACAGAAAAGCTCGTAGGAACGCAACCAAGACCATCATCATCGCCGATTTGTTGATGCCAACGACATCCTGCGCTGCAAGAATCCAACAGAAGGCAGCTCGACTGTCATCCCTTGCGGCGTGGGTATTTAAATCGTACGGGTATCTATGTTGACTTGACACCGTACTTTGTTTGTGTCGCGCGGAGCCATATTCGCATTGGACTCATGTGCGTGCTCAGGCAGGCTGTCTGGCTTTTAATTTCATGTTCATTCCAAACAACTTGAGGGCACTGCCCGGTACATAGTTTTAGGAAGACCAAAACCATGCAACCCTGACCAGAACCCTCACAGTCTTCCACAGCAACGATGAAGAGCCCCGCAGCGAAGAGGACAGACATGACCTGAACCTCAGGTGGCACGCATATTCGACGCTCCCTCAACATGGAAAGGGTGAGCAAAGTGCGCGCTCGGGCGAACACTCTTGCAGTCGGACTCTCGACGACCCATGGTGGCCTTCAAGGCAAACGGGGGGGATGCAAGACAGCGTAAGACTGGTAACGGATCTTCCACAACAGTGCTGAGCAAGTAATGCTCCGAACTGCTTCCGAGACCCAGGCCAGTTCATGATGGCGATGATTAGAACCACCATCTCAGCGATCAAACAAGAAAAGTTTGCGAAGGTGGCAGCACAGTTTCACCTACCCACGAAATCCACAAGCCACCTCAAAGCTGAGCTTTCAGCCATAACACCAATACCCAGGAGCCTCACGAGTCCCCGCACCTTAGGGCTGGGCCCTTCAAAAACAGTTCTAGAAACAGGAACGGCTTAAAGCCTGTAAAGTGGAGGCTCAATGCTGAGACACTGCACCGTGGAGGCCGCACGGTTCAGTATCCGCGTCGTTTGCCTTGGGCTCGAGATTGCGAAGTGCTTGTTCGGGCAGGCAACGGCTGGAACGGGCTGGTACAAAGTCGCGGCTGCTTGCGGCATCCAACGCAGATTCAGCCAAGTTAGAGGCATGTGAGTCACAAGGTCATCGATCCACTCATATCACTGACATCCGGTCCGAATCTGCTCCTCAAGGCCCTGGCTCCCCGATTTTCGGTGACATCTCGAGCTCTCGCGCCTGACCTTTGGAAAGGTCAAAAGGCCCTGCTCCACTGGTGCGGTCCAACGGAAATTCGGCCAAAAGTTGTCCCCTTTTTCAACGAAAGAAATGATTATGACGATTCGACCAAGAACACGGATCTCACTTGTGGCAGGCACAGCCACCCCACAGCTTCACACCAAAACCGGTCAGGTGCAACATTGCGCTGTCTGATGCTGTCTGTCATGTGTCATGTACAATTGCTGATTACCCCTTGCCTCCGATGGGAAGTCGCGGCAGCTGCTCGCGGGTCTGCAGCACAGTCGTGCACTCTCTGAGCATCCAGTTCAGCGTGGCATATCCACCGTGTCCAGGGGATGAAACGCTCAAGCTACGTAAGCTATGCCTCCACACCGCTTCTGCTGGGGGTGGACGGCCTCCGTGCTTACACAGTCTTGCCGTGCAAAGCTCGTTGACAATCACAGGGCATGCACATGCATGCACCAAGTCCTCAACACGCAAGGATGTGCACAAACCCTAGCCTGCTGTCATTCAGCTCCAAGTCTTCCAGCCCCATTCCCATTCCGATGACCTTCAGAATTCAGATCCACAGCTTGAGCCCGCACCAAACAAGTTGCAGGCGATGGCCTTCGGCTCCAGAGACGGCATCTCCACCTCATTCGCCTCGACCGCCTGCACATCGCCACAGTTTGCTAGGGACAGCCATGCAAATGGCTTAGCGCAGTGGCTCCTTTCCAGATGGTTCCTTCACGTTTGCAAAATGAAGCAGGCGTTTGCAAGACAGTGCTCTCACATCAGGTCACATCCAGAAGAAGGGGAATTCGGCCTTCATGTCGAACATGGACCTCATGCTACGGCGCAGCTCAACAAGCGTTTAGTGGTTCGTGGCTTCTCTTGCCCACACTGTTGGTTGTGGTTGCCTACGTTCAGCATGCTCCCCCTGCGATCCATACCTTCATGCTGACACAGGCACTCACGTGACTGTTCAACCCACCAGCATCAGACCCCTACCCGTAGCCTGCGGATGCCTCTGCCTTGGAGCCGGGCATCGGATCGATCACCAAGGCCTGTGCTCCGTCTTACTGCGGGTGAGAACACTTGAAAGGCGTCTCTAGCGGCACCCCAGGCTTCCAAGGCAACCTACAGCCTTCACCTACCATCCAGGAGTTGCTTGTGGTGTGCATTGCGTTTGTTTACGTCCTCCCCCATGTTTGCTAGTCCCCATAAAGAAGTCAACAACTACATTCCTAGGTAAGGATGGTGAAATTGTAAGGGTGTTTGTGCTGCTCCTCAAAAAGGGCTTGATGGAGCTGTGCACACATTGTTCAGAATGCTTTGGCTTAAACTCATGCGCAGTCCTCCTCGTGGCCTAGTGGCAAAAGTGATGGCACAGGGATGGGGATGCACGTTGATGCAATTTTGCTGGACCTTGTTTCCTTGCACGCCCACCTCTGACAGAAACAAGAACAACAACCTTCGATCATCCGCACCTTCCTCAATCACGACCAGCACAGCCGTATGTGACAAATGCAGCTATCATTTTGTACTTCCTCGGGCTTAGGTCCAGGTCTGAAACGCTTTCTGCATATTATTCTGCCCTCGGTGCGCACAGCATGACCCCATGCCCGTGCTCCAGGACAGTGCACTCACACATACGCTCACACTCGCAGAGAAGATGGGCCTCCAAACCTCAGTTCTGCCCAAACTGGCCCTGTAGGACACTGGGCGTCCCTGCCAAACAAGCCCGGTCTCGATGGTTGCTGGTCACGTGGGCATGGCTTCAGAATCTTGGAGGCTACGTCTCTTGCTTGGCTTTTGCCGTTTAAAGTTTTAAAGTTTAAAATTTAGGGCTTTGGCTTAGGGCTTGGGGTTTATGATCAGGGTCTCGGTCAGGTACGACTAGCGAGAAAATCTCAAGTGAGGTGACATCAGGTGATATCAGCAACAATAACAGCACACTCACGTCGTGGGCAGCTTATTGAAAGACGGTGGCTGCAGCCATGCGCATAGATCAGAGCTGGAACAGCCCAACCCTTGCGGAATACTGTCTGGCGTCACCTAAACTACACAGCTTCCCCAGCACAACCGCATGCCCTCTTGAAGCTGACCCGAGTCTGAGAAGTACTGTTTGACATTGTTACAAACAAGCCTGGCACTGGCGCGGCTCGACGCTTTTTTCACGTGCGCTCTCCTGCGCCTGCAGGGGCAGAGCGTTGCTGAAGACTGCAGCCGTTCACCCCTGAAGCCCGATGTTTCTCAGAGCACACCCTTTGCCGAGAGTCGGTCTTTCGGCTTGCAATGTTTCAAGTTTAGCCAAGTATGGGCATCTGTCCAGAAGGCCGCATGTTAGACCCATAGTTCTATGAGAAGCTGCGCACATGAAGATTCTTTGGCATCGGGCACGCTGCACGCCTGAGTTCGCACCCTCTTCCACTGCAGACCTTGCCGAAAACAACGGATCAACAGATCAAGCATCAAATGGGGGAAGAAGATACAATGGCGATTCGGTAACTCGGTAGTACTCGGCATGTCATGAAATGCCATGAACAAAGGGGGAAGAGGACTCAACCATGACCCGATCTCTCGAAAGGTCTCCGAGGCCCGCTCCCCGGGAGTGCTGCACGCCGCGCGGCAGACGCATAGCGTGCGAGAGCCTGGACGCCTCAAAACCATGCGTGGGACACAGGCAGTTTTCAAGTCTGATGTTGAAGACTGCAAAAAAAAACACCACAGGTTTTCTGAAATCAGAATGCAGATAACACATGGCCTACATGGTGATACCGTGATACCAAAGTCAAATCCCGCACTCCCTCTCAAGATTTTCCTCTCCTGCGAGTCTAGGCAATGCTGCTGCGGGTCGAGACCAAGCGCCTCTCCCTAAAGGCCGCGATGGGCTGCGCGAGGCACTAGGCAGTCTGGCACACGCCACCCTGCTTTCAGCAGGCTGGACGAAGCTCCTGTACCTCCTGTACACGTTTTGCCAGAGTCGTGGCCATGCGCATTCAGGCCCAAACGGCACCTGCTAGATTCGAGAGACTGCAAAACCCGTCACTAATGCTACTTCCTGCTACTTCTCATGTTTCTGCAGAAGCGACCGAAGGAATGAAGGCCTGCGAGGGACACAGAATGGATGGGTCTAGATGAGAATTGATGGGAATAGGGATAGATACGATTTAGGAAGGCAGTGCAGCGGGGTGCTTAGCACTTTGCTCGGAAGAAGCCTCCGAAACGTGGGTTGCGGTGGGCCGTCTTAGAACTCAAAGGCTTGTGAAAACAGCCTTTGGAAGAGCCATCCAGTTGGACGCGGGTCCTATGCTGGAACTTCCTGCCGAAACAGCGAAGGCTGTGGAACTTTGTGAAGGTGCTGGGGCGGGTGAGCACGAAGGCACCAGAGGCATGCAGAGGGGCGCCTTGAGTCTTGAGATGCTCACAGTATGTCACCCGTGTCTTCGCCCGTTGCTTCTGCTGTGCTTTGGACACTGTGTTTGATGCAGTTTGCAGCCTTGCAGACAGTCGGGGCTTCAGAGTTGCGGCGTTCTCTGTGGGCTTTCTGACCGCGGTGTGATTGTTGCATACTATTCGAGCCTTTGAGGGATCAGTGTAGAACATACATCCTGCAATGTCTTGCACTGTTAAGGCCGGCCGAGATGGGCATCACTGACAACTGAGGTTGCAGGTGCACAGTTGCCACTTATCATGTTCGATGCTGAGCGGCCTGGCTTCAAACGCTGGCTGTCGGGGCTTCTTCCCGGACAGGAGCCGAGCCGCTCGCCATCTGGCTCCCGCCTGCACTTCGACATGCAGGATGCAGGGATGGGATATGGAGGGCCCTTGGAGTCTCTCACATGTCGTGTATTCCCCGAGCCCCGTCCTTCTCCGGATTGTTGCGAGGTTGGGCTTGGAGCTCGTGCACGGAAACGACAAAACGCCACAGCGCACGAACCTGAGCAAACTCATTGCACCCAAGCAACTCTGCAACTCTCTCACACGGCAATATCACCACTCAACTCTGAGCTCTGGTGCCAGAGCCTGTTTACATGCTAGACAACTTGAGATTCGAAGAGGCGCTTCGAAGAGCCACCAGAATCATTAATTATGTGCCAGAAGCTTGGACGGGAAACAGCTAAAGGCAGACAGCACTGCCCACACCGCCGCGGCGGTCCCCGCGGCCTTCAGCACAGGCACAGCCAGGAGCAGATTCTTTGAAAAACCCCTTCTGACTGTGACACATTTTGAACATCTTTTGAGCTCTCTTTTCAGCTACCATAGCAGGGCGTATGAGACTCAAGAAGGGACCCTGGCATCTAGCAACCTACATGAGCTCGCGTGTCACACTCTCCGAGCGTGCGGAGCTTGGTCCCGGGCAAGCATGGAGCACGCGCCCGTGAAAGTCATCGCGCGAACGAAGTCCTGCAGAGAAGATGCACTGGCATGACCGGGAGCGGGGGGGGGTCGGGGTGTAGTGCTCAACTTTAAGGTTTGGTCATCAGCACGACTCAAAACGCTCAACACAAACACCGGCACCAGCCTGCCTTGAAGGTTTCTTTGTTGATTCGCCTCGCCTGAGATGCTTAGCCGGCTTAGCCATGAAAATGGGGGCCGCTCGGGGAGTCTCAGGCGAATCCTTCTTAAGTTACGCCTGCTGCAAAGACGAGTCGCAATGAAGTTTCCGAGTGGAGTCGCACAGATCACTCCCAGGACTGTCGCTATGTACCTGAGGCATCACCCTTAGCCTTCGGAAAGATTAGGGGGGGAGACAGGAGGAGAACGCCACTGATCGCCCCAAAGTCTGCTTCTCCAACTTGGGATCAGATACTCCTGTAGGGCTAGAATTGTGCTGCTTAAGGCTGCTGCTTAGGTGCTGGGGTATCCTCCTTTCATCGAAACGGTTCTCGAGTACGAAGAGGTAGTATGCCTGAGTAGTCGAGCACAACGCATCAATTTGACATCCATCCGGCTTTCTACGGTATGAATGCGCACGCACCCTTCCGACACAACTGGCTTCGTTCGCACGCATGTAGCCCAGCTCGGACAGCAAAACGCAATGAGTTGAATAATCGCCCTGCCTTGGTCGTCAACCCTGCCACTGCATTGAGGACGGCATTGGCTCGCCAGGTGTCTTTGTCCTGAGCATGAGGAAGGTTCAGCGGCATTTGCACCTCGAACGGCATGAGGCGTCGGTGGTCAAAAGCTGCTCGTTGTGCTCTCGAGGTGCAATGCCGGAGAAAAGGATGAACATTGTCAGGGCCGGCATGGGGACCGTGTACATGCCTTCCACGATCAGCACTGCCAAGGCAAAACCCAACAATTCCGCACAAGCCCGGCTTCTGTTTTTCAAAGACTCTGGGCCTCAAAGCCTCCAAAACCGGATGTACACGTTTTGAGGGCTCTGCCCGGACATCTGCTTTGGCTTCCGGGCACTTTTTAAAGGTTCTGAAATGGGGACAAGCTGTTCAGCTCTTATGTCGAAAAAGGGGATGGCATACACGGCATCCACCTTTCAGTAGGCCACCAGTTGCACCCAGAGCAATGGCCTTGCACATCAAGAGCATTCTTGACGAGTACTACGGCGGTACTACGGGCATCAGCGGGCCTTGGCGAGGTCCCGTGGCCTTGACACGTCAAATCCAACCGGGGCAGGCCGCTTCCTGGGTCTGGATTTTGGGAACCACTCGAGGTGACACAGGCAATGACTGGCCGTGCGCAGCACTTCCTTATGCCTGACTTGCTGCTGCATGTGCCTGATCGTACTGGAAGCGTAGAGCACCCAAACGAGTCTCTGCATCCAAGTGTCTGCAAGACTCGTGCCCTTTCGCTTGCATCGTCCTCGGCATTTGCTTCCGCGGGCTCCGCGGGAGGCGTAGTTGGTGCATCCTCCAGTTCGCGACCTAGGAAGTGACACTGTAGTAGGACCAAAGTCTCTTGGCACCGAAGCACCCGAGACCATCCGTAATCGCGTTCGAGCACGTGCTGAACTTTGGGGCCGAACCGGCAAAAGTCGGATGGCCAAGGGCCTGCACATGAAGTGTTTGACGCTATCATGTTGCAAGCACTGCACATGCCGCACGGTGCCACCGTTTGCTGCAGCCACAGGCCCTAAGCCCTAAGCATGTCAGCTGGAGTAACTTGCTTTGTCGAGGTGCAGGTTTGAGGGCCCTGGGCACGATTCTGCACAGGCTCTTGCCGTTTCGTCTCCCGAAAAGGCCACGGCCTGCGCCTTCTGCGGTGAGGTGTCGCTGCCAGTGCTGGATGCCTGCAGTGTGAGGTCAGCAGGCTTCAGTACGTCACAGTAGAACATGTCACGCCGCAATGCAAAGTGGAGCCATCTTCTTCACACTCCCGTGTCACAAGAGCCAAGCCACATGCCGATTTCGACGATACTGCTCAAAGGCATCGACCACTAACACCTCATGCCGGATCACTTGCGCGGACAACAAAAAAGCTGACGATCCCAGGCCGGAACAGCACAAAGCACACGGACGACTGATAGCCAATGCAGCGAGTAGTTCGCTCCTTTCGTTCACAGCATAGTGCGGGCGGGCCGGGCGGCGGGCCGGGTGCGGGGGCGAGTGTCTTGCGTGTGCGCGCGCACGGGGTCTCTGCCAAAGAAGGTGTTGATACCTGTGTCGTGATGTTAGGACCGCTTTGTACCACACTTGTTTGTCATGCGCCTCATGGACCGAAAGATGAAGAAGTTTACCAGATGTCAGAGTGCTCTAGATGGTGATTCGTTCAACGCGCTGCCTACGGTAGGGTTGTCGAATGCCTGATCTTGAACTGTCCAAAATGCCACAAGCCCGAAACCCCGTCGGGTACGGGACTCTGTGCGACTTTTCTAAAGTGGATCCAAAGTGCTTCAGCGTGCCTATGCTAGCTGCTAGAACCTGGTTGACAACTGCTTATTTGACAATACATCCTCCACAGAAGACTTGCTGAGGCCAATCGGGTTGAGTCTGCTGGTCATTTGCCCGACGCTTTGGCTGCAGATTATTCAGTCAATGGATGGTTCTCACCGTTGGGCCGCTGCCTTCGAACAGGGAATGGGTGGCGGTATCGTTTGGACATGGCTGCGGGGCAGAAGCTGCCTGTAAGACCTGCGAACCGTTCAGCGCCATTCAATACCGGCTACCATGGCCACGACGACCACCACTGCCATGGCAGGGGGTCTAAGCGCCGCCCTAGCAAAATTTAGGGTCGGAATCGGAAGCCCTGTCTTGCCACAAGGGTTCTCCTTTGCTTCTCCTCCTTTTTCGCGGCGTACGTTGTGTTCCTTCAACAGCTTTCAGCTGTGTCCGCTGCGTCTCCGGCCTAGTCATGTTTGTATGTGCCATGTGGCTACCCTGTAAAGCAAGGTGCGCGTGGCTGTTACCAAACGAGCACAGACAAAACGTTGACTAAGCTCTGGTTTCTCAAGTGGGGGGGGGGTTGGCGCTCTCTCTGGGGGTCTCCGGTGCAAACGTTCCCGCAGGTGCTGATACCTGATACCTGCTTCGCGATGTTTAGGAACACCCGCAATGGAGCGCAGGATGAGAAAAGAGCATGGGTGCACCAGGGATTACGATACTACCGCAAGCAACGTCAACAAGCTGCCAAGGAAAGGTTGTGCATGGTTTCCGAGCTTCAGCATCAGTTTATACAGTATTCAACTCACCAAGAACAGAAATATAAACCCCTGTTTATTCAGGGTTTAGTTGCTTATGGTCCAGGGGCTTAGGGTTTCTAGGGTTTAGGATATTCGGGTCCCCCGTTCATGGGTTCCCCTACTACCCCTCCTGTATACTGCACCCTTAAGTAACCTTAAATACAAGTAGCCTTAATGATGGGGGGAAGTTGGGAGGGGGGGTGGGTAGCAGAGGGGGGTAAACCCTAAACCCTAAATCCTCAACCCTAAACCCTAAATCGGGCCGGGGAGGGGGGGGCGGGTAAGTAGGGGAAACCATGACCACTTGGTGTTTCGAACACCCCTGCTTATTACTTGAGAGACCAGGCTTGGATTCGAGCACCCAAATGAGCCGCTTGGAGCAACTCATGTTGTGGTTAGGGTTGAGGGGGACAGGGTTTAGGGTTTAGGGTTTCGGGTTTAGGGTTTAGGGCTTAGGGCTAAAGGCTTAGGGCATAGGCTTGCTTTCAGAACCTCTAGAGGGTTTTGTGTTTTTGGGTTGGGAGTAGGTCTGTGGAGGTTTGCCAAACTCAACCTTTCAACCTAATCTCCAAGCCCCAAAGCCAGGTCGCAATCCTTTACCCTTAATTCCTAAACCTGACACCCTAAACCCTAAACCCTACATTCCTCATTTCTCAATCCTTAACCCTAAGGGGCCGTCCAGAGGAGTCGTGCTTCCAGCGCTGTTGGGCTTGCTGGGTCCACCAACTCTTCGATCAAGTGTCTGGCCTCACTCGACTGAGACGTCGGACCAGCAGTGGGCGCGGCACTATCTCGTCCATTGCATCAGCGATTGACGACTGCCTCCAGCCATTTTGCTGCACCAGCAGCATTCCAGGGCTCTTCCACCCCCTTCTTGTTGTGAAGGATGACACAGGGTACTTACTTAGAAGTTAGGATTCCGGGGCATCAGCGCAGTGCGGGAAGCCTCTATCAGACTCTATCACTCTATCCCTAAACCGGGTTTAGGGTTTACGGTTAGGGTTTAGGGTTTAGGGCTTAGGCGACCCCATCAAAAAACGCTGAAGCCCTGAAAAGCTAGCCACTTTAACCGCAAAGGCCTACGCTCCATAACCCGGAGCCCTAAAATCCTACATTGCCACCCTTGTGTACGTCACTTGTTTGTGATGCGCCTAGTGGAATCCTGCCGTAGGCGGATGAAGAAGTTTACCAGGCGCAAAAGGGATGATTGCACGAGTGTGTGTCAGCTGGCGAAACCTGCGATCACCCGCAACTGGTTCCTCTCTGTGGTCGAGGGGCAACAAATAGGAGAATTCCGAAAGAGCGCTTCATCCAGGGCGACTCACTGTTCACGATCAGCACCTGCACATAGAAGAGATGAAACTGTGCTAGAACAGGATGCAACAGCTAAAGATCACAATGTACCCAATTTTTTCCGCAGCACCCTCGTGCCGATGAGCTCACAGATCATCCATGGAAGCGTCATTGCCAGTAAGAACCGCAGGTTGATGTGGGCTCGGAGTGTCCAAACCTGAGCTCTGCAAACAGCCTCGATCTGCTGTGATCCACTGAGAACTTGTGCGTTGTGCTAGGGTGGCTGGACGCATGAGCACTATGCCGATTCATGAGCGCGCCACCGTGTAGCAGGAGCCCAGGTCAAAGAACACCTTACAGTCTTACGGTGTGATTATGCCGTACTGTAGGGCAGGTCAGCTTTGCAAGTGAGAGCCCGTGTGTCAGGAAGCGCGGTGCTCTTCGGACAAGCTTCAATTAAAGCCGCTGCATCCTCCAAGGACCCAATGTTGTAGCCCAATGCTTCTGACAACCTCAACAGGTGGAAGCCGCATGAAATGGGGAGTGCTGAACAAAATAAGTTTAGAAAGTTTGTGGCAGCCGCAGTCCAACTCCTAACTCAAAAACTTGAATTAGAGGCTGTTCAGCCGTGCCACAGGATTCCCGTTGTGAAGATCCTCAGCATTGTCAGGGCATTGAACCTACAAGCAGCTGGCATTGACGAGGATGGCGAAACAAGCTGGCTTCACCAATCCACCTGTCTGGGTCACACTTGCATGCATGCCAAGACTCATGTACCCGCCTAGTGATGCCACAACTCTTGCCAACCCGCTGGCATTGCTCCTGGAGTTCTGCACAGAACTCGACAGGATGACGTATATCGTTGTCTGCAGAAATACTCACTCTGTATCACTCTGTCATCCATCATATACGTGGCCAAGGTAAAACAACCGGAGAAGACTTTGGAAAAATTCCCGGCAGCCACAGCTCCGCGCATGCCAATTCAGGCCAACTCAGGCAAATTCAGGCAAGCCGCAGAGCGAAAGTCAATGCCGCTGCTGGAAGTCCGTAGTGCTCCATGCGGAATCAACAGGCAGCGATGATCTTAACAATGTGGACCCATGTTTCTTACGATGAGGTGAGCATGTCCACCGAGGAAGGTGGAACTCACGGGTGTGCATCAGTGCTAAACCACTTTTGTCGAGGGTGGGCCATTGGCTGATACTCTCTCAATGGAAAACCATGCAGCTTCTAAGGCGCGAACTTCTCACTGAGTCACTGAGCCAGCAGGCGCACAGAACTTTGTGCAGCGACTTGCCGCTGTCAGTGCAACCCTCTGGGTGCCCAAGCTAAGCTTCACTTGGGCACGATGGCTGCCGGTTGTTGCAGCCTGGCAAACGATGTTTGGCAGAACGACCGCCCAACGCAGCAGTAGCTATAGAAGTAGTTAAGTACTCGCATCGCCTAGTTCTGGCAAGTTGGGTTGGGTCGCCTAGTCCTGTCAAGTTGGGTCGCTTCGTCCCGTGAAGTTGGGTTGCCTAGTCCGGTCAAAACCTGTCGATTTCTTACCGTTATTGCCGTAGGCGCATCAACATCCCAGCATTCAAACACCCACACAACAAGCCAAACACCCGAACAACATCGGAAAAAACCATTACAAAAACAAACGAGCAAAGTGAAAACATCAACATGATGCAAATTCTAGAGGTCGGTGCTAAAACCATTCCGAGGGAAAAAGTAACAAGCAAAACCCACACAACAAGCAAAACACCCGAAAACACAGTGGAAAATATCACAAAAAAACATGGAAACATCCATAACAAAAAAACATTCTAAAGGACGGGGAAAAATGAAAAAACATGTTACAACCCCAAGCCTGAGCCCCCCAACCCGAACCCGCCTACCTAAAACCATGCTAGTAGTACATGGTGGAGGAACCGGATACTGGTCGCATAATGGGTTATTCAATTAGTAGTCGCGAAGGCAACATAGAAACGCGCGGGAACAAACAACTCAACAAGGTTGTTATGGATGAAAAGAATACGTACACATACATGCACAAACCACTATCAGAACGACCTACAAGTACGGCCTGCATCCAAAGCACTCTGGCGGCATCCGGGTCAGGCTCCAAGCCTCCCAAGCCTGCACAGGACTCACGGGACACCTTGCTTGGATCCTTCGAGCTCGGGACCTGGCATGCAAAGGGCTTAGGCTCCCCCAAGCCTTCATCCAAGATCTCGCCAAGGCCTGAGGGATTCTCTCAACATGCCCGCTGCGCGTGGCACACAGGAGGCAACTTGTAAACTGGGGGAAGGGCTTCCCATCAAAGATGCAAGGCCATGCGTTGTTGAGAAAACTCCCCCAAGGTGGCAGAAACAAAATGCAAAAACTATCTCCGAAGACGGGGCTTTCGTTCTAATGTAACTCATGTCGCGGATCCTTCGGGATTATCATATTCCCTGGGAAAACCCGAAGGAAGCGGAGATAAAACGAGCAAAGCCCTGCGAATTGAAGCAAAGCCCGAATCATGCAAGCCGCGCTACATCAACAGCGAACGCGTGCCTGCAACATGTCACGACGAGTTGTTTCTGGTCAACAAGCCCATGATAAATTTCCTCGCCATAGAAACCAGCCCAGCCTATGAGCCTGGCGTAACAACCACTGAGAGAGCGACTGATCAGCGCGTCTTCATTCTTTGGGTCCTGTGCAAGAACCCCAGGACACTGGACTGAGCAGGTGTGTCTGCCAGAATAGTTTGGCTTGTTCAAGAGAAACCACACCCGCCTCCTGCAAGCTCGCTTGGAAGAGCTTGACCGCACGCCTGACCAACAACACTGCTATGACTGCAGACTTTGGCCACTTGCAGCTGAGCCGAAAAATGAGGTAAAATGCTGCGCTGCGGTCAACTGTCAAATACTCGCAACATGCCCCCACCTGATGTCTTCGAACTTGCGCGTTGCCTGGCCAGCACAGTGAGCTGTCCGGAAACGTGAGTCCAACCCGCGGTCTGGTGCCCTTAGTCGCGGCGCCGGCCCGCCGGCCACCGCGCAGAGCTCCGTACCGCTTAGGGCCTTTGTGTGGGGCCCTAGGCGAGAACCCCTGTCACCTCCCCTTAGCCTTAACCTGCCTGCTTGCTCCACGTAGAGCTTCTGCTATGGACCTTCTGCCTCTGCACCGTCTGTACCCTCCGGACATGTCCATCAACAAGGTGGTCCTGTCGACCGGCCCTGTCGACCCCCCATTTGTCTGGACCGCCTCCATGCGAAAAACACACACAGACACACAGACACACAGACACACAGAGAGAGACACACACACACACACACACACTGCACACACCCCTCCATGATTTATGACCTTTTTTGGAGCCCCCGCCATGAAAGCATGGACTGCGCTGGGATTCCATGGACCTCCCAAAACCTCCCATAGACTCCCCCTTTCTTGAGCACTCTTTGCCCCCTAACACCCTTGCAACGCTGTGCTATGTGGAGCTCAGCGGGGCTCTTCTAGTCCCGCGCTGTCGGGCCCCTCCTGTACAGACTGCGAGGAAAGACCTTATCGCTCCAGGCCCCCTATTCACCGCTTTGGACTGTCATAAGACCCCCTATGACCGTCTGTGCCGAGCCCGTATACGATTCTTGCCTCGTCTTCGCTGCGATAGCTTCTGAGCAAGGCTGCCTTGGCAAACGAATCGTTGATGGTTGAAGAGAACTGGCCGCAACCACTGTCAACGAGGGCGATAGGAACCCAAGACGACGGGCACATGGGCCCACATGCCTTTCAAACCCTTCAGCACGCCGGCCTAGGCCTAGGGCGCCCTCCGACCTCCGGGCCCCCTGCCGCGCGCTCGCTAAGCTCGCGTGCGATACTGGGCTCCGCCTCAGACATCCCAACGGGCATAAATAGGTGAAGCTCAAGAACAGGAAAGTCAAAATGCAGAGCGTAGGGGAAGAAAAGGAAGGTGCTTGATGTTCGGGAAAAGCACCCAAAGTACAAGGTGCCTCGTCGGCATCGGCGGATGCTGCACTCTGATGTTCCTGTTCCTTTCGCTTCCTTGGCTGTCCGAACTTATATGAGCGTCTCAGGCCTGCATGTCCTTGGTTTAAACCTTCAAAGCACAATCATTGCTGCTTTGTGCTGAGACTCGCGTCTTCTAGCTTCCTCTTGGCATCCTGATTTGGGCAAGGCAACCCAAGGGAATTCTTAGACCCAGCTCCGTCTTCCAGACTTCCACCTCAGAGTATCACTTTAACTACGAGCATGAGAATGTGACAGAATGCATCCAGCCTCCAGCAGTGAAGACAAAGTTTCAGAGTCTCCCAAGGCCTCACATTTTGTATGCGCAAGTCTTGCCATGTCTTGCCTTTCTGCCAAGAACACTCAGGCATCCCGAGAACCCTAGGAACCTTACACCTGAGACCCAAGACCAATCCCTTCCGCCATTTCGAGTTTCAAAATTCCTTGCTAGGATGTCCTTGATGCCCCGCATGCACAGCGCAGCAGCTGTGTCCGGGCGGTCAAGGCTCAGCGCGGCCGTGGCAGCACGCCAGTAAGCGCGGCCATTCAGTTGGTCCTGAATCAGCAAAAGTCGCTGCGACTTGGCGCGTTTCGCAAAAGCGCGGCTCCACACTTTGGCCTGCATGCTTGACTGAAAAAGATGGCCCAGTAGCTTGCACGTTAGAAGTTAACAGACCGAGGCCTTTCAAACATAGCGGAAGGATTGTTGCAGAGGTCTGAGGCGGTGTGCTTCTGAGTGCAGGGCATGTTCGAGCGCGAACTCGGAATCCTCGGGCAAGTGCTGCTTGAGATCGCACGGACGCCCTCTTTGGTACGGTACGTCTGAACCTTGTCTGGCAACCGTGTCCTGGAGGGCATCCAGCTGTTTGCCAAGCCGAGCTTGTGCCTCCGATGATGGGGGGATTCTGGGATGCTCCAACGGGTGTGCTTGTTTAGATGTGCCGAAGACCCCGAAGATGTCCGACAGCCGCCGAACACTCAGCGCACGAACACTGACTGCTCACATGCTGTCACCCTCTCGACTCGTAGAGTCGCAGAGTCATAGAGTCGCAGAGCTGCTTTCTGGCAGCCACCCTTAGGCCTTCGTGGAGTGCTGGTACTTTCCAAGAGGCTGCGAGGCTGCTAAAGGCTAAAGTTCGGAAATCTGACAGAAAAGCGTGCGCAACTGTCTCCGCACGACCCGGTGGGCAGAGTCAGCGGTGCCAAGGTCGTGTCACCGGTGTCAACATGCAATTTCTAACACAGGTAGGAGCAGCAGACACCTGCCTGCGCGCGATTCAAGTACAGCTGGCTCAGCAGCTTGCCCTCCACTCCAACCTCCTGTCGCGGACGCAGGCGTCGGCTTGCGGGCTTGACAGAAGTCTATGGTGACCAGTGCCTTCGCCGCATCAATGCCCCGAGAGTAGCATTCCTTAGAACTTCCCTGCTCGATCCAAACTTCAGCGGCCGGTAGTCAATGTCTTGTTACGGCTGGGTGGGATGTAATTGGAAAAAAGTCTCTGCATCGTGTGGCTTGTGCATAAAAAGCATGTCAATTGAGCCCAGGCACGATGGCACCAGCAACATCACCCTGCCATCTAAAGCAGCAAGATCGGCACAACTCAATATTGCCCACGTGCTTGTGTGCAACAAATACACATCATCACGAATAACCTTGCTCAAGATAGCACACAGCCTCAGTGAGACGCGCATTGCCGTCGGACTTCCATGTTGCGACCTTCAGCTGTCAAGGAAGGGCAGTTTAGGTTAGACCAGCATATGTGGCACACGGTCGTACGGTCAGGCCTGTGGTGGCACAGCCAAGACTTCCCACGGCCCATGCAAACAGTGTAGACGTGCGTGACTTGCAGCTGAGCAGCCCTTTCCTCACGAAGCCTGGGTGGCGCCGAACTTGAGTCTCGAAAACACGACAGAAACACACGACATCAGCTGTCACAGCAACATCTGCAATAGCTTGGGTCTCAAAACAAGCAAACACACCGGTTGGCATCTGAAACCCCTCTTCTCTTGAGCCCAAGCTGCCGTTCCTCCTCGGGCCCGTCTTTGGAAGGCACTGAAGGGTAGCCCTGGTCCAAAGCCGAGATGGGTCGTTTTCGGGTTTCCCGGTTCCCTACCACATTGGCACAGTCAGGAGATGTCAGGAGGAGTGAAAAGGGGGAGAACAGGTGAGATGTCCCGCAGCATCCCCTGCCTTTGCCTCCGCAGCCGGAGCTCCGGTCATGGCTCGGGGATCGGAGATTTTCGGGCGGGTTCTGCTAACAAAAACAAAGTCAGAGCGAGGATAGGGGCTCACATCTTGCTGAGCTCTGCGATGGTGGATCCCACGCATCTTCTAGCTCCGTGTGCTCTGATCTTGGCAACAGCTGCGTTCAATATTGCACAGCAAGTCATAACGAACTTTCCTGAGCTGTCTTCCTAGACAGTTGCTGCGTGCTCACAGGCTGCACCAGCCACATTTCCCAATCACGACAGTGACTTCACGCAGCCGCAGGCCCGCACGTCGGCTCAAAGCTATGAAGACATCGGGCCGCTATGGCCGATCCGACACACTTTTTTGGCAAGAACGTGCAAATTATCCGTGATTATTCGTGTGCTCTTGCATCAGGTTCAAGTTCAATCGAGAACATGCTCCTATTGCTCGGCCCTATACCCTTCCTCAAAATTCTCCAAATCCTGATAAGCGCAGCTGTCTGAAAAGACCTAGATGAGGAGCGGCAGGAACGGTCGGAACGGTCCCACGACCGTACAGATTCTGGCTCCACTATGGCTGCATGTGGCTCTGTGAGGCTTGGAGGAGGTGCAGCGAGGTGGTATCGAACCGAACCGGTTTTGAGCAATAGTATTCTAATCAATACCTTATCCAGTAGTTTGCGTGCATTTTCTCGATGGAAGTTCAGTGGTCTGAGGTGAGCACGCGCCAGTTTCTGCTCTGAACATGGCCTGCATGATGAAACTAGGCAGGCAGCCGCTGACTGTCCATCTGGGGAGTCTGCACATTCTTGCCGCTTCTTGCCACTTTTCAGGAAAACTGTGAAAGCGAATGGCTCCTGCATGTCTTAGGAGCCAGGGAACCAAGATGAACCCGACAGCCTTCTGTTGCAAACTGGCTGATGTCTACTGTGAAGCTCGCGTAATCTAGTTTAGGGTTTAGCCACACTTTGGCAAAACACTGGCGTGGCTAGTAGGAAGGCAGAGTTTGCAATGCGGCAATGCTGATCGCCAACTGTCGGACGAAGTCCAGAAAAAAATAACTGCTCCAAAGCTCCCACCGATCACGCCATCAGCGCTGAGGCGGTCGTGCTTCACGCCATGGAAATGGCATGGAAGTCTCAATTAGGACATCTTGATCTAGGGATCATGCAAACCGCATCATGGAATCATAGCAGCATTCTTCAACGTCCTGCTTTGCAGATGCCACCCGTCAACCGTCGAGGTCGATGTCCCATCGAGCGCGATCCTCTGGCCGCACAACGTTCACGACATGTTTGCATCTGCTTATCAGGCAGTGTCCCCATCACACAGAAAACTCCTTCCTTGTGGCGCATGACTGCAATGGACCGAGATTGACCGACCAGCACCACACCGCCTCAACGCAGTTCCAGCCTGCTGTTGAGCGCCCCACCTGTTTCGGGCTTGAGCTGCTTGAACTAGTCTGTCGGTGACAGCAAATCATATTGGGCAACCAGTTGCACCTGCATGCTGAAGGTGGAAGTGGATGCCATCGACATCATGTTGGTCATGAAGCCGCCGGACTTCAGCTCCATCTTGGTCCAGTTCGCAGCCGGTCTTCGTGGGCTAGGTTCACCTGCAGCATGTGAAAGCTATGGATGTGAAACCGGACGATGCACACTCGATGCGATCACCCCAGGCGAGGTGCGACAACCTACAACAGCGATGACTCGGCAGGGATGTGCCAAGAACTAGGATTCCGATGGACTCTGGTAGAAGGCTTTTTTGAGGGGTGTGCAGGGCATGAAAAGGGTTTTTTAGAGTGGAGTGACTGAACCCGGTTTCCGCCTGCGTCTCTTGCTGGATGGTCTCAAGGAGCTGCAGCTTGGCAGTTGCTGGCCAGGATGGCATCTTAGGGCACTGAGGCATACGTTAACATCATATTCGAAGATTCTTGAAACTCTTTTCTGACACATACAGTAAGCCCAAAAAATGCTCAAGAACGTTCCGAGGCTACCGTCGCGGCTCGCGCGCGGCACGTGAAACGTCCGAAAAAAAGACCTTGTTGAGACTCTATAGGGCTCTGTAAGAGTCCCAGGCGCAGGATCCATCCGCATGCGGCTCTCTGGCGCGATTGCCCAGGCCAGCAGGGCAAGGCCCTGCCTTTGTTCAGAGCAGAAACCAAAACATGATAATATAATTATAATATAAAAAAAAAGGCGCCGACTCTTCTTGCCACCGTTCTGCGGCGTGAAGCTGCGCCGCGGAGCTGCGGCAGCAGCGAGGCCTCGTAGAAGGCTTTCACCGATTCCTTCGCGGGTTTGCTTAGGCTCAAGCCCAAGAGCCGTAAGTTCTTAAGGGGAGTCAACTGAACGCAGATGCGGGAGGTGTACCCTGTGTGAAAGCGGTCGTGCAGCCCAGCGCCCAGGTCATGTTGGAGAGGCCTCCGATGCCCCCAACAAGCAAAGTCAAAACTGCTAAGCCCCTGGTAGGCTCAGGATGTCACGCGCCCAGCCTTGCGAGGAGAAGCTTTCCAACCTCACACCAACAAAGAAGCGAAGTCCGTGATCTTTAGTCTGCTTTCAGGGCTCGGAGAATATGGGGGAGTCCACATCGAGCATCAGGTACAGCCTTGTTCACACTGCCGACCTTGTCTAGGCCTATGGACTCATAGAAGTCCCCGGAAGCTCTTCAAAGCTTCCTAGTTCAAAAATCCGCACCTTGGCAGCGCCTCCTGGCCCAGGGCTTCGATCAGCGTGGCACCTCACGTCGGCTCACATGGCTCTCATGGCTCGCATGGCCCCCAATCTGAAGTCTTCAACCCTCTTAATTAAGTTGACTCTTCCCTGCAATATCCCGCACATGCCGCTGCTGTACTCCAGCTGAGCTGAGCACGTGAAGCCATGGTCCTCGGATAACGACCACTGCGACAGTGCACCCAAATTATTCAGAATATACAGAAGCAGGCGCACGACTCGTCGTTCTACTTTTCACTCCACTCATGCTGCTGCCCAAGCAGCGCAAAGGCCCAGGCGAAGTTCGACAGCTGCCTGGGCTCGAAGTCCTGCCAATGCGGATCAGCCAAGCAGGACGAAGCATTAGAGACCCGTTTTTCCGATTGTAGGTGCAGATTGCAAAGATAGGGAAGTCTGGAGTCCAAGCACCATGCCAGGTCATCGGCATTTTGCAAGAGAGCATAAGAGAGCCGAAGTCCATCTTCGAGAAGGGGCCTGGCAAGCTCATGTGAGTTCTTCATGCTTTACGTCTGCAGTTGTGCCCAGCAGGGTTAGCCATCACATCATCGTCTCAACGTACTTCTGCTTCGGTCGGGAAGTTCAGCTTGGTTGATCTGCTGAGTTAGAAGCACATGAACTCTGCCGCTAGCTGCAAGTAGGAAGAAGCAGTCTCCCCCATATTGCTACAGCTCCGCTGCTTGAGACAGCCGCAAAGCCATGCTCAGAGGCAGCGACCTGCTGGACGTCTCGGAGCTGTTCTTCCACAGCAGAACTGTTGCCACCAAAGCGCGAACAGCCCCACGTGATCACGGCACCACCCTCAAGAATTGCAGCAAAGGCACGGTCGCAGGCTTGGACCTCTTGTACGTTGCACAGCTGTGCAGACACTGCACTGCAATCCCCGCCATACTCAGGATCACCCCAACAGACTATGGAGCCATTTTCCAATATTGCTGCAAACGCTGACCCGGACGATTGTATGTCTCGAACAGTCCTCAGCTGCGCTTGTACAGCCTGGCTGTCGCCTCCACCCTCGGGAAGGCCCCATGTAACCACGGATCCGTCATTCCTGATCGCTGCGAAGGCAGAACCAGTAGCCTGTATTCGGCCAATATCTGCCAGTTGCTGCGTTACGACCATGCTGTGACCACCATAGTCTGCATCACCCCAACATACCACCGATCCATCAGACAGGAGAGCGGCAAAGGCGCGGTCCGACGCCTGGATTTGAAGAACGTTCCGCAACCTGGCCTGCACTTCGTCACTGTCACCTCCATAGCTGCCATCCCCCCAAGTCACTACGCATCCATTCTTCAGCACTGCGGCAAAAGCGCAGTATGATGCTTGGATGCACTGTACGTTCCTCAACTGCTCTTGGACTTGGCTGCTGTCTCCTCCATCATCTGCCTGGCCCCAGGTCACGACCGATCCGTCGAGGCGGATTGCGGCAAAAGCATGTAAAGTCGCTTGGATTTCTTTCACATCCCTCAGCTGCTCGTGAACGCTGCTGCTGTCGCCCCCCTCTTCAGCTTCGCCCCATGTGACAACATGCCCATCGTACGAGATTGCGGCAAAGGCGGTCCGGGTGGCCTGAATCTGGCAAATGTTTTGCAACTGGTCTTGCACAGGGCTGCTGTCGCCACCGCAGCGGGGGTGACCCCAGGTTACCACGGATCCATCGCCCAAAATCGCCGCGAAAGCACGGGCTCCTGCCTTGATGCTCTGCACTCCTTTGAGCTGCGCGTGTGCTTTGCATGCTTTGCCACCGTCCACGGGGTTTCCCCAGGTGGAGACAGCTCCGTCTGTGTGCACGACGGCAAAGGCGGAGTTAGATGCCGCGATTGCCTCCCGCCGGACAAGGCCCCAAACCATATCTTTGTTTCCGATGCCTACCTCGTCCAGTGCGGCTGAGGCATGTAGCACCTCCCCATTCTCGTTTATCAGGTTACCAAGGCCCACGCCCAGCTCAACCTGCGCCTGTCGCATGAGCTCATTGACCCTGGTGTCACCTTTTACCTCTACCACAACTTCCTTTCCGCTCAGCAGCGCCACCGTGATGCAGACAAGCATGGCACATGGTCGGAGTGCGCAGAAGAGGCGGTCAGATAACTTGGGTCTGCTCGCATGGTAGCGGGTGGTAGCTATAGGGTTTACGGTTTGAGAGTATTCGTACGGCAAGCGGGATCTTGTTTTTAGGGTGTAGGGCCAGGTCGATTGTTTCAGGAGCTCATGATGGCTTAGGGTCTTTTGTCATGAGGACTGAGGGTTGTGGGGATGGCGAAGATCATGTCTGGAGATGTTTAGAGCCGAGAGTTCTACACCCACATTCTTGCAGAGAAAGAAGGGCACTTGAAGGCCACGCAGGTCAGACTAGAAGAGCCTTCAGCGCTTTAATCCGAGAGATTCCTTGTACCCTCAACCCTAAACCCCAAACCCTAAACCCTTTCTTATCCTTTTTCCCCTTCCTCGGGACTCAGAGAGCAAGCCTTGGGTTTCTCTCCGAGAGAACACGCAAAATGCTTTTCAGCACTTTTTCAGTTATTTGGGCCTCGTATGGCCTAGTCTCTTTTGACTCTCTTACTGTGATTTACTATTCTGATGTCTCGCTTTTAGTCACATCCAGCTTTCTGTGCCTCGGCATGGGCCAGGCGACGCAGGACCTCTGTGGCCAAGGCGGCTTCGAGGCTGCTGGGCACCTCCAGAAATGCGCAGTGTCTTCAGAGCGCTTTCCGCCGCATCGCCACGTCGCTACGCCGATACGTTGCCTGTGCTTTGCCGTGCCATGTCTTGCCGTGAACACAAAGCCAGCTGACCGGCTTTGCTGTTCTTGCTCTTTATGCCTCTCTCTCGCAACCATCCTTCCAGGGTATTCAGGTTGGACAAACACGGCCATTCCTTCAGTCTAGCTACAACTTGCTGGCAACACAGAACCACCATGCTGGCCAGACACGGAAACATAACTCCCGCAACGTGCTGCCACCCAGGCGAGAGCAGCAAGCTCCAGCGTCTGCCACACAGGCGTTGCAAATGGTTGCAAGGCCCTATGTGAAGTCTCGATCGCTGCTAGGGACTGATGTGTCTCAATCGCTACCAGGCGAGAAAAGCCAAGATAAAAAGCCCGCGTCCGGCAAAGACATGACATGCAAAAACGATTCAACATGCAAACACATGCAAATCATGGCGCTGCACAACTCAGCCATCCTCAGATGCCAGCTCCCACCTTCAGAGAGCCTACCACCGTAGGCGCACGGTTGAGCACAGCATGCAGCGCAGATACCTCGGCACCTCGGCAGTGTTTGCGATCACCCTGCAGCACAGGCTTTTGGGGGTTCAGTTGCTAAGTTAAGGTGCAAGAACACGTCAGTACCGAGCAGCACCGGAGTCAGAAGCACGAGTGACACTGCAGCTGACACTAGTGCAGTAAGGCTGCTTTCACTGATGGCCTGCACTCTGCTGCGCACACAGTCACATCAGCACATACATATTTGTGTATTTCTGTATCTAATTATCGGCATTTATGATGCATACACATATATCTGCCCAATGGGCCTCGGCAGCCGTGAGCACCACCAGGGCCCAGGCGAGATTAGCCAGGCCCTGCGAAGGGAGCACAACAGCTGACATTGATGTAGAATGATGCAAAAAGCTGTCCATTCAGGAGCCCTGATCCGCCAATACCCCTTTGCCCCACCTGCGGCGTGAGCTCCTGGCAGCGCGCGTGCGCAGCGCTGGAGAGCCGCGGAGCCGAAACGCCGAACTCCGGGGTGGCACAAAACTGCAACTCCCGGATTTTTTAAGCATTTCATATGAAGCCCGTACTCAGTTCGTTAGCAATGTGTACTCCTTCAATATTTGCGTCAAAAGCCACTTGGCAAGCCGCACACTCCCCAACCGGCGGTGCCTCCCAGGGCACCTCCAGGGTTGCAAAGGCCCAGAAGACATTCGCCAGTCCTGGTAGCCGATTCTTGCCACTGCCGCGACTGCCGCCACTGCCGATTGACAATACTCTCTTATTTTGTCAATCACCTGTCAATGTGCATGCACGTGTACCGTGTATGCTACAGCCAAAGCTGCTACGCGTGATGAGATCGCGCGCTCCTTGTGGCGACAGCTCTGTCGCACGATTCTCCGCCACATGTGTGGCGGTGGCAAAAGCTGCAGAGTCCTGCAGCGCCGTGCGTTTCTCAGGGGGGCAGAAGTCATGAGGATGCGATACGGGCCTACTTGCTCTCACGAAGCGACTCTGCGTGGAACCTCAACCAACCCGTGGCGCGATGGGGCCTGTCCAAGAGCCGCAAGCGCCCAAATCACCTAAATCAAGTTCAAGGTATGCCTATGTGTGTGCTCATAGCACTCACGGCACAACGAATGAAGAGTCAAAGGATTCCCAGACTTGCAGCCGGCGTGGCGCCACTGAGCTCCGTGGCTCCCAGCTGCCATGCACGGCGATGCACCTGCACTGCAAGACTTGATCTACGAGCTTGCACCTCTACACAGAACCAGCAAAGTGCTTACAGCATCTTCCGGACGATGCCCTCCACCTCCGGCAAGGCGGCGCTCAGCACTGGCGGCGCAGAGCCTAGTGTGCCCAGGGCCCAGAGGAAGCCTGTGCGCAGCATGATGCTGCCGGACAACATTCACTTCACTTGGGTCAGTGCATTTGGGAAAGTAGCTGGAATCGAGATATGCAGAAACAGATAGACTGTGCTTTGAGCAGCCAAAGTAGCTGTAACCTGGCCTGCAAGCTCCTCAGACTGAAAGGATGCCAGACCTTACCCATCTTACACATCTTACACGATGTTTCGTAATCAGGAATGTAGTTGGCGCATTGCGGTGCCTCAATCAGCACTGGTCCCATGGCATGTTGAGGAAATTCTGGGAAACATTATTGTTGCGCATCCGAGGTGCCGATGTCAAGAGCCCGCTCGCTCAGCAAGTGCATAAACCTGGGCAGCAAATGAAGCATCTCGAGAAATCTAGCGCGCGTTTGCCGAAACAGCGCCCAGCCTCCCAAAAGTCACCACAGCTCCAAAGCATGCCCTCGCCTCAAACTGAGTGCTCTTCTGAGGTTGGGGACTGGTCGTTCCGATTTGCCACTGCGCCGAAAGACCAGGCGATGTTCGCCTGCAGCTCAGGATCATCGTTCGAACAACGAAGACACATCGCCAGTGCCACATACCGGAGCATGATCCAAGTCGCAAAGCGCATTTCGCGAGGAGCAGTACCGAAGCGGGAGAGCGATTTCGAACATGGAGAATGCGGAGGCGGGAGCACGATCCGAGGCCGTTACAATTACTTCCCAAGCACGATGTCGAACACCACGGCCCCACCTCCGAGCTGCACATCTCCCCGGCTACGAAAAATACGAAAACCGAGACGAAAGTGCTGCGCCTGCCAAGCAGAACGATGTCTGGCACGTCAAGATGCGCGCCGTGCCACAAGGAGAGCATCACAGGGCCACAATGACGCCGAGAGGGTTTGCCGGAAACAGAACCCCCCGTGCGGCCACAGATTCGCACGGCGCCACAGTGAAAGCACCAAAACAAGCCCATGGGGTGATTTTCATTTGCTTGGACACAGGAACCCCACAGTGCAAGCGTTGGCTTTGGGACACATTGCGGAGGCCAAGGCAGCGTTAACTTCTCAAGCCCGAAACCTGCCACAACCGTCCAAAAACCCTGCCATCAATGAGGTCGATATCATGATTATCATAAGACGACCATCTCCTGTGTGCAGATGGGGCCAAGCGGCCACGTGCTGTGGTCTGAGCTCGCAGACGCGGCACGCAGCAGCCAGCGAGGTGAAGAACTGAATTACCAAAGCAACAGCTGCCACTGACATAGCCATGAGCATAAGTGGCATAAGCTATCAGCTCTCATGGCAGCGCAGTTCTCTCGGATTGCGCTGTGCTCAGCGTTGATCAATGTTCACCTCTCCAAGATGTAGTAAACTTTCCCTAAGTGAAGTCCAGCGGCGGGGTCGTCGTCGATGGCCAGCGTCCCTGCCGCCCAGGCCAGATTAGACATGTTCTGCGCGGCGAATACCTCGGGATCAGAACCTAAGTTGGAGCACGCCACACTGCACAGAAAAAGTATCTTAAATCTGGTACATTCAACCTTCAGGCCCTTTGTCCAATGTTTCGCTTTGGGCTTGCTGGCAACCATCACTCTTTTGGGCGTGGGTCGGGTCTGCACCCACATCCCTTCTAAGGGCAACGCTTCGCACTTTCTTTAAGCGGACTCGTGACTTTGGATTGCTGTGTCTGCATCAAGCGCAGCATCAAGTTTGTGTTTGGAATTTCCCCTCCATCACTCCAGTTGGGGCTTTTGTTGGACAACCGGCTGTCCTTGTCGGCCATCGCTCTTGCAGTCGGGAGTGGTTGCAAAGGGTTTGGGATATAGTTCGTGGCCCTCAGCCCTAGACCTGACATCAACTGGTGGAGGAGGGCTGGACACAAATCCACTCTTGCGAGATACGACCACAGTTGCTGAAAGACCCTGGAGGGCTTGGGGGTTTGGACTGAGGGGTCAGGGCCAAGAATCTCCAAAGTGGTGCCAAGGGGCGGAGTGCCCTTCCGGCCGCGGTGACCATCTGCAGGGCGCAGTTGACAGCGGCTCGCGGGCCTGTCCATCTGAGGTCTTCTGACTCCGATACAATCTGGGTTCGTACCTCCCATTCCATTCTCTGCAGATGTCAAGCTCGAAATGCCCTTCCAAATCTTGCAGCCTGAACAGCATTGAACTGAGCAATTATGGCCTGTGCGGCCTACTTGTCTGCAATTTCTGCTTGCAGAAGAAGTAGGAAAGAGTTGCAAGCCCGAGGCGGTTCACTGGACATGCCCACGTCGCAGCCCATGCCAGCTGGGCATCATGAGCATCAGGTGATCATGAGCCAGGCCGGCCATGAGCATGCTGCACGCCGCACCAGGCTGCGAGACGGGCATCATGAGCTTCAGCTGTCCGCCACTCTGGGCCGGAAGGCGGGCGCCATGAGCATCGTCTCGCCCGCCATGCTGGCCGCCGAGAGACGCGTGTGATGAGCATCACAACCCCAGGTGGTCTCAGCACCACACAGCAATAGGGCCTCCACGCATGTAGGTTTAGTCTGTAGGGTCAGGCTCTGCCTTCCAGGCATCTTAGACACAAGCATCGCCTCTTGAGCCGGCCGAGGCGGCCAAAGCACGCATTGCCAACACGAATTGCTACGTCCCGGGACGTACTGGATAGCACGTGGAAGCTTCCCAATGCCAGCCCCAAGCGGCCCAAGCGCCTCGAGAGCAGAGGCGCGCGCAGGCCCAGGCTACATTGGCCCAGCCCTCGAAGGTACGTCAACAGAATGGCAACTGTGTTAGTTGTATGGACACTTTGCAGACTCAACAGCCAAATGGTTGCACATAACGAAACAGTCATGATGCAGAAGCAAAGTTGCGGCACTGTTGCGGCCCTTCAACGTCACTTCAATTTTGGCACCCGTGGACCAGGCGCGCACCTGCGGCGCCAACTCGGCATGCCGCTGCTCCGCGGCCGAAAACAGTGCTTCGGAGAGCGGCATGGGCGCCTGACGACAGAGGAGGGGGCACATGGAGGCGCGACTTGGGTTTCTTGGGCTTCGGGATGGTTGTTCCGGGTCTTTGGCAGCCTCGCGAAGAGTTCCCATGGACCAGCACAGCTGGGCCTCGAGCAACGCAAGACAGGGCCCTCATCAGCTCACAACGAGGAGGTCCCCGTAGCTGGCGTTGCTCTTCTTCGTACGTAATGCATATTGCTTGGGCCCACACCAAGTCCAGGGGCTGGAAGCCAGACTTCAAAGACGCCGGCCTGGCGGCCCCAATGTGCTCGCAGCAAAATAGAGCTGACGACGTTTCCGAAGTGGAAGGCATTGTTGGAGCGTTGGGGTTCCTCCGGGCTTTGTGGGATCCCTTCGGAAGCCTGCCGATCAGCGCTTCGCGGGCCACGTGCCGCAGCACAGCGGCACCTGGAAGGGGCCCGGAGACTCGCCAACTAACACAAATTCGGCTTAATACTAAATGCTTGGAATCGGCTGTAAAAGGCTTGGAGCACGTTCGAGGGGCCACTAAGCCGTGAATGGCAGCCAAGCAATTCTCGCGGGCCGGGGAAAAAGGTGAAAACAGAACAGGGTGAGCGTTACAGATGCTCGAGGATGCATTCCACTGCTGTCTCTTGCCTTGCTCGCTCAAGGTGGCCGCTGCCCAGGCCATATTGGCCAAATCCTTTGCCGAGGAATCCGTTCGGATCTTAAGAATGCTTTGCGCTGCAACCATCAAAGATCGCTCTCCGCCACTCTGCAGGCCCGCGGCGCGCGGCCCGGCGCCGGTCTGGGAGGCTGCGCGCGCCAGGCAGCGCCGGCGGAGCTCCTCAATCCGAACAGGTGCACCGACTGGCACAGCACAAGGCGCCTCATGGCACCACCTGCTACGGTGCACAACTCTGGCCTGGGCTCGCGCGCCGCCGCGGAGCCGCGCCAAGGCCACCAGCGCAGCGCCCAGGGCACGCGGGCCGCGAAGTGCCTGCGAATCATGGCATTCACCAGCACACGCTGCGCCCAGGCTGAGCCTTGGGACATCAGCAGGTGGTGCCTGCTGGTGCTGTAGCATAAAGTCGAGAAGGCCCTCGATGGCGGAGTCCTGCCCCAAAAGGCCGGCTCCCTTTGCCTTGAACTCTGCACGTCTGTACTTGTCCTGAAAACTTGATCCGCCCAAAGACTTAAAGATCCCAAATCTCTCCAAGCTTTTGGGAACCACCAAGTCGCATCCGTTCGCATCCTGCACGGCTGAGCGCTTGGAAAGGCTTCCCAGGCGAAGGAGGCAGGCCAGTGCCTAGACGGGGCGAAGGGCCCTTTCACTGGCCGCCACTGGCCAGCCGGGCCACAAAGGCAACTCCAGTAGTCGCTCTACGCTCTCTTGTGGCTTGCGTGGAAGCAGGCTCGGTCGGGGGCCTGGTCGATACCCTGTTGCTTGGGCAGGCTGCGGAAGTAGCTGAGCACCTCCTCAGGAAGGCTTTAGGTCAGAGTATTGCAGAGACTGGGGCAAACTGAGTGTCTCCTCGGCATTGTGCAGCCGTCGCACCTGCATCAGGAACATGAATCGGCTTTGGATTGCGCGGTGATGATTCGCAACAACATCTGAGCGCATACTTTTACTAAGGAACATGCTCCAGAACTTTGAGCCTTCCGATCCTCGATCCCTCTGCTGGCCAAGGTAGGCAGAGTCTTGTGATGCAAAAGCTGTCCTAAGTTCTCCTTGTTCCGGCCTTCGGGGTGATCAAAGGGGCAGCGCGTAAAGAGTGCCTGGCCAAGGGCAGCTATGCTACGCGTGGCCTTTTTGTCTATTTTGCTCTTCATAAGGCACCGAGAGGAACGCAAAACAAAACCTTGGCTTAGATACAAGATGCGAAGTACAGATTTGATAATCAGATATGGCTGTGTCAACGGGACAGGTGCCAACAAGCCTGTGATCATGGTCTTACGGCTTGCTGGCATCATGAGAACATGAGCCTGGCCGGTAACCCCCTACTAGCAACTGACCAACAGTGCCGTTTGCTCGGTCTCTGGACTGCCTCACGCTGGTCTGGCCCTTTTG
Source organism: Symbiodinium natans (assembly GCA_905221605.1). NCBI lineage: Eukaryota > Dinophyceae > Suessiales > Symbiodiniaceae > Symbiodinium > Symbiodinium natans. Next base: position 77,244 of record CAJNDS010000073.1, read on the forward strand.
CAGCTTCAGCAACATACTCGACATCGTTTGAGAGAGGCGATGAGAAGCGCGAGAAGCGGGCAGTCCACAAACGAACGCCCCCCACCTCCATAGGGGCCGAGCTGGAGTCAGGCACGGCCTGTAACTTTCGACTTGCAACCAAATGAGCCAACGACGATGCAAAATGCACTTAAGGAGCACTGCAAGCAGGCAGAGGCCTCGCAGGTAGCGGCCACAAGCTGGGGGAGCTCGGGGAGCAATGCATTCAAGCATCAGCATTAGACTTTTTTGGGAGAAAGGGTTCTCAATCTGTCCTGTTGGAAGTGGCATCGTCTGCAAGCATCATAGGAGATTGATTCACAAAACTTGCCGTCCGAAGAATTACACGTAGTGCGTGTAGGTGGGTATGTCGTGAACCGACTTCGTAAGCGCTTTCGGAACCTCGTCCAACAACGTATCTGGTTTGCTGACAACGCATGCACTACTCATGATGCTGCCGCAACAACAAAACGGAGGCACTGAAAAGATCATGCCGATACATCCGATACCTATGTTTGGGATACTTGGGGGTCTTGTGTGCCCACTCATATTCCGCGGCGCAGCTAATCTGTTCCCTGCACCTTTGGGTGAAACGCCTCTCTTGTCCGGCATGTGATTTTGCCTCGCAAGGCTTGTCCGATTACAGCGCGTCCGGTCTACAGGCTCTGCGTATTCTGCAGACCCATACATTGCGCACTGGGATGGTCCGAGCTCTAAGCACTTAGAGCAGATGGTGGAATCCTCACGGTCCTAACTTCACCTCTCAGGAGATGAGGATAAGCCAAGCGATGGCCACCTGGGCACTGAGCACTCGGAAGTCCTCCTCTCAAAGCCTTTAATACCTTTAAAGTGTCTGTCCATCCTCCCCCAACATTCAACACCATTCAACTATAACAAAGTCGGTACCACACTTGCCTATCTTGTTTGCCTACGCCCAGGTGGCCCACGTAGAATAACCAGACGGGGTAGACTCCCAAGGCCTGGCACAGGCATGAGGCATGTCGGACTTGTGCAACAAAAACCCCCAGGGGCCATGCACGTCCGCAATAGCAGCTCATGCACTTTCATGGCAGCATCGAGGCCCACAGCACACTCCAAAGTGTTACTAAGGTTCTGAAGTGCACGGGTTTGTGCTGTCCCAGAAGACGCGCCTTGCGATCCTCGGGCAATAGTTCAGCCATGAACGCCACCTCGAGTCGAGCGGGTTGAGATTTGGGAGGCACAGTTAGAGGGCCGAAGAAGTGCTGGGCTCGGACTGGTGCAGAGCCTAGGTCCCGCGCCGAGGCGCCTGTAGCCCATGTAAAGCCTACGCAGACGAAGATGACCTGACGGGAACGGACTGAATTCGCAGCCAGGACGCATGAAGCAGACACACCACAAAGTGAGATTGAAGCTGTTGAGCTGTTTTGCATTTGAGCAATGCTCTCAAGCATGAGCTGTGCCTTCAGCCATATTACCTGGAGCAGTAAGGAGCAGAAGGCAGCTATGACCAGCGGGAAGATGCAGTAGCCTGGAATCTGCGAATTCACAGAATCCCTTGCATGCCTTCTCCAAGCCATGTCTGTCATGAGCTCAGTAAGAAGCTTGCTTGATTACTGCCTGAGGCACTGGCCCAAGACGCACACCTGAGCGAATGGTAAAGAGGCCACCCCTACTGTGTAGCTTCCGTTCCGGCTGAAGGTTCTCGTGACTGCAACCGCAGACATGGTCACTAAGCCACTAAGCGGCAAACCGACTGGAAGAAGGAGATCTTGCCTTTGAGAAGGACTGCATTCAGGGTCACAATGCCTGCATCCAGGCAAGGAGACTCCGTAAATCTTGTGGGTGTTCAAAAAAGCGGAGGACTCTTTGGTGCCAAAGTTGCATCCGGCGCAATTGCACCTGGCCTGAACCCACCCACACGATCACGAAGACCAGGGCAAAAGCCAAGCTAGCCTGTTGCTGCAATCAGGCACGAGTTCGACCCGGGTTGTTGATGTTTTTTCGTTTGCTTCTGCTCATGCTCAACTGAGTTCCGCTCCTGCTCCGCTCGCATCGACAGCATGATGCCTCAGATGCAGATGTGAACTGCCAAGCTTCTTCGAGGCATTGATTCCGCTGGATGTCGGTTAGTCGGTTGCTGCTGACGGGTCAAAAAGGGGGGCCGCTTCAACGGGAGCTAAGCAGCTAAGCGCTTCCAAGGCGCCCAAAGCTAAACAGAGCACTAAGGGACCCCACAGGTCCCACCTTGGCAGAGCAAAGGCGAAGTAAAGGCGCGCTGCGCTTGTTGTCCAGATCAGCTCCACACGAGAAAAGAAAGCTCCTCTGAGGCCACCCGCTCCCGCAAGCCGCTGCCTTTGTCGGCTCGTGCTCTCGGCAGCATGACGTACCTGGGAAGCTCTACGATGGCGAGGCGGCGCAGAAGCCCGTGTAATGGCACGAGACGTGTCGAGCTGTTGGCGCACTTCAGCTTGGTGCCAATCGACCTGCCAATCATGACTGCGACCCCGTGATGTGCATTATGCTCCAAACATGGGCAAGGTGAGAAGTCTGGCGATCTTAGGTGGAATTTGACTGCGACTCCATGCCACAGGGTTCCCTCGAACGCACAGATTTCAGCGTGATGACTTGCCGGACCATGCATCATGACCAAACAGTAACTTCAAACATCTGCAAGCTCCACCTCAGATCTCTCATGATGGTCTCTGTGACGGGCTCGTCCAAGGTACATCGCCCCTGCCAGTCGCAACCGCGAACGTGCGCGAGAGGAAACAGTGAACAGACGAATCAGACAATGACAGAGGTGAGGGAGGGATGAGGTCAAAAGGGCTGAGGTCAAAAGGTAAAAAAACTATGCAACGCTGAACAGGCCTGCAGACCCTGAGACTCCTCTATGTGGCCGCTGGGTGCCACCGCACCATCACCTTCAAAATGGACAAGGCGAGCAAACCATCACTGAGCGAGATTGCAACAAACGAATTGGCCACAGGGAAACAGGGACTTGAAACTCGCGAACGCTGGGATACTCTTGGGATGCAGTGGCAGCACTACTTACCATGGGCAGACGACTTCAAGATAACAATTAAGAAGCAAAGGAGCGCCACCTGCACCAAACTGCGGCGACTGGTAGGTGCCGCTTAAGTCAAAATTCGCCATCCCTGGCAGAGGGCTGATAGTGCTAGGCCGTTACTAGACGAACAGGTCTGCTTTTGGATCTGACATCCTACGCCGATTTGAGAGATATTTCACTTCAGCCGACATCCTTCAGGCAGAGACCCACAGTGCCGCACCTCCTCTCGCGAAGGGAGGCCTTCTCTAGGATCTCTAGCGTTGCAGCAGGTCGAAAATGCAACGGCAACAGGAGCCACAGTTCTTGCCTGGAACAACTTCACATCTACAGAGGAGGCTTGCAAGAGCAGGTGACACGATCAGAAGGGGATCCAGAGTGCCATTCTGTTGACAGGGTGCTGTTGGGCCTGTAACATAGGTCTACGTGTCTTCCGGTACATGTCGCCAAGCAAAACATGTCAGACTTTTTCTCTTGCAGCTTAAGCTCCTGTCGTGCATCCAACGCGAGTTTGCATCGTTGAAAGAATCACAGAACTGTGTAAACTTCCTTTCGATGCACTGTCCTGAAGATGAAAGAAAACTCGCAGCCGGCGCGTGCAATAATTCAACCCATCGACTGGAATCCGGTCAGGACGGGCGCATCCGGGCGTGATCCTGGATGCCTGCGACGGGCATTAACCTGGGACAGGCATGGCAGGCATGCGAACCTACAAGAAGAAACAAAGACAGACAAGCTCAGAAAAGCACCCAGAAAAACAATGTGCCATCAACACCACGGAATGCTTCGATCGTAGGCAGAAATCCCTTCACCAAGAACATTCAAGCAAATCAAAGAGCCCAGGCCCAGGCCCGGCATGCATCCTCAAAAGAATGTGGACAAGGTTGCAAAGGCTGAGGGTAGGTTGCCGCCCTTAACCCGGTGCCGCGGCTCGCACCGAGGCTCGGGAAAAGGGGTGACCCCGAAGAATCTTACCGGTGTTGAGGCTGAGGCAGAATCGGGGCAGCAGCAGCTGCTGCAGTGGCTCCAACACTAAGCATGTCGTCCTTCAACTTTGGGACACCAACTATTAGAACTCCCGGCACGATTCGACGGTCCTCGAAACCAATGTCCCAGCCGCTGCCTGTGTCCTAAAGCAAGTAGCTGAATGATGTGCAAGAGCAAGCACACGTCATATTTAAGTCAAAAGGGGGGGGGGTGGTGAAAAGGGGGGGGGGGGGGGGCCCCCTCCCCAGAAATCAATTAAGGCGACCCTGAATGGGGACACCTGAAGATTGATTCTGCCAATCCTATAAGGGGGGGCAGGGGGGGCCCCCGCCCCCCCCCCCCCACAGCCGTTCATCTCTTTGATTTTCATAGCACCTAAGGGTCGGGGTCGCTTTTTGACCCAGCTGAACACTAGAGAGAAGACTTGTAAACAACAACTCTCGCGAGCTCCAAGGAGCTAGCTTTCGTGATTAAGTCTTCGAGCATCTTTGAATGACATGTCGAACAAAGCGTGGCCGAGGCTCAGGACTTCTTTGTGAGAGTTGCAACGTCAAGCAGCAATTCTGGTGACATGTGGCAACCTGTCCTGGTATGGCATGGCTTGTGGGTCTTCGTGCTCGCAGTCACGGAAGTTGGTGAGGTCGCGTGGCCCTCGGACCTGTCTCTGGGATAAGGTGCTTGTTTAGTCGGGAGGGCCTGCACAAGGGAAACGCACGTGAACGTGGAGGAAGGTGGAATGCACATGGCAACGTTCGGAGCCCTTCCGCAAGCAGAAGTGTCGCAACATATCACATCAATCTATCCCCTGCGCCTGTGGAACCAGCGGAGGAGTCATTCGAAGGCTCTGGAGTCCTACCCACCATCCGAGCAGGCGTCACCACGCAGTGGTGTTCTACACAATGTACGATTTTCGATTCTACCTGCTTCTACGTGCTTCTACGTGATTCTATGCTTGCGGCAAAGGGCCTTTCCAGTCAAACCCGCGGAAGAAGCTGTGCTCCCGCAGAGTCGGTGTGCGCAAACGCACCTTGTTGGCCCCACAAAGCATCAACAGCTTGAGCGGCGGATTAAGTGACACACACACACACACACAACTCTTTGCTGGCTTGGCACGTCCGGAGTCCTGTGGCACAAATGTCGCACCAGCTGGCCGGCCTAGGCTTCGCCGTACACCAGAGCACTACTCCGCAACCCGAAACAAGGAGATCTGGATCTGGCCAAGCGATCGTGCGAGCGGGGTGGAGAACAGGTAGGAGGGCGCTGAGACTGCACTGAGCAAGCAGCTTCGTTTTTGACTGCTTCCGGAAACCTTACCGACTCGATGCCCTTCTTCACCAGGCTGTAGGTCTGTCCGAGACTTGCAATGGGAGCTGTTCTTATCACTTCTTTCCTTACAGCTTCTTCCAAGTCGCCAGGTGGTCCCATGTTCTGCGACTATCTATGCCTATGGCAGACTGGCAGCACTTGCTGGCACAGACTGCTATTCAGTAGCCCTTCCTGCGATCGGAGGATGATGTTCCCGCGAGTCTGCTTGTCACACATTTTACATCTGCTCGTCTTATCCATGCGGCCGGCCTCCTGGGCATTGCCGGATTTGGACTCGAAAGGTGCATGTCCTTTTTGGCTCAGGGGTGCTACAGCGGTTCCCTGGCAAAACCTTCTGCACTGGCCTGCCAGAAGCTCGTACAGGAGCACCCCGAGCGTCCACCAATCCACAGACTGCAAGGGCCCAACATGACACAACATGACAGCACTTCTACAGACCCATAAAGGACACATCACGACACAGCACTGGAACGTGAGATTCTGGGACCCCCGCTTTGGTGTGGCCGCTTTGTTCGATGACCTCCCGCTGCTGTGGTTGACACAGACTTGAACAAAAGGCGCAAAGGAGAGGAAGAGCTGAGGTTGAGCGGATTTGAAAGCCTCTGGAGCCATGTAGTCAGGAGTGCCAACCATCGTGAAGGTGGGGCCTCAGCAAGCCCACTGCTAAACAAAAGTAGCCTGCCACATACGAGTAGCTGAGCAAGACAAGCTTTGGTATGTCGAAGAGATCGAAGAGTACTCAGCGTGACCGCCTTTTAAAAGTCCCCTCACAAGTGCCGGACTGGTCGTGATCTTTGCGAGCCCCATGTCAGTCACCTCTGGGGAAGCCCCGCCAACATCTCAGAAATGCAGGCGGAGCCAAGGAAAGGAAGCTTTTGAAGACCCTCGTTACAGGCTGAGGAGCGGAAACCAGGTCCCTGAAAATCGCATTTTTTGGCACGTCGCATGCCTTGCAGAAGCCTCGTACATCCAGCAACAGATTCTCGGGCTTCAGGTCCTGCAATCGAAAGTTATGCTGCTGCCGATGCTGACAGCATATGGTCGTTTTCATGTCTCCTTTTGTTGCCTGATCTTTACGTTTCATCAGATTTAGTCATGCTTAACTGTTTAACCGCGTATTGTAATGCACGTCACTCGTTCACCGGTGCTGTGCGGAGCCCTTGTAGCTAAGGAGGCGGTCCCGGTAGATCACATTCTTCTGATGAAGGTGGGCCAATGCCTTGCAAACGTGTCTGCCATGCACAACTGAACATTACATCCACTCGCAGCATGCTTGGAGCTGACTGTTGTCTTCAATCTTCGACTAGCGAAGCTGCGTCCCAGCACATCATGCTCTTTGCTGCCTCGGCGTGTTGTCCTTTCTGCTCCTGTTACCATGCTCTACGTCTTTGTCTTTGTGAGTGGTTGCTGCCTCCGTGACGCAAGCGACGTAAAACCGAGCGTGGGCTTCGGAGCCTCGGGGGCAGGTCTCGCGACTGACCCCAGGGCGTCTTTAAGAAAGCCGCAGAGTATCTCAGCTATTCAAGCGGCTCCAAGGGAGCACCTAAGGAGCACCTAAGGAGCGCACCATAGAGTTTGAGCCGCTCGTAGGTGGTGAAGAGCTCTCCGCCGAGCGCGGCCTTGCAGCCAGGTTTGGGGATGCAAGGAGAATCGACGAGAGGTCCGAGATGGTCCGAGGTTTTTGTCAATTGTGCGAAGGGGCGAAACCTGATTTCCTCTTGCAGCCACCAAGCGTTGCTCGCTTTCACAATCCTATTCTCAGTCTCAATTTTTTCATGGTGAATGAACCTCAGGACGAGCCTCGAGCAGGAAGTACACATGCTCTCTGCCACTGTACGTGGCCAGCAACCGAACAACCTTGCAGCAGCAAACATTGTGCAGAATGGCAGCTGGCTCTCATGAATGATAACAGTTCAACATTGAGTCATGAGAATCAGACGAAGGGTGTATCCAGCATCTTCAGAATCCTTTTCTCATTGAGTACGGAATACCTCGGCTCTGAGCAGATGGCAAACACCAAATCTGCACGGCAGCCCGGCAGCTGACTCGCCCTCAGCCCTCGCGCGGCTGAGAGCGGTGCTCCATCCGCAGATGCGCTAAGTATCCCTTGGAAACTGCTTTCAGGGCCTGGGCGACAAGTCACGCCATGGACCTGTACAGCACTGCGGAAACCTTGACGCCTGACAACCTTGCAGGCTGAAAGGAGATAAAGCCCGAGCCACCCATTAACAATTGTCAAGCCCCCGTACAGCGCAGACAGCATAGCTCACGCCACATTTCCGACGAGACTTGGTGGATTGGCGGATTGCAAAAGATTGGCGAGTTTGCAACTGCCAGAGCTAAGTTGCACGCCATATTATACAGTAAGACAAGGATCCCAAAAGACCAAGACCCACAGTAAAGGAATCTCCAACCCATTCTAGGACCCCCTCGGAGGGCCAAAATCAGTTTTGTTTGCTAGAGCCTGAGCCCTAGTATCCCAAGGCGGGTGATGTGGAACGTTAACAAGATCGACCAAATGCGGGAGACACAGCTGCAAGCACCTGGGCAGCAGGCGTATGTTCTCCCTGTTCGGCGATCAGCCTGCGTCACAAGCAACTCCAACGATCTGACTTGGGCCAGCTATGTGATTCAGGTCACCTCTGGCCATGCACTTCGGCATACAGGCAGATCCCAGTAGCAGAGGACGTGCTGCAACAGACTACTAGCCGAACTCTGGCGCTCTGCGCTGCCCTCTGTCCCAAAAATATCTCGCATGCAGATGTCCAAGAGACGCGGCCTCAAGCGTCACCAGACCAAATGCGCCGACACCGAGTCGACCAACCCGCTGCAGATCACATCTGCGTATCCTCGTGACGCCTGTCGAAGCAAGGGCCAAAGGGGATCCAACTCGGGACTGTGATTGCGCTGCCAGCAGATCCAGGCCTGCGTTGCCCGTCCTTGTCACATTGTTTACGGCTCTGCGTGCACAGCATCTGCTTTGCAATCAACCACTTTGAAACAGGTTTGCACTTTGACGGCTGATGGCTTGACTGTTGAGTATTTGCAAGATTCCTCAGAATATCTCAGAACATGATGCAAGGATGAGGATTCCAGGATGTGCGACCACCCAAGCCGCGGACGTCGAGCCAGCGCCGGAGAACGGCGAAGTAACAGGCGGAGCGCCTGACCCAGAAAGGCACTGCGGAGGTTGAAAGAGACGCAGAACAGTGCAGATGGTGCCATGGCATGCTACAGAGGCCGGCACCAGGAGTAGCGGCCCGCACGGCTGTGCGGGATGAGCCGCGCCTTACGGGAAGCCTACTCTTACTGCTGCTCGTACTGGCATTTAAGACTCGGGCACTATGGCAACAGGGTGGGAGTGGGGGAGCATTTGTGCTCCATGAAAGTGCCCTGAAAGGGTAGTTAATCCGCTATGAGGCCTCGGGCATCCTCGGGCTGTAGGTGTCTGGGGAGCATAAAGCAGGTACCCCACCTCTCATCCTCTACGACGCTGTTTCTAGCCGACTAGCCGACAGGTGTCCGGGAGCGGACGGTGCATCAGGACCAGGGGTCCAATGGGGCCAGGGGACGGACACCGGCGTCTTCAAGCCTTACCCCTTATTTCGGCCCCGCCCCTGCCCTCCCCCGCGTGATTGTGAGTGCGAGTGTTGAGTATTGAGTATTGGGCGTGTGCATGTGCGTGTGCGTGGGCGTGTGCGGGCGACTAGAATGCAAGTCAAGATGTGGAAAGATAACACCAAGAACCCATGGGCTCGGATTCGGCTCCCGGCTGCGTTGGATCCAGCAACCCATGGGGCATGTCATTTGGAGGTGCCTCTCGGCTCAGCTTAGCTCAGTCATGCTCACTGCACTTGAGAGCCTAAGAGCCGTTGAGATAGCCTCAAAAGCAGGAGAACTGCAAGGAGGTAAAGGTCAGTAGAGCCATGTCGGGTCCATGACCCACAGCCCGCACGTTGAAGTACAAAGTTGCACTATGCCGGCACCGGAGAAGAGCTCGGTCAGATGTGTTGCTTGCCCAGCCTTGGGAGTGCAGACACCAGAACCTGCGCAAGAAAAAGCACTGCGACCCTTTGTCTATGGACCGTCTCGCAGCTGCCCTTTACATCCCAAGAGGTCATCCAAGAAACGTCGCAAAACTGTCACAAGCATCACGAGCAGACTGAATTCGCATTTTGGCATTCAGAATTCCCATGCCTGTGATCGGTGGGGACCAAGAGTGCGATGGCTGCGACGTCGGAGCTCGAGGCCTCACTACCAAGCTCAGTGCGCAATTTGGGCTGAAAGCAACGCGTTGAAAGCTGAGATATATGGTGACATGCATGGTGGGTAAATGCTTTTTGGCGCTGCTGGGCCCCTGGCGCAGCCCAAGAAGGTGCGGCCGCCGGAGCTTTGGGCAGCACCTGCCGTGACTTGTCCCAGCGGAGGTACATGCTGCGACCATACTTAACCCAACAGAACCCGACAGAACCCGAACGCATTCCTATTCAATTCCTGCCAGCGCCTTTGCAGCTGCGCCGGGTGCCTTCGACGGGGCGCACCCGCCTCCATTCTTCGTGAGTGCTCTCGTCTGACATCATAACCCATGGACAGCCAACTTCCTTGTATCTGGAAGAGCACATTTCCAAACGCTACTGCAGAGTTACTTCTTGTGTTCTTGTCATGTGATCACTGAGCAAGCCTGCTGTCTCCTCATTGGCACGCGGTGCTGGCCGGTTACGTGGAGAGGAAGGAGCCTCAAGGCAAACGTGAATGGCAGGACCCGGCTTCCGTAACAGAATGAAACTCATGGATCAACTAATCGATACGGTCACGTCACGATTCTCGGCTATGTTTTATCCGTGGTTTTGTTCTTCCTTTGTTACTTTCTTGTTGTTCTCATCTCATTCGCTTCTTGGTGTGTTCACTTCCGTTTGTTTGCACACGATGTGTATGATCGTTTGCTGTACTGTAATGCACTTATGTCTCTCTTTCTTCTTCTCTCCGGCCGTGTGCTTCAGGCTGTCTTCAGTTGGGGCGTGTGTAGCCCACGCGAAAGACAGCCTTCCAGAGCTGCTGCAAGGCACGCCTCGCGGGACTTTGTCGCAGGGCTGGCCTTGCGCTCTTGTTGCACCATTTGCACCTGAGAGAGGAAGCATGGCAGGGCCAGGGTGTGCTGGCATGTGCTCGCCTAAGCTGATGATTTTTTTGGGGTACTCGAAACCCAGTTTTGCTGGCACACGCTGATGCTGTCGCCAGAACCGAAGCTTGTCAGGATCTTGCCACTGTGGATTGAATGTCTGGAAGCACACGGTGGCCTCGTTCAAGGTTGGTGCAGGCTTGCGAGGACGGGGTGGCAATCGATTCACCTCGGATGTAAAGCATTTCAAAACAAAACTTGCTCTTTCTTCACTGCGAAAACTTGGTGAGCATACAGCACTTGGCACTCTGAATGACGAAGCGGGCGCCGCACGCAGCGGCGAGGCCCCCGCGCCTCGCAAGAACTTGGCAGGGTCATCAGCCATCCGAGCTGTGAACTTCTTCTGCCCACCTTGCACTTCCTCCTGGAGGGCTGCCACTCGCCGCTGAGGTCCGGGGCTGCGGCCTGCGACTCTTCGACTTTCAGGCTTCTGAATTTTGGAACCATGGACCATGTCGAAGGACAACAATGAAGGGCACTGAAGGGCGCTGAAGGGCGCTGAAGGGCGCTGAAAACGCTCTGAGAACCACTTCGGAACCACTTCGGGCCCCCTTGAGGTCCAGGCCTTGGGCTTGGCCGGCAGCACCTTCGCCAAGATGAAGCGCACTCGGTGGTTGAAGTTGAACTCCTAGCCGTGTGGGATCGTTTTTCTCAATATTTCATGGGAGTCCAATGTAGCGTATCCATATGTGTATATGTATAGATATATATATATATAAAGAGGGCACATATACATATTTATACATATATATGTATATGTATCTGTATATAACTGTATATATACATATATACATATATATATATAATATATGCAGATATACGTGTGTGGCCGCCTGAACTTAAAACAACCCACATGTAGAGCTTCAGCGTGCTCCCCAGCACCAGTCCTTCAGTTTGCGGCCACGCTGCAGGTCGGAACACTGCCCGTCACAGCCTGGAGAATGCTAGAGATGAAGATAAAAAGGAGATAAAGGAAATACAGGGGATAAAGGGGATGGAAAACGACCTAGAACGAGGCAATTCGAGGTCGTATCGAAGGGATGAAAGGGGCCACCAGCTCGGTCCCACATTCGTTTGTGGCAGCGTTGGCCCCTCAAAATTCGGCCTTCGTAGAGAACGCGCTGCTGGAAGGCAGGGATGCCGTACCTCCGTGGCCCATGTGACAGCGGCATTGGGGGAAAGGGGAAGTTAGTCAAATGAATGGAATGACTTGGCACGAGAAATTCTCGGATCTCTCTCGGTTCCTTCTGACATGTGCACCGCTCCGTAAGCCCAGGCAGCTCACAGCTACACGCACGGAGGCACTTCTGCTCCAATTTTGTGAAGACGCTTTCAACAAACTCATTCTCGCTGACCTCTGTGCTGCTTCAGACGTTTCAAGGTGCATTCCTTGAGAGTCACGGAGGTTGTTTGTTTCAATCGCTCAATGGTAGACTTAGGCCTTTTTGCCCAATATGCTGCCAACCACCTACAAAGTCAAAGCACTCATCGTGTGTGCTGTCAAGAGGCTGTAAGCAGTCCGGTCTGCTTGCCAAGTGTCTGCACTTGCACCGTAAGCTGCATCGCCTGCACATGCAATGACCAGCCCCACAACTTTCCTATCAAAGTGGCTGATATCAACCTCGGAGATAAGAAGTTCTGCGAGTTAAGTACAGAGTTTGGGCATCATTTATGAATGGGTTAGAATGGGTTTCATGTAGGGCATTCGAGGAGGGCAATTCCGCAGCCTGCCTCGGCACCGCGGCTCACGCGGCAGCTACCAAGTTTCCAGTGTGATGGGCAATGGCCACCCCGTTTTTTTAAAGCTCAGAGTGGCTTTGTGCTTGAACTGCCCAAGGCTCCTGGCCGTACGTGTCTTTGGGGGCCGCATGCATTGCTGTCCGTCCCACTTGGCATGAAGAAGCACTATAAGCTTCTCTTGCCACTGAACAACAAAGAGCAAAGAACATGGAGGGGAACCACAAAAAACAACACTTCCCTGGAGCCGATGCACCGCCAGAAGCAAGCAGCAAGCATCGTGATCCCGAATTGGGAAGGGTTCACTCATGATGGACTAATGCATAGAATCTTAGAAGCCTTGGATGCCATTTTCGTCTTCCTGCTGCAACGAGCCGCGTTGTACATGAAATGCAGCAGGCACCGTTCACGGCTGTGACCCCTCGTCAGGCTTGTTTAGGATTATGTCTGTTTCTCTTCAACCCTCGAAGCATCTCAATGCCCTTTCTGCATCACGCGATCAACCGGAGGCTTCAGCCTGGCCGACAAGGTCTATGCAAAAGGCACGCAGCACTACGAACTGCACATCTGTGCCACACAGACACGAGCAAGTGAGAAAATTGATGATCAAAAAGAGTGCAGGCTTCTGACCCGACTGTTCTGCCTGCAACGGTGAGGGAGGCGGCATTTCAGCGTCGGATCCTTGAGCTTTCTAGAAGGGGGGTGTACGAAAATAGGGGGTACCCTTTTGCAGATTCCTATAATGAGGGTTATAATATTTTGGGGTATATTCGGGGGACCCTATTTTGGGAAATACGCAGAAGGACACGAGGATCAATCACCTCGTTTGGACCCTTGGCCCAGAAGCAGCTTGAAATGCCAGAGGGAGTCCTTCCGGGGCCGGTGGAGGCTGCATCTGCATGCCAGCTGGGCCTCCCAGGCACATGACACAGCAAATGACACAGTAGGTCCGTCATGCAGGCATGCGTTTGGTAGCTTGAATCCCCTCTTTGTTGCTAAAAGAGGAACAAGGACGAGTCCAAGTCCACATGATGCAAGCTACAAGGTGCAACCTACGCAACGTTTAATGCCACAAACATGCAAGATTGGTTTTCAGGGGGTCTGATGCAGTGACGAGGGAGACGAGGAGAGAGCCCATTGCCCACCACATCATGGCCCACAGCTGATCCTAGGCCAGCATTTTTCTTGAAGTTGAGGCCTCCTAGTCTCCCTCTATCCTGTGACCTACCTTGTTGAGGTGCATAGGGGCTCCTCATGTTATAGTTGCACAGACGACTGATTCTACGAAGTACCCGGAGCAGTAGCAGCAGCAGTAGAGCAGCGGCAGCAGCGGCGGCCTTCCATGCCGTCTGAACTCTGGGCTGCCTGCCATGTTCCGAGCAGCCGGATTGGACACATGGCCAACACACGATGAAAACACGTTTTCCTGCGCAAGCGCAGCTTTTCACCACATTCACGCGCGACGTGTCGAATGAACGTAGCAGGGAGGTGTCTACAGAAGCCGTCTTCAATTGTCCAAATGCAAGTGCAGAGGTCTGCGACACGCCGATGTGCAAAGACTCTGGACCAAGTTCGGCCTGCCTGTTCTGCCAGACGCCGCTCCTGCGCCAGCCTGTGCTTCACAAGTTTCAGGCTGGCAAGTCATGGGACCGCAACGAGTTGCGCAGGACGCCTTAGCATTAAGCATCCTCAGTGGTAGCGATAGTGCCTGATGTGGAGGCGAACGGCCAAAAGAGCTCCCAGGACAAGCCCTGCACATGGCATGGCGTTTGGACAATCACAGGTGAACCATGACAAGCGATCTCTGCTTCCCCGACATGATGTGTTGACACATGCACAGCCCATCCCATTGCTTGATTGGCAGACAACACACGGCACAAACAGGGGACGCGCTGGGATGTGCCAAACACACCATTCATGTAGAGCGTCGTTGCGAGCTCTTGCATGAAACAGCACGCGGGTTCACATGTTTGCTTTCGGAATCAGGCACCACCTCTCCTCTCTGTAGTCTGTAGGTGTGACCAGCTACGAATACAGTACTCAGGCATTCCTTCAACCAACTCGTAGGCTGGGCCATGATGAACCGCCTGCATCGATGTGCTGCAGGACAAAGCACTGGCTCTCGCCGGAGTCCGTGTTCTGAGACAGTGGATGAGCCGCCATGTCAAACTTCGCAAATGACGAGCTCCTTTGACCAACAACTGCCCCCAGCCCTGCCGTCCTCCAAGCCACAGATCTGGTAGTTGTCTTTGTTCAGCCCACGAATGTTGATGCGGCCTCTGACAGAATACCGCAAACTCAAATGACTTGCCCTTCAGCTGGTAAAGATGATTGACCAGCCTCCTTCTGCGCCGAAATCCCCATCTAAGCTCAGCAACGGGTAGCCCATCCTCACAGACGACCCACATAAATCGACAGAAGCGTGGTCCATTCAAAATGACGATCCTGCTTATGAAAAATAGAAAAGATCTTACCACAAAGGAAAGTGGGGGCGCGCCTGTGCCTGACGAAGTATCTTCTTGGATTCTCGGGCTGCTCGGGCGTCACGAACCTGGGGCAAGCTAGCCAACGGACTGAAACCACCTCCTGCTCGTCACCAAGCAGCCTAGATTCAAAAGCATGCCTAGCAGCCTAGTGACCTGTAGCTCCACTTGCGCCCCTGATATCTTCCATCCAGAGAGGAGAAGTGCAAGCATGTCTCGCTTTATTTGTGTCCCTGATCACTTATGTTCGCAGACGGCTCATGGTAGCTGACAGGTTCAGCATCAGCCACAAAGCAAGTCTGCAAAGGTACACGGTCGTGAACACAGGGTTGGCGGGACAGCACAGGATAAGTGCAGCATGTCTCGCTTTATGTGTGTCCCTGATCACTTCTGTTCGCAGACGGCTCATGATAGGTGAACCGCAAAGGTACACGTTCGTTTGGCGGGACAGAAGCATGTCTCGCTTTATTTGTGTCCCTGATCACTTCTGTTCGCAGACGGCTCATGGTAGCTGACAGGTTCAGCATCAGCCACAAAGCAAGTCTGCAAAGGTACACGGTCGTGAACACAGGGTTGGCGGGACAGCACAGGAAAAGTGCAGCATGTCTCGCTTTATTTGTGTCCCTGATCACTTATGTTCGCAGACGGCTCATGGTAGCTGACAGGTTCAGCATCAGCCACAAAGCAAGTCTGTAAAGGTACACGGTCGTGAACACAGGGTTGGCGGGACAGCACAGGAAAAGTGCAGCATGTCTCGCTTTATTTGTGTCCCTGATATTCCCTGATCACTTCTGTTCGCAGACGGCTCATGGTAGCTGACAGGTTCAGCATCAGCCACAAAGCAAGTCTGCAAAGGTACACGGTCGTGAACACAGGGTTGGCGGGACAGCACAGGAAAAGTGCAAGCATGTCTCGCTTTATTTGTGTCCCTGATCACTTCTGTTCGCAGACGGCTCATGGTAGCTGACAGGTTCAGCATCAGCCACAAAGCAAGTCTGCAAAGGTACACGGTCGTGAACACAGGGTTGGCGGGACAGCACAGGAAAAGTGCAGCATGTCTCGCTTTATTTGTGTCCCTGATCACTTCTGTTCGCAGACGGCTCATGGTAGCTGACAGGTTCAGCATCAGCCACAAAGCAAGTCTGCAAAGGTACACGGTCGTGAACACAGGGTTGGCGGGACAGCACAGGAAAAGTGCAAGCATGTCTCGCTTCATTTGTGTCCCTGATCACTTCTGTTCGCAGACGGCTCATGGTAGCTGACAGGTTCAGCATCAGCCACAAAGCAAGTCTGCAAAGGTACACGGTCGTGAACACAGGGTTGGCGGGACAGCACAGGAAAAGTGCAGCATGTCTCGCTTTATTTGTGTCCCTGATCACTTATGTTCGCAGACGGCTCATGGTAGCTGACAGGTTCAGCATCAGCCACAAAGCAAGTCTGCAAAGGTACACGGTCGTGAACACAGGGTTGGCGGGACAGCACAGGAAAAGTGCAAGCATGTCTCGCTTTATTTGTGTCCTTGATCACTTATGTTCGCAGACGGCTCATGGTAGCTGACAGGTTCAGCATCAGCCACAAAGCAAGTCTGCAAAGGTACACGGTCGTGAACACAGGGTTGGCGGGACAGCACAGGAAAAGTGCAGCATGTCTCGCTTTATTTGTGTCCCTGATCACTTATGTTCGCAGACGGCTCATGGTAGCTGACAGGTTCAGCATCAGCCACAAAGCAAGTCTGCAAAGGTACACGGTCGTGAACACAGGGTTGGCGGGACAGCACAGGAAAAGTGCAAGCATGTCTCGCTTTATTTGTGTCCTTGATCACTTCTGTTCGCAGACGGCTCATGGTAGCTGACAGGTTCAGTCTTGAGAGGTACACGATCGTGAACACAGGGTTGCAACAACGGTGGGCGCCTGAATTTTCACACCTGTCAGAAACACAAACAAACACTTCAGGTGCCGGCGCGAAGGGTTCGTCCTTGCTGTGGTTTCGGCCTCAGTCTGAGCCAAACCGATCTGATCTCCAACTCGAAACATGCTCAAGCCGCCGGCAGAGAGAGAATGCATGGCTTGCCATGACGAAGTTCCTCGCAAAGGGGCGGCCATGACGATTTGGAGGCGTTTCGACAAGGGGCAAGAACTTGTGGAGCATGTTATTAACATTCATACTTGCGGCATTTCATCGGTTGTCGCTTTTTGTTTGTCGGACTCGTGGGGACGCAGGAGCGCGGGTTGTAAGCAAGCTTCATGCACATTTGTACCCTTGTCGAGCTTTAGTTCCATTACTCCTTCACAACTCAAACGACAAAGGTGACAAAGCACTAACACTAACTCTGCAGATCTCTGCAGTATGGGACTTCCGGAAGAGCAAGAATAGTCAAGATGCAAGGGGCCAGCACATGGAATGTCTTCAGGAATAGTGACCCTCACGATCGAGGTTGCTGCAACAGGACGTGCTGACATCTGGTTATGTGACGGCAAAAAATGACAAAAAGTTAAGATTTTGCTTTGGCGTTTGGAAGGACCTTATACGTACTTGCCAGAGCAAGATAGAATGGAGATCAGGGCGCAAACAAGTTAAATGCGACGAAAATATTCTCACAGTGGTGCTTGATTGCATCATGAAAAACAACATTTGCATCGAAAGAGATGTGAGATGTCGGATGTCGAAACATATGAACATGGGATCCCGGAGTTGTGCAGCTCGTATGAGCCTGGCGCGGAGACGAGCGCACGACCCAAAACTTCACAACACAGAGTATTCTGCGACAACACAAAAGCAAGCGAACCCACTGCATCCACCCGTGGGCACGCCTACCACAAATACTGTTCCATTGAATTCAACTGACCTCAACAAGTGGCACAAAACATCAAAGATGTGAGTCCTATCCACAACTGTGGAGACCATCGTCAGCGGCTGACTCTTTGCACTTGACAAGCGCACCTCGACCTATCATGGCTCGAGCCGTGTTCGGCACCAGCTTTGCTGAAGAACACGAAGCCAAGCAAATGAAGGCCTCTACCTACATCAAACCTACTGCCTCACTCTCTTAATGAACGAAGAATTGAGACTCGTCAAGGCCTCGGGCGCCTTGCTGCCTGGCCAAGAGCATGTTGGTACCAAGAGGACAACTCGAGGAGATCGTGAGGCCAAGGGTCGTGGTGCAAGATGGGCAGACAATTAGTTTCTACACGTTCATCGCACTCGATCCTCCAAGCCAAGCAGTTATATCAGGGCTGCTGTGGGACCTTCCCGAAAGGGATCCGGCCACTTTGACTCCACCTTGGACATGCAAGGGCTCAAGCATTTGGTGAAATTTACAGAACGACTGTCTGCATTCGCCGGTAGTCACAGTCACAAGCTCGCGCACATCGCGTTCTGAGTGCCGATATATGCAAATGCGTGAGAATGGCATACCCAAGTTGTGTGACAGGTGAGCTGTCGGAGACTTGTCCGGGCGAAGCCCTGCGGTCACGCCTGGCAAAAGATGTCTCCATTCACCTTTGTCACGAGGAAGTTGTCTTCCTGTCGCGGCGACGATGGTTCGAAGCTTAAACACAGACCATTTGCCAAGCAGTGCATCTGCTTCCAGATTTGATAGTGCGTGCATGATTGGCATAGCTCTCATGTCTTACTGACGTGCCATATGTTTAAAGACCAAGCCTCCCTTGCTTTAGGGGATTCGGGATGTTCTTGCCACTGTCGAGGGTTGAGAGCGTACCTAAACCCTATAAACCCTAAACCCTAAACCCTAACGCCCCTATTGCTTACTAGGGTCAACCGGAGATCTCCAACCCACAACTCTCAAGAACGCGCCCTATGGTCCTGCGGCCCTGAAGCTGTTAGGGTTTAGGGTTGAAGGGTTTATTAAGGGTTTAGGGTTCAGGGCTCGGGGTCTAGGGTTTAGGGTTTAGGTTTTCATGGTCCCTTAATATGGCCCTTCGCCCTCTTCAAAAGGTTCAGCTACAATAGCTAAGGCTATGTTCCCTGCCTTGGAATCGAAGGGCAGCTGCAAAACGAGGCGCTCCTCCTTCTTGACCACGAGCTGTGCAGGGCGACGATGTGAACAAGTAGGCTGGAGGAGGAGGTCCGTAAGACTTCTGTCCACCAACTGCTGCACGCTACGGCTCTGTATCGCAAGACAACCCAGGGCTGCACGTTGCTCTCAGTCTTCAAGCAGATGCACAGCGGTGCTGCCGTCAAATCTCCACCCGCAAAGCCTGGGGTGTTAGTGGCGTCAGCAGCTCGTCCTTGTCCTACAAGTAACAGAAGAGCCCAGAATTCAGGCGCAGGAATTCGACCAGCAAGCTGCAAAGCAAAAGAAAACACAAGACCGATCGAGGTCGATCACCAAACTTGCAATCCGCGCAGTCCTCTCGGAAGAAACCGAAGGCCTCACAACACCATGCCACATGATGCCGCATGATCCTGTTCCGCCCGCAGGACATTAAAGGCAGGTACCCTGGAAAGAAGACTTTCTGAGCACCAGCACGACGCTTGTGCGACAAAGGCCAATGCGAAGCTCGAGCTCTACCCCGACCCTTTTAAAGGCAATCCCCGTCTGAGGTGGACGGCGCAGAGCATGGAAGCGATGGCGCCCACCAACACCTCTGCTAAAGAACAGAACCCAAAGAAAGTTCCAGCTTTTGGCCGCCAGAAGTACAGCTGTTCAATACTTCAGCCAAGCCACAAAGAGGAGGATTGTGAGACGCAGCTGATCTGCGTAGCAGGCCTGTATGGCGGCACGACTACAGTTACTACACGACCCATTCGTCGTTCACGGCCTGCGCAACATTTACTTCGACCCATGGTACATCATGCCCGCACAGCTGCGAAGCATCTGTCCCCACAACTCCCCTCGCCACCACACTGCGAGTGCCTCTCCCGGCGCGCAGCTGGTGGAAGAGGTCTGTAGCAACCATGCACCCCGCATGTTCCACGACGCCTGTCATCAAGACTGGTCTGGGGAGACTTTGTGTGACTTTGTGCGACTTTGTGTGACAGAAAGTGGCCCGACATTTTCACGTCCCCGCTTTGTGTGTCCCGGCGAGTCTGCATCGGACAGCAAGGACGGGCGCACAAACCCGGCAGCCTGTGGCTTGTCCACATTCAAGCTCGCCATGGCCATGCCCAGCGCATCCTCTCACGCTAAATCTTAGAAGCAGGCAAGCCAGAAGAGAGAGAGAGAGAGAGAGACAGAGACAGAGAGAGAGAGAGACGGAGAGAAAGAGAGAACGAGAGAGAGAAAAGACAAAAAAGAGAGAGAGGAAGAGGAAAAAACAACACAGAGACAGACAGAGGAGGGGATTGATCACGCAGCGACAGTAACAGGTGCAACACGCTCCTTGAGCATGGCCTCTGGGGGCCCTGGCACCAGCGTTGTCAGGTCAGATCTGCCGAATGTCTCCCAACATCTCTCTACTGTATTGGATCTGGCACGGACGCCCCTGAACCCTTTTGAGGTGACCCCACCCGGCCTCCCCCGAAACCGGGGCTCGGGTCGGTTCAGTTCGCTATCTGTAAGCCAAATGGCAACATCTAGCTGTTTGATTGCCACGTTTGCGGAATCCAGCGCATGCATGTAGTAGGCCCTATCGTGGTTTAAAAACCGTCTGCCAAGATGACGCATGACATTTCGGCTACCACCTGGGACCTACAGCCGTCCCTAGCTCCAAATACCTGCTGCCTCACTTGAAACAAGTCACCCAGCTCTGTGACACTCAGAACCATAAAACAATCATGACGCCCTCCTAGTATTGATTCTGGGTACTCTGTCAGGGTTTCTGTCACCCTTCTCTATACGTGGCGGCGGGTTCTATGCGGCCAGTTCTGGGAGGCGCTCCAGGGATACTCGGCGGGCTTCTCTGGGGTGGGCACTTCCAGAGACCAGGTTGACTTGAAATCTAGCAACACCACTGGGGGTTCCAGGCTGTGGGGTCCTCCACAGAGACCACCCCTCCTGCGACCCTCCTGGGAACCCTTGGCACCCCCTGGGACCCCCCGTTTGCGAAAAATCGGAACTCTGCCTGCCCCCTTGTCTCCTCGCACCCAGCTGTGCGGCTGCCGAGGCGGCAATAGAAAAAGCAACGGAGAAGAGAGAGAGAGAGAGAGAAAGAAACTCAGGAAGCAGCAGGCAAAAACTCCTCATGATGTGTCCTTGCCCTTTTCTCTCATGCCTTTTCCTCTTCCGAAATCGAGGTGCCGACTGGTGAGGCTTTGAAACAGATGAAACAAGCGGAAACAGGTCACCAACAGCGTTGGGACACTCAGAAACACTTGATTCCTCCTCCAACCGATTCTCACTTTGACCTCTTCTGCCGCTTAGCAGCACCCGAGGAGGCAGCTTTGGTCGACTTCCTGTTCCACACTGGCAGCTGGCAGCTGGTACAAAGACACCGACATCATAACATTCTTGGATTAAGCAAGACCATCCTCTTCTTGGAGGCTTCCCCGACCTGCACACCATTCACCTGAGCGAAACCAAAGATCCGGCAGGGAACTCAAGCCAATGGGTGTCAGTCGTCCCTTTTGCGCCTCGCTGTTTGCAGGATACATGCTCTCGAACTCCTGGCCACAACTCGGCTGCCAGACGTCTAGCCTACGGACACCCCAGCATCTCACAGCTCTAAGCAATATGGCCCATGGCATCCTTCACGTTGAACTTCCGTTTGCAGCCCTCGTAGTTCCTGCCAGTAGTGGTGACTTCAATTGCCAATGCTGTGCTAGTAGATAGCAGAGAACATAGAAAGAACTTCAGAAGAGAACACGAGAGCTGCTGACAGAGGCACATGTACCGAATCTTTCCGAAGATCTTCCGCTCTGACCATCCCATGTCATGCCTTGCAGAACAGATCTCGTCATGAGACATCACGATCACTGCAAAACGCATGCTGCAACGATTCCGCTTACTCAGAATGGCGCGAGGGCACGCTTGTACAGACAATGGCTGGGCTCTGAGGTGCCAACACTCCACAGATGGACCACATGCAACCAACGTACCCATTTGGCTCTCGCCTCGGCAAATTTTTAGAAATTTTTCAAAGCTCTCGAACATATGAGGTCTTTGTGTCATGAAGAGGCTCAGATGGGCTGATTGAAGCAAGAGCGGGTGGTGAGAGAGCTAGAGTAGACGTGGGGAGTCTTCACCTGCTGTCCACATCTTTTCCAGTCAAAGCACTGGGGTGTGAGCAAAAAAACGTCTTGTCTATGGATACCTCAAAATTTGAGGCCCTACAATATGACTGCACAAGTATGCACAAGTGCAGGCGGGCATGTGTGCCCTGTCCCATTTGCTTGCCAACTCAGCTGCATGGTGAGAGAGAGGTGCTTGATCCGCCACACCCCTACTCTGATCTTGACTCCCTGTGACACACGCTGCCTCACAATGCTTCCACCGAACGTTTCGATGACATCTCTCAAGTGAACGCTTGCTTGTCATTTTCCGAAGCATGGGAGGCTGAGCAACCAACCCATCCAAGTTGTAGCGGTCGTTCAGGTAAATGGCTGTGGCCAGAGCTGTGGCTGGATCTTTGCTCCACTCCAACACCTGCGGGTTACTTTCCATGCGCGATGACGTCACCATTGAAACATCTCTCGTGTAGTGTCGTCGGAAGCAACAGGCTGTTAGCTCGTCTCATCTTCAAGAATTCGGAGTCCACTCTGTGCGTTACAAGCAAGTCCTAGACAGATCACACGGAGCTATCACACGGAGCTTACGATTGCCGCCTTCTTTGCCCAATACATTCGGAGGAAACCATGCATCTTGCCTGGAGCAGCTTCTTTACGAGAATGTCTATTCGTGGTCCCATCAGATCAGCTGCGAGTGCTCAGGCCCAGGAAATGCTTCGAGAGGAGTAAAAGTCGAGCAAGCTGCCAACCCCGACATCCTCTGAGCTCCTAGGCAACACCAGCAGCTGGCAGCCTTCAGAAACCATCTGCCGCTGAGCCCTGAGGCATCACAGCTTTACTTTCATGACAGGAATGTCTTGCGCAGGCCAATGGCAGGAGGAGCAAGGAGGCCAACGAGACACAAGGGAAGAGCACCGAAGCCGCTAAGACTGAAGCTTTCTGACGTAACTTTTCCAACTACACCATTCGGCCGTCCCTTGGCCCTCCGCTTACCCACAGAAGCACACGGAGGGATGGCTGCCGTGTACTGAGGGCGGAGCGCGTTCCAAAGCTCATCATGGGTTTTGGCCTTCCACGAACGTTCGAAAAAACCAAGCAGATTGCGTGAAAGGCTTTGCGGATTTTGGAGGGCGCGAGCATTTTGGATTGTGTGAGAGGGCACCAGCAAACGTCTGTGATCCACCATCATTCCGACCAACGCCTTCTCCAGCTGTGCCCTGCTGTACAGGTACTCCCTCTTGTCCTTCTCATGTTCACAGTCGGATTACTTACATATGTGCTGTGACAATCCCTCCGCAGTACAGCGACTCAGCAGACTGAGCTTCATGTCATCGCTGTCTACGACCTTCTATCCGCTTCTGTTTAGGCAGGTACTTTTGCACGCCCATTCACTTG
Organism: Symbiodinium natans; assembly: GCA_905221605.1. Classification (NCBI taxonomy): domain Eukaryota; class Dinophyceae; order Suessiales; family Symbiodiniaceae; genus Symbiodinium; species Symbiodinium natans. The sequence continues at coordinate 100,541 of CAJNDS010000073.1, forward strand.
CGTTTCGGCTGGTGGTTACACAAGTGAAGGCCTTAACATGACATCAAGAAATGCAAGAAGCGCAACAATGAGAAACAGCCATTGGGCTTTCACGACACACCAGGCACACCTGCACCTCCGGCACACCTACGACCCACAACCCCAAAAAAAACCGTGAGCCCGCATCTACTGCCTTGCTGTGCTTCTTCAGCGTCTCAACCTGGCCGTGTCTCCGACGTCTCGAAGGCTTCGCAGCCAGGAGCCATGGTAAGATCGGAATGACCAGAAGTCTTCTTTCACATACTTCGAAGTGCAAGACATCGCCGGCCAGACCGCCCATGCCGAGGCACCCTGCAAGGCCAGATAAGGCAAGATTCGCGTGGTGCGAGACAAATCCTAAAGAGTCCAGGTTGGGAAGGATGACACTGTACATTGGCTCTCTGCAGACACCTGGCGTCTCAGCCTCTCATCTCCTAGAAACTCCACACTCGCAACGCAAGTCATCTGGCATTGAGCAACGCTTACATTCTTCCATCCTTCAGCACTTCTGGGTTTCTGGGGGTTTCTGGCCTTCAGCGAATCGTAGTTCTGGTTGTACCAGCAGTAATTGTCAGAGAGCTCTCGCCGCACAATCGACTGCACACAAGATGAGCAGATGTGGGCAGCAACTTGCAGCCTTGCACCAGCAGCTGTGACCGAACATGATCCAGAGAACCGAGCTGGACTTCCTTACCGCTAGTAGCTCGCCTGTCGCAGACAACACTTACTTTACACACACACACACACACAACACACGCGACACACAACACACGCGACACACAACACAACACACAACACACAACACACAACACACAACACACAACACACAACACACAACACACAACACACAACACACAACACACGCGACACACAACACACGCGACACACAACACACAACACACAACACACAACACACAACACACAACACACAACACACAACACACAACACACACCACACACCACACACCACACACCACACACCACACACCACACACCACACAACACACACACACACACCACACATACAGACAGGCTACTCTGCTCACAGCCGCGGCCTCCTCCAGGAAGTCGTTCGCCGCAGACTTGGCCGCACCTTTGGCGGCCTCGTCAAGAGTCAGAAAGTCAGACTCAGTCAGTCGTTGCCAGGGGGCTCCGTTGATGCTCAGTCTTCGCGACTGCAAACTGGAACGGCAAGAACGGCGGCCTTCCGCACGACCAGGGCGCAGCGCTGCGCAGAAATCTGGCCAAACCTAGGCAGCGACGGCAACGAACGCGGTTGACTGCCATGTTTAAGTCTTCGGGGTCCCTTGTCCAAGGCAGTCGAGCTGGGCCTCAGGCTTGATCCATGGAGAAAGGCCCGATACGGCCTGCCGCGGAAGCAGCAACAGCGAGCAAGGCTGATCTTCTGAGGTTGAGAATGGTTGAGCGTTAGGGCCTAGGCTCAGCCAGTGGCAATCCTGCCTGCTTCGTAGGATCATTGCGCTTCTGCCCAAACAGGGAGAGGCGCTTTCGTACGAACTCCTCCGAGACTGCACACCAGGGCACAGGCTTCTGACATTTGCAACAGTACATAATGTGCTTCATAACCCCTTACACCTGTACAATCCATCCATGAGAGAAAAAACTATAGTAGCAGAAGACATGTACAGCATCCAGGCAGCAACATGCAGTCATAGACATAGACCGGAGACGCTGGAGTGCCCTTTTCAGCATCAAGAAGCCGGGATGGGCGAAATGAACCCTCGGAGACATCTTTCGCGACATCCCTAGAAACATCCTCCGACCGTGACCCGTCACCTCGAGACGGTGCTTCCCGGCAGCAGGCCCTGGGGTGAAGAGCTCCTCGACACAGCCGCGCTCCGGGAATTGGCATCTCATGATGCAAAGGCCTTTTCGGCTAGCTGTAGAAGCTCAAAGGGAAATCCGAACAGCCAGCGATAAGCATGGTCCACATGTGCCTGCCTTGCTCACGGGGCCAACTGTGCGATCCACCTGCAAGGATTTCAGCGCCGCAGCTACATCCAGGCCTGCAGCCAAGTGAGGACGTAAGTCAAGACAGGCTTCATGCATCGTTAGGCAAAAGCTGGCCGGCCCAGCACGCATACTTTTGTCGAAGGGCTCGGACTGGCCACTCCAGTGGAACCAAGCTCGGTGCTGGAAGCAGAGACTCAGAACTCTCATGAACTCTCAGCCCTGTCTCTACCGCAGCATCCTTGCCAATGGAGCGCCCACGGGCATGATCTCTCCACAACGAAGGCCGCAAGACTTAGCCTCGTGGCCTCGTGGTCACATTAAATGGCAACTGGAGGCTGCCTAGTGACACTTTAGTCTGTCTTTGCATGTCGCTTTATGGTCCGGCCACGACTGAGCCGGGTGCCATGTCGACCTCAAAATGGCTGCTTCGCAGCAAGGGCCGGCGTCAAGATGTGACCCTACAAAGAAACAGAACGGCGTGGGAAGATCTGTTGCAAGGAACGGTGGGTACAGAGTCCTTGCAGGTACATGTTCTTGGGGCTGGCAGTGACTTTCACATGGCTTGTTGACCAGACGAGCATCTGCAACCCACCCTTTGGTGTCACAGCGCCCAACACATCTTCCCAACGGCAAGGCCGGGCTTACCTCACCCATACAAACTCAGCGACTGCTTGGCCACGCCAAAAGTGCCAAGGGGAGTAGGAAGGCTATGGAGTACCCGCCGAGCCCAGTCCTACGATCAACACACGCCACTCCCCTCGCTGCCACTCAGATGGGCAAAGGTAAGTCTGGCCAAAGGCTCTGGATTGCGACTTCTGCCGCAAGATGTTAAAAGATGTTGACTTCAGCATGCACCGCAATTCTGCAGAATTCATATCACCCACGAAAATGCAAGAGCCGTGACGACGCTTCTATGAGCTTCTGTGCGTTATCAGATACAAACCACCTGATGGCATAACGCAACAGCTTGCGGCCTTGCGGCACCCTGCCCGCCGTCGAAACTGGCAAGACACAGATGACACGCGATAAACGGGGACCTCAGCATGCCTCGGCTAAGGCGCCGGGTCAAGCCAGACAGTCATCATCTGGTCGCAGGATCATGCGCTGCTTCGACCTGAACAAGCTTGCACACCGTCCTTTCCTTAAACTTAAGCCTAAACTGATACAGCTTCAGACAGACCTGGCAAGTTTTGCGATGTCGAATGACAGAAGCCACTGTGTTGATGCAATTAGAGTCCTTTAGTCTCACCCAGTGGCAGCGCAAAATCCTTTCCAGCATCGAGGTCGCCTGGGCTCGGTGTTGAACAACGACAGAAGGTCTTCGGCTTTGGAGTATATGGTTTCAAAGTACCCACCATAGGGAAACGATGCAAGTCTCTACGCAGCCGAGCAACCGTGAGCGTCCAAAGCCCAGCGCTCGACTGGGCCGCCACCCTCCCAACTAGTTCAAGTACGAGCCCAAGGGGGGGTAGGCAGGGGGCTTGCGTGTGCTGACCGCTCACTGCAAGCGCTTGAAGCGCAGAGTTCCGAGCCGGAGCCACTGCTTACTCACTCTGTGTGATGATACGAAGAGCTACTGTGGCAGGTGCCTATCAGAAAACTTCTAGAAGGGGAATGAGCATAATCAGCATCATGCGACAAACCTCTTCAGGGCTTCTGACGATGGCTCCCAAATCGTTTCTTTGCCAGAACACTGGGCAAAACATGCACTCAGCAGCCTCTTTGTAGAGCAGTATCTGGCGCTCTGTGGCTGAGACCTTCCACCAACTGTTCTTCGCATGCACCCCTTCACTCCACTCCAGGATGCCCTAAAAAAAAAACTTGTGTTTGCTCCATCCATGCGACTTCCCAAACTCCGCTGTGTGTCTGCGTGTCGGTCATGGTCTTTGCCAGCTGCGAGAAATACTGGCCTTGACATTCCAAGTATTTAATGATCAGAACTCTCTCCCACAGACGGTTGTACAGGCACAGCTTTGCAAGGAGCTCCCCAGCAGCCGAGGCACTCTCAAACTTCCCGGAATCACGGAGGATCAGCTCAAACGACTCTGCCTACCAAGGCGGGTTGTTCTCAAAAACCCGCATGAAAGATGGACCAAAATTCTCAAGATCATCGGGCTGGACTAGGATGCTAGGATACTACAGCTTGCTGCTCAATCTGGAACCAAATTGCCATCATTCCATTAAACGGCGCCTCGTCAGCGTCACCCTGCCAGCCTTAGGCCCACTTTGCCACCAACCGCTGCAAGGCGAAAGGTTCAAAATGAATCAACCCTCTCTTTGCTGTCGGGGCTGCGGAAAGCGTAGCGTCCACCCAAATGCCCTAGGCGCTCACGGCCTCCCTTCTCGGCTTGCAGACGCTCCTCCAGTGAAGGAACTCTGGCACGTCAGCCAAGAGTCCGTCTCTGATCGTCTGTCAATGGCTGAATAAATTGTGCACAGGACATCTTCGTGTATGCATGCTGTCAACCCACACGAGCTCACTTACAGCAGCTTGGGACAAAGGGGAAGTATAACAACAACTGATACGACATCCGAATCTGACAGGCCCGTAAAAGCACTCTGAGATTGTCACAGACCTCTCGCGAGCTGCCTCAGGAACGCAAGTTCAAGGCTGTTGCTCCACGGCCAAAGGTTTCAAAATGGCTCGGCTCCCCATAGCCTTGTAAACGCAGAATCAAAAACCGGCAAACTGCACGATGGAGCTCCTGTGTAGGTCCACAAAAGCCCTTGCAACAACTGCCGAGACGCAGTAGATTCGACACGTGCCACGTTCTCCGTACTGCGCTTCCCAGCTGCCTGCATGTACAACATGGCAACCAGCTGCCTACCAACACGTTGGCGCACCACAAGCGGTCAAATCTTCTTCCCTGCGGCCACACAGCCTCCACATCTGCAAGCAGGCGTGGGTTCTTGTCCATTTCGTTGCTGAAGATGAAGTCCACAAACCTTTGTCGAAAATGCAACATGCAGATCGGCTGCATCCAACCCTGACCTTGATAACGTCATGTTTCGACAAGGCAAGACGCATCACAAGACAAAGGTCACACGTACAATGTACAAATTGCGTCCATGGCGCTCATCGAACTGGACCTTTTCATCTCCTCAAATAAGGAGCATTCTGCATTCGCTTTCAACGTCTTTCATCTACATCCCGCCAAAGCCAAGAGCACGCAAGACTACTCAAGACCAGCGTGCTGATCTGTTTAGAGCAACTGTTGTGGAGCTGCGCTGCGGGTGCCGCCCGCTACCCCTGACAGCATCTACCGGGTGTGCGTGTCGAGAAGTACATGCGCAAGCTGCAAGCATAGAGGACAACTGCTGTGCGACTTCCGCAGGTTCTGCTGAATACGGTTGTTGCACGGCTGCGGTGTGCTGCGATACATCTTGTGGCCAGGACTCTGTTTCGATCCATGGTCCTCCGCAAGAGAAAAGATCAAACATCGCCATCAACTCAACAGCAACCACATCTGAGTTGACACTTGGGACGGTCTGTGCACCGAAGGCGTCTTATGTCCTGAAGATTTCACGTACCTCCTTCTCTGTGAGCTTGGTAGACAAGCAACCCAAGAACCTCGATGTGTTGACGACTATGTTCGAAGATTCATGGAGGCATATGTCATCTTACAGCTTGGAGCAAATAGTGCTGGCAAGATACACCGTGAGCTCCTCGAAGGATAAGCAACCATCCTCGCAAAGCGCTTTTGCCGGGAAAAGCAGCCATTTCTGCAGGCAGAACAAACCCATGGACTTCCCTTGTTTTTGCCTCCCTTGCGTTGCAGCATGGACGAGAACAGAGAGGAAAGGTTTCCAAGCTGCCATTGAACCCTAACTCAACCCCAACATTTCTGTGGAAGATAAGTCCGAGTGCCAATACTGCAAGTACGACAAGTGCATAGATACGAGGAGCATCGAGAAGCAGTCGGCAAAGCCCACCGTGCACTTTCACGTATTTTAAAGCCTTTGTCCTTATTGACGTCGAGCTCATGGAATTTGGCCTCGCAGCATCTGGCAAAGGCTTAGGATAGACTGGAGGTCGCTTCGAAAACAGGCGAGCCTTGATTTGAGTCTTCAGCTGGACAGCCTCCAGTCCAGTGGGCTAAAGGAGGCTGTGCAAAACACATCCAAACACTACAAAACATTTCCAAAACCTTGCGCCCCTGCGCATGAGCCAAAGAGGTCCAACATAGCACTGTACAAGCAGAGTACAAGCACAGTTAGGCCGGGGCCTTTAATGAGGTCGACCTCTCCGGCTCGGAAGGCCGCCTGCGGCTCGGCACCACGACACCAGCTACCAAATGGGGGGGATCTCTGTCCAAAGCTGAAAAAACAAAACATGCGTCCGTATAGTTGAAACTGGGCATCAAAAGCAATATGAAAAAAGACTACAACAAACCTCTAGACCCTCCGAACTGGCCCTGCCTTTTATCGCTGCGCGGCAGTGTCGGCGAACTGCGAGCATCAATGGGTGGCAGAATCATGGCTCCAGAGTGGGACTTCTGCCCAAAGATGGATCAAGCTGTTGTGTAGCACGTGCCCCATGTGAGACTCGTGACATGCCGCGTCCAGAAATATATTTACTGATGCAGCAGCTGCCTTCAATGCCATACATTGTCCGCGTTTGTCTAGCTTACTGTCTGCAAAGCAAGTCAAATTGTGCCGCATGTTCGAGTGTCCTGAAATGGCTGAGCCGGGAGGGGTCTTTGGAGCAATAAATCCGGCATGCCGCTCAGAAGTGCCTCCTGCTTCAGGCGCAAGGATCCGTACTTTCCATGGTATACCGCAGTCAAGGCTGCGCCGTCCCTTGACTTTGCTGAGGATGGCCTCCCGATTTGCCCAGAAGCGGCCCGGTCGGATGCCTCAATGCAAAGGCCCGCCAAAACAGTTCAGAGGCCTGATCACCTTCACCTTGCTGTTGCGGCTATGTTTACCGCGCTACTGCTGGTAGTAGGGAGGGCGGAGTAAATGACGCATACAGCTTACTTTACATCAAAGAGCCACTTCAGGTGTGTTCAGCATCCAAGAACGCTGACTAACACTGAGCCCATACGCAACACCCCACACATCACACCCTCTGAGCTTCACACTTGCGCAGCGGCGGGAAGTCCACCAGGAACTCCTCTCTTTCAGGGTTTGTTTTCTCATGCTTGTGAGGGACACCACCTGCTCCCCTGCCCGACTCCCGCCTTCAGCCGCTTAGTAATCTTGGGGCGCAAGGTGCGTGCACCGACTTCCTGCTTCTCAGAGGCCTCGATAAAGCTGCGGCAGAGGCGGAGGCAAAACACGCAATGTTTGGCATGGCTTGGTTGGGGGCTTTTAGGGTCCGGCATTGGCATGATGCAATCCGGGAAAGTTCGCATCATGGATTTTCCGGCCTCCCAAACAGGCACGACATTGTGGGCGTCCACCTGGCGCAACAGAGGACAACACAGGACTGGGAGAATTCGCAAATCCTCGACACTGTTCCGAGGCGCCCTCTCTCCGCCTGCAGCAAGGGCACCTGCAGACTCTGCAGCGCTTTCGCGACCCCTGGCAGGCTTGGAACTCATTCAGAGCGCAGCTCTAGAACTTAGCTTGACAGGACTAAGCTGCTTGCATGCTTAGCCGTGTGCTTAGCTGTGCGCTTAGCTGTGTGCTTAGCTGTGTGCTTAGCTGTGTGCTCAAGATCGCCTGCCGTCCAGGAACGTGGGACTCGAAGCGGGGACGTGTCGCAGATAACCGCGTGCACAGGGCCTCGACACTGAGCCAGCGTTGGGATTTGTTGGGGTCGTTGCGGCTTCATTTACCCTTTTGACTCACAGAACGCACCTGCGGCAAGCTGCCGAGCTTCCCTCAGAATGAAAGCACCAGTGAACTGAGATACTTGCCTTTCTTGCCCGTCTGCTGGAGCTTTCGCACAAACTTTGGGACTTCCGTGACGCTCTGGCCCTGGCTGAGTGATTTACGTTATATACAACGGAGAGAACAAAAATGTGGATGTTCAGTTCATTAGCTGGAAGCACCGTGTAGTAGTTGTTTGCCCCTTTTACTCCCATGCACCCCCGTGCCTTCAGCATGACAAAGCCTGCCGGCAAGACGTCCGATAGAAAGCCGACTTACCACAGAGCCGGCAGACAGTGAACTGAACCCATGTAGGCCGGCATTTCGCAGGGCAATCGGCCCACGTACAATGGAGGCATTCTGCCGGGGCTCTCCTACTTCTGCAGTAGGCGCCAAACAACACGCACCTACTTCTGAAGGCAGCTCGAGATTACAAGAACCCTAGACGTAAATGTTCATGGTGGCTACGAGTACACGACATACAGGGCACAGGCATCGGAAAGAAAGACAACGATAGTGACTGATAGTGCACGTGGCGCACACTTCGACACCGTCCCACATCCTGAGCTTCGCGCCGATGTTTAACTTCTGGAGATCCTTGCACGTCTCGGCCTCAGCATACGTGAATCGGCTCCAGAGGCACTTGTTTTTCGCACTACATGAGACGGGGGGGTTCGGAGACATGGGGAGCAAGACCCAGGAAGCAAAGAACCCTGAACCCTGCGAAAGGTAAGGAAGGTCGAGTCACGGGGTTTAGGGATCCCATCCTTCAGGAGCACCCAGCTGGATGCCTACCCATTTGGCATACAAATCATATATCCCCTCAAGTTAGTAATGCGTGGGGGCGTGGGTGCGTGTGTTGTGTGTGCTGTGTGCCTGCCGCATGTGACACGTCTCGAATGCCAATGGCCTGGAGGGTCTGATATGCCAACCCTCGCATCTCAGACCCTGCAACGGCGAGCTTGGGGGCTGAGGGAGCTAATGATTTCGGACCCTGTCGACAGAATACTGTCGAAGAGACCCCGAAGCAATCGCTGAGCCAGCAGCCAAACCCTGCAGCATGAAGTCGAAGTGGCGAAGGGTGGCATCCAGAAACTTTGGCACCAGGCAAAAGCACACGTGCAGGGACCTCACTGATGCACAGTTGCCTGCTCGAGAACATGCCGCGAGTCTGTGAAGCCCCCTCTTCAGGTCAGTGATCTGCAAAAACAGCGTACAAGGGCAACACTTCCCCACCGAGGGTATCGCGCCTTCTTCTCCAACGCCAGATCCTCAACCAGCGACATTGCAATTGCCTCTACATTGAGCTTCATACTGTTGCTTCAAATTCTCAGTGCAGGATTCAATTCCCCCAAACGCAGGTCCCACTCACAAGTCTACTCCCATGTGCACTAGAGTCACTAGAGTCACTAGAGTCACTAGAGTCACTAGAGCTCCTGAGCCTTGATGAGGGCCCAGTTGTCGTGCGCCCGCTGATCCCGTGACCTCAACATCTCTACAGCGCAAATACAAGAAGGCACAGTCTTGTTCATGTCCTATTGTGCCCTATGCTGGTCGCATAGTGTCGCAGAATGTCTCAGAATGTCGCAGAATGTCGCGGACCATTCCGGGCTTTGCAACGTGATTACCCGTGCCGTCGGGCATGTCTTCCAGCAAGCATGCAGGACAAAGTCCAATGTTAGCAACCCCCACCCCCCACCCCAACCCCGGACCCCCCAACCCCCCACCCCCCCACCCCGCCGTGCCCGCAAGAAAAATTGGCATGTCGTAAGATGTTTCACAACGCTACCCTACAACTTACATCTCTGATTCTACTACCACAGGTCATCACCTCGCAACGATGCCAATTGCAGCGGCATCTTGGGTGGAGACATCCAATACAGCACCGTCCCGCCAAGGCCGTCCTGCAAAAAGCGGGCCTGCCTACTACGAAATGGCACCGTGGAAAGGAAACAATTGAATAATGCTAGACATTGCTAAACACAACCAAGCGGACTCCTTCCGAAACAGGGGGGTTAGCTGCCATGTGGTTCATGTGGCATCTGTCTAACTCACTGAGAACTGTCGCTGATGATTCTGCGAATAAAAGCACGAAAAAAATGTTCCTCGTCCCACCCCTCCCATTGCCTTCACGTCGACCTTGTTGGCCGCCCGGACCCGTCGGGGGTCCACTCGTGGCGCCATGGTCCAATGCTGCGTTTGAATGTGGCCAGTCACATCAGCGAATCTCTGCCCAGGATTTGCAGGGGGAGCTGAATGACCATCACTAGTCACTAGTCAAGCATTCAAGGCTCAGCAAGCATGCTTCCAGACAGGACCACAGGAATGGAAGAAATTACCAAGCAATATCCGAGCCGAAGCGCATGAGGACAACTTGGGCTGTCCAATCCCAGTTTGAGACAGGGGCAAACCGCACGCGCACACACACACACACACACACACCCAGCAAGTTGTATGGCCATAATGGCTTGTAAGTAGCAGTTGTGCTTTCGCCGCTGTCCTTTTATCCTTGTTGGGTTGAGACCTGGCCGAAGCTCAGGCAATCTCGAAACACGGCTGCAGTAAAACCTGCGCCAACCGATGCTTCACCGCTGCTTCAACGTAACGCGCGTCGATGCAATTGTAGGACGGATCCCTTCTGGATCCCTTCTGGATCCAGGTAGCACATGGCAGAGCTTGGGCCTGATAGCCCTGCTTGTCAGTGTTGATTGGGTATCTTGGCAAATGGGGATGTAGACTAGGCAGGCACAGGCCCACAAGCCTCATCATGTCTCATCATCGATAAGGAATGGATGCAATAAATACAAATAAACACTGGAAGAGCAAGGCGGCACGTCCGGCCACTCATCCTGCAACTGCCACAGGCAGCTTCTGTCAGTCACCGTCCCTGGCAAGTGCTTCCCATTAGGTCTCTAGGGCCCCAGTGGACAGCTTGAAGCGCTGCTCTTGAACATGGCTTCCTACTTTGCCTCATTGATATCTGTCCCTATGCCCTATGCTGCCTCAGCCACGTCCCACACTCTCACTCTGCAAGCTGCAACGGCCAGGGCCCCATGCTACACTACGAAGTGCCCGACGAATGAGAAACAACCCGAAGCAACCCTCCAGGAATGATCGGTGAATCTCGTGCCTTCCGCTATGGTGTCTGCCATGGGGAGAAGCCAGACCTGCACAGTCATGTCAGTCCCATGTCGGTGTCATGCGGTTTCGGTATCTTCGACAGATCATGCTTCCGCTGCAGAGCTTCAAGTTGGTACCAGTTCCCGCCAGAAGCATTCAGAGGCTGTGGTCGCCCTGGAATCCCTGGACTCTGAATGACCCCAAACCTTCTGACAAAAACCCAATCCGAATCTCCAAATATCGCCCCTCCAAAATCCGAAAGCTTGGCATTTCCCCAAGGACCCGCAGCCTCAACTGGGAGCAGTCGGAGAAGTGCTTTCACCGTGCGGCAGAGATGCGCACCGCAGAAAGTCTATCTGTCAATTGGGGGAAAAGCCGGCAATGAGTCTGGAACTGCAGCTGCAACCCTGTACCTGAGCAGAAGCTGCACGCTCTTCTGAACTTTATGGCTACAAAAGTTACAAGAAACTTCCGTGCACCTCAGGGCACAGAGCTGACACTGGATGGGTGAAAGTCCGAAGGGGTAGGCTGCAGAATGCGACCGCTCAACTCTGGCTCCGTGAGGCATGTGGCCCACAGAAGACATCGCAGTGCTCAAGTTTATGCTATATCTACTGACAGCCGTACGATAAAGCAAAACATGCTGCAGAAGATTCAAACCAATGTTTGTGTGTCTAGACAAAGTCATGAGAGAAAGCTGAACTGCGCCTCACAGTAGTTCGAAAGCTGGCTCATTCTTCTGAGAATAATTACGACGCAGGGACTTCAGATAACTGCTCATAGCCCTCTCTACTTGGGATGTGGTTGGACGAATCTGAAGCGGCCCATGTTCAACAGGCTTCTGAGCTTGCACTCCACCTTCTTCTTGTGCCTCCACTAGCCTACTGCATTGGAATCACCATGCTTCCAGGATCTTAAAGTTACGCCGATGTAACTGGCTTTGCTGTGGCACGAAGGCATCTCAAGATCTGCTTGTTGGAGGGCACGGATGTCGCATGTGCCACATGCGTTCGTGCAAATTTGCCCTGGCAAAGTATCTCATGTTGACATCTTTGCCAGGCAAAGCATCTCGCTTCACCTGGAAGCCATTACATAGAAGAGAAGACAGCAAGCCATCAGGAGTCGACCGGTGAAAGAACCGTCAGGATCCGCAACTAGACAGCCGCCCGTCCGGCTAGGGCTGATCTTCTTAATGGGCGAGGACAGCCTTCTCTGGGTCCCACACTTACCAGCTCCATTGCTCTAGCCTGACTAATCATACCACTTTGATGAGCTTGCAAAGCTTCAAGGCACCACCACGTATTCAAACAGCACTGGGTGGCAGGGGCAACAGCATCGCTTAGCTTCTGACGGGCTCCGGAAAACTCTTAACATTGAAGAAAACTCACAACTCGCTGCAAAGACTCTTGCCCCTGATTCAGCGACGTAAACACTCAGAAAATATCTCTCTCCTGCGGCAGGCAGAGGCTGGCTCGTACGCTCTGCGCCAGCGAATCGATACCCCGCGTGCAAGAGGGCTCTGATGCCCTTCTCTCGGACATGCATAAACCGAGAAGATTGCCACACTCCAACCTCAAAAACATTCAAGAAGCCCCTTTCGAGCGAGCCAGCCTCGAAGTGGGAGCTGAAACGGACAGTCTTTTGCTTTTGAAATCGATGAATTAACACATCACGGCTCGTTGTCTGGCTCCGGCTCGACGAGCAACTCCCCTTAGCTGAGACTCGACCAATCGCTCAGCCATTTGGCCTGCACCATCCCCCCTCCAATTTCTGAAACATTTCTGTCACAGGTTTGAGGGATGTACTGCAGCAGAAGTTTAGTGGATAACGGAGATGATGGTGCTTAGACGATGCCCTTGGGTACAGAGTGCTAATTCAATGCGCACGTGGGAAGCAGAGACGTCAGAGCTGAGGGGCGAAGTTTGGCAACCTCAGATGGGGCGAAGCCAATGTAGTCGAAGTAGTTGTCGATCCCCCCAAACTCCTCGCTGCACTTGTCACAGAAGAACTTGCTGGCACGATTCTTGCCCGGATGCGGAGATAGATTGCTACGCAACACACATGCCTGCAAGCCCACACACAACACTGGACCACGTATCCTGAGCAGAAGCCGTCCTGCTGCAATACTTCGTGCATTACATACTCAATGATGTCTCTATGCACCTCAGCTTCATTGCAGATTGCAGTAGGACTCTGCCACCACGTACAGCACGTGGAACAATACTGAGGTCCATGATCTGCAGGCAATCATGCAAAGCCTGGTTCCCTTAAATGGAACGAAATCATCAGGCGAATCAGGCGTGACAAGATCGGCACCATTGATCTCTTGATGGCATCAGGATCAGAGACAATGTTCACGTCCTGCACGTGTGCTGGCTGGTGGCTTCTGTCGGTAGGTTGGAAGCTCTGCACAATCGACACTCATGCGAAACGAGCCATCTTGGCTAGCTGGCAACCTGCTAAACATCCCATACACATTTCATTTACCCACTCTCCTGGGTTGACAAAACCTCAACTGTGGACAGCATGTCCTCCCAAAGTGGGGTGTCGCCATCACCTGTGCTAAGGGCTTGCTGCTCACTGCGAATCTAAAGTTGGATGGGGTTTAGGGTCAGAACCAGCGATTCGGATATCATGCAACACCGCATGGGGTGGGCATGCTGGCTTGTGAAGCGCAAGGTCGAACAACACTTGCAAGTTTTGGCCTGGAAACAGTACCGGTACTGTACCAAGTCAACACCTTTTATGCAGATTCAGAGATTTCTAGAAAAAAGCTCGCCAGGGGGGTTTCCTCTTTCTGACCGAACGTCGGATAAGGCATGGCTCCAAGTAGTTACGGGGAAGATCTTTCCTAAAGAGGCCTCAAAAGGATCTTGTGTTCAATGTGGCTCAAGCATAACATCTCGGGCCCTAGCTGTCCAACATGTTCTGGACGCTTGGGGGGAGCCGCGTCCTGGCCACCACCGAGATCAAAACTAATCATCAAGCAACGTTCTCAAGGCAGGTCTCTGTGAATAGACAAACGGGATCAAACGGGATCAAACCCCGCCTTCGCACCAGCAAGCTGTACTTCCGTGGGTCACGGATCCTCAGCTCCTGCGATCTGACCGACGGCAACGTCAGTGTCTCTGAACAATCTTGATTCTGCAGTCTGTTCTTGGGGAAAACTCTGAAGAATGAGCAACCGTCTCTATGTTGCCGTCGGGTCCTCGCACCACATGGCGACAGCGATCTGATTGCAGGCGTTGATGTGCTGCGCAGACTGACACAGGGTTGTTGAGCGTTACTTGAGCTGACCTGTGGCAGACCATGACTGCCCACAGCCGGAGCGGGTTTCTAGCTTTGCAAATCTGCGACATGTGCTTCTGTAACGTCATGGCAAGTACCTGATCCTCAAATTGGCCAGCTCAAGTCCAACGCATTCGTTGCCTCGTTAGTGAACAAATAGTCAAAGATGATGTCCTGGCAGCTGGGCTGCAGCACGGCTACATGGAAGGTCGGCACTTGCGATACTCATGCATCATGAAAGATCGCCTCTTCATCTTGAGGACTCAGAAAAAGAGCAGAAAAACGGGAAAGAGGCGAGCACCGCTAGTCCCGCTAGTCTCGGTGATGCAGAAAAACTGGGCGCGTTGTGATGGGCATCTCGGAGGGTTATCGTGGGTGCGTACGGTGGGTGCATCGTGTTTCGCGGAGCGCGTGGCGGGTCGATCCAGCATGAGTGTCGGTAAAGCCAGGAACCAAAAGTCGGAACCCCCTTCTACAGCAGAACAGACCATCTGCAGCGGCAGGCCAGCACATCAAAAAATCGACACAGCAGCTTCAACAGGCCTCCCAAGCGGCACATCCGTGCTCAATGAAGCTTCGCGTGCTGTGGCATGCCAGGTGTACGTCACGTATCTTTACATGACGCTTTCCACGGTCGGTTTCACTTTGAAAGAGCAAACCTCCAGGCGGGCATGTTGCCCCAAGCATGTTTCCCGACTCCCGTCTCTCCAGCCCAGCCTTTCCGACTCTCCTGCCTGTCTTATTTCCCGACTCATGGGCCTAGTCTCCGACATTTGGGCATCCCTAAGACTCCGGGATGGAAAAAACTCATGAGCACCGCCTCTAAAGAATACATCTCGCGAATCACTCCGCGCCTTTCCTATGTTGAACTCCGCCTCTTGCTGCCCTGTGGACACTTTGCCCACTAGGCCGGGCCCCCCTTTTTCTACACTGATTGGCTGGAAAGCAGCCCTCCAAGGATAATGTTGAAGACCAAGGGGTGGGGACTAGCTTGCAGCCACATTGTCTGCACCTCAGGGCAAGTTCCTGTTCAGGTGCATGTTTCAACCCCGTTTTGCTCAGATTCTCAAATTCCCGGACACCAAAACTGCTCAAGGAGAGCAGCTTTCATGATGGCTTTCGAGTGCAGTCCCGCAGGCGTGCAACCCAAGCCAAAGAACACGACTCATATACGTTCAACAGGCTCTACTTCGCATCAGGCCAACCCACAAAACACCAAGAAACTCCGTGAAGCAGTAAGTCTCCTCCTCACTGACTCCCAGAGCGGACAAAACCAAACACGCCAGGAGGCCTCAGTATGAGTTTGCACAGGTTTGAACCATGAATGTCTGGACATGGCTCTGCCCATCACAAAGCCGAAAGGAACACACAAAATCATCAAACGAGATCGCGACCCGTACGATCTTTGCCCGCAATACAGCCGAAGGCCACTGGGAAGTTTCGCTCCTCAACAGCGTGTGCTAGCTGCGATTTGCTCCAGGCCGTGGCAATATGTTTAGGCAATCATATGCCTACGACATGCATAGGTAAGTTGAAGGCCCTTTAGAGTATCTGAAGCATGTTTATAGCCTCTGTGGAGGATGGATGCCTGATAAGCCTGTCATGGATTGGTAGGCGCTGCCAAGGCATGGAACCGGGTGTTGGCCAAGGTGCTGTTGGAGCTTGGGTGCAAGCAGTCGTCCCTTGATCCATGTGCGATTGATTACTGGAGGAACGCAGCTATTGGTGCTTGGGGTTCGCATGGCATGGATGACTTATTGGTCCATTTGACTGATGTCATGGAACGATTGCGGGCGAGGAGGTGGCTTGCTGAGGCCAACAATGTAGACATCACGGGGTGCAGCAGAAAGATTGCGCTGAGTGGAATGCCTTCACTTGCCGAAGAAGCACAAAAAGCAACGCCAGAGCCCCACCACGGTCGAAGAGGACGCGAGCTGGCCGAGCGCTCATGAAAAGAAGAGTCAGTGTGGACACATGGGGGCAAGTAAGTGTTACAACTTAGATGGAAGAGCTTCAAGCCGGAGCCTCAAGTGGCATTGACCCTGATTGCTGAGTTGTTGTGCTTGCTAAGAGCCGTGGCAGAGCGAAGTGGATGAGATCCATTTGGATAGAGGCCACGAAATGCAGAGCACACTGGAAAAGGTTAGAATGCGGACACAGCGACCGTGTGCATGGATTACGAGCCCGTTTTCAACGACATTCACGGCAAGCTTTGACCATCAAGGACAAGCGCCTCGCAATCCAGATGATCCTGGTGGACAAGGATATCAGTATATCAGCTTTGAAAACGTTGCCCACCTACCAGATAGTGGCCGATGGATTGACAGAGGCCAGAGCTCCAGCAGGCCTACTTCGAAAGACTCGGAAGGAAGGCAAGATGATTCTCACCGAGCCCGATACGATCAAAGAGTGGGCCAAGACGTTTATGGACAAGTTTCGTGTCGGTCGGCTGACAAGGAGGGGAATTTAATTTGAGATGGCTGAAAGACACTATGTTGGGGGGCTGTCTGAACTGCTCGTGTACGAAACAGACATGTTCCTGTTGCTCTGCTGGTTTTTTGCTCGACCGAAGCCCCCAACTTACTGCTTGTGAAGATGGCCATTGGCTTCCCAGATAATCCCAGACTTTGGGGGAATTCCAAGAAGTTTCTGCTTGATTCGGGTGCAAAGAATTGCGTGCCATGTACATGCAGACTCAGCTCCTGGAAAAAAGAATTTTTTAACAAAAACAAAACCAAAAAAAAAAAAGGCCTTGGCTTCACATGCTCTGCCCGGTCTGTGGCCATTCTGTGGCACATTCTGTGGCACATTCTGTGGCACACTCTCTGGCACACTCTTTTTCCCACACTCTGCGGCACACTCTGTGGCACGTTCTGTGTCACATTCTGTGCTGATGCGGAGTTTGTGCGACTGTGCGTCGTTGTGCCGTGTGCCACCACATCCAACTAAGAGATCTAGTTCATTTTCGGATAGAGCCCATGTCTACTACCAGCCTTGATGAAGGACGTTGCTCTTTGCAGAAACTCGTGTTTGTTTTCCTCATCTGCAGAGCACGCAGCCTTTGCGGAAACAGTCTCAAGGCGTTGTTGAACCTACGCGAATCGTCATTGGCCACGTTTGCTCTTGAGAAATTGTGTTCTTGTGAGGAATGATCTTCAACACCACTTTAAGGATGCAGTCTCTTCAGCAAGCAGATCAGCTTTGGCTGATTGACTGAGACGCCAACGTCAACTAAGGCTCTGAGTGCCTCGGCAGGCAACTTCAAATTGGAAGCACGTCCAGGAATCCAGCCATTGTTCGAACTGGAAGCCAGGAATTCCGATAGGGATCCTGCTGTGAGCACCTCATCCGAGTTCCTGAAGTTGCAGGCTGAGCGTGCAGCGGTCAGAGAACGAAGCGACCGAATGAGAAAACTATGGCAGAGCTGGAATTTTGCATGCGCACCCATCCACACCTCAGCACACCGTGTGAAGGTTTGGAGACAAGGCCGTGGCAAGATGAGCATGGCGCGCATACTCGTCTTCAATTGCACCTCTATCAGCACAAAAGCCCAGCGAACTTTGGAAGCATAAGGCCCAGCTCTCTGGTTACAAACGGTTAAGACCATGCACGAAAAGCCGGCAAACCCAGTCCTGGAGGTCGTGGAAGGTCTCGCTCCGCATCTGCTGCTGGAACCACACGGCGCCTGGTGAACACAAAAACTCGTTATCCCGTCCTTCCGGGCAACAAATTTCTTCTTCGGCAGGGCATGCGGCAAGAACACTCTCTCTGTCCCGCCGCGGCTGAAGTGGCATTCACGCAAGCTTCGGCTCTTTCAGCGGCTTGGGAGATTTGAGGGCTGAGAGCCGAGGTTCTTCTGAGCTGCCGGCACTGCGCCTTCTTGTCAGATGGATCTACTTTGCCTTCCTTGGCCGCTGTGACAACTGATATTCTTGGCCTCATGTAATAAGTGTAGCCAGACTTGAGCGGTCAACTGACGAGCGAGAACATACGCTGAGAGCTCGGCTGTCTCGTCTTGTGTCAAGGGTCGTGCACCAAGGCCCTTCGAAATCCCACTCTACTTTCTTGAGGTTTTGCTGGTGACATGGCAACGTTGTTGAACCTTCGAGAAGGGGCAGCTCAGCCGACGCCGTTCTCCCGGATCTGGTAGAGTGCATGGTTTTTGGGTCGGTCTTCATGTGAAGCTGCAACGACTTCTGCGCATCGCGAATCACAAGTGGACCATTTCCCCATGGCTCCTCCCTACCACGGCCAGGTGCTACTCTTGCTACCCTTGCTGCACACTAAGCTCTGTTGAGCGTGCACCTCGAGGAACACTGGCCAGGTGCCGCCCGTTGGGGCTGGGCGGGTAATCGTCGAAGCACTCCCTTCGACACAATTTGCGACAGAAAATCAGAAGATTGACTTCTTTGCGCATATGCTGAGGATTTTGATCTGAGGGACTGTGACTGTGACCCTAACTTGATGGAACTCTAAGTTTCTTGAAGCTCCCTGTTGCATGTGCAGACCGTCTAAGACGAACACGCATCGACGCTTTCGAAGTCCTGCGTAGTGCTTCAAAAGCATCTGTACTGCAGTCCTACAGTCATACAGTCACTCACAACAAGAACTCAAACTCATTCAAACTCCAAAGAAACATGATCACAACATGCGAAACAGAAGTCCTGGCCGTTGCGAAGGTCAAGGTAAGTGCAAATGCCCAGCGTGTCACGAATTAGTGACAAATCAGTCGGAGTCGCGGTGACCCAGTGGCCTGAGCAGGTTCTAAGTCTACCAGGCTGCGCTAAGCTCATGCCAGGACAAGAGTTTGCCACATTGCACGCAAAGTGGATAGCTTGGAAAAACATCGTTCCTGTCGAGCTGAGTGCTCTGAGAACCGGTGCCGGTGCGGTAAACTTTGCCGCGAGAAAGCCGGCCTCCCTGCAACACTGAAGGTGCTGTGGGCTGGGCTCCAGACAGAAGATACATGCTGAATGTAAGACTAACAGCCCTACGACAATCCGATGGTTGCAGCCTTGCAACGGTACGGTGCAGATGCATCCTTGGGCTGTCGGGGGTTGACCGTCACATGTGGCAGTGCTACTTAGAGACGACTTTCGTAGGGGCGTACCGTAGGGCCGGCTTCCTCTTCAAAGTGGAAGGTTTCCAGGCATCCTTGAAACATCGGGTGGGTCAAAGACCATGACCTTCAAGACCACACAACACATCACAAAACAATGTCCTTTTGAGCTATTGTTTGAGGA